>JALIGW010000014.1:7730316-7750316 GCA_023053685.1 Diadophis punctatus similis | reverse complement strand
GGGGAGGAGAGGGAAGTCAAGTGAAGTGAAGGGAAGGGAGGGGAGGGGAGGAGAGGAGAGGGAAGGGGAGGGGAGGGAAGTCAAGTAAAGTGAAGGGGGAAGGCAGGGCAGGGCAGGGGAGGGGAGGGGAGAGAAGTTGTGAAGTGAAGGGGTTAGGGTGAGGAGAGGGAAGGGAAGGGAAGGGTGAGAGGGAGGGGAGGGGGAGGGAGGGAAGTCAAGTGAAGTGAAGGGGGGAGGGCAGGGCAGGGCAAGGGAGAGAAATCTTGAAGTGAAGGGGTTAGGGTGAGGAGAGGGAAGGGGAGGGGAGGGAGAGGGGAGAGGGAGAGGGAGAGGGAGAGGGAGGGAAGTCAAGTGAAGTGAAGGGGGAGGGGAGGGAGGGAGGAAAGGGAAGGGAAGGGAAGGGGAAGGGAAGAGGAGGGGAGGGAGGGAGGGAGGGAGGGAGGAAAGGGAAGGGAAGGGAAGGGAAAGGGAAGGGAAAGGAAGGGAAGGGAAGGGAAGGGAAGGGAAGAGGAAGGGAGGGGAGGATAGTTTAAAGTAAAATTAATGTGCTACACATAATTGCCTCTCTCAGAATTATAAGCCTTGATATTTATCCAGGCTGCTAGCTTTGAGCAATTACATTCATCAATTAAAAAGCACAAGTCTTAAAAGGGGAACAAATATTCCCCTTTGATTAATCAGCCCAGCTCAGAATAAAGCCAAGATGGATGATTCACAAAGGGGAAAACTGCTTCAGGGTCCAAAGTTTTACTCGCTCCCTTTGTGCCACAATGATGAAAAAGAAACTAATTTTCACTGCCCACTTGGCAGCCAAACTCCCCAAACATTTTAAAAAGAAGTTCTTTAAACTAAAATAGTCTAAAGTTTTAAAGAAATGTAGGAGAGAGGGGAAAAAAAGAAAAAAATCACTGAAGATGCGATACTCACTCTGACGTTCTGTCCCAAAATGCTTAAAATCTAAGGTCAGAGATGGTCTCCAGGGATAGGATTCAAGAAGTCCATCCAAAACTCCTCTGCAACATGAGAGAATTAAAATTAGATTTGCATTCCCATGGAACAAGGCCATTAGGAGAGGAACCTGAAGCAGATGTCTAGAGAGCTTCGTTCATAAGAATAAGCACATGCGTAGATTTAATCACATTTTTGGGGGGGGTCAAAATCAAGTAATAAGGTACAAATTCTTATATAGCTTCAAACCATAATATCTGTGCCTTCTTCCCTGCATCTCTGCCAGTCAAATAAATTTAGTGCAGGGGTGTCAAACCAGGGGTGAAATCCAACAGGTTCTAACAGGTTCTGGACAGGGGCGAGTTCCTAATTTTTTTACTACCACTCTGTGGGCGTGGCTTATTTTGTGGGTGTGGCTTGCCAGCCATGTGACTGGGTGGGCGTGGCTCCTTGGACTGCTGAAGGGAGGGGAACTGAGATAGCTCCTGCCGCCCATTTTTTCAGCGTCTCACGCGCTCCCTCAGCCATCCTCCCCTGCTTGGACTCACTGTGGGGTAGGAAGGCAGCGTATGCGCAATGCCGGAAGCTCGGCTTCTGGGCATGCGCAGAAGAAATTTTTTAAAAAAAAAAATTAATTTTTTTTAAAAATGACGGCACCCAGGCACCGGCAACTGACCGCACCGGTACTGTGACGTCACCAGCGGGCCGCTACCGGTGCTATAGAGTGGACTGCACCGGTAGGAACCCACCACTGGTTCTGGAGAACCGGTAGCGGAAATTTTGAGTAGTTCTGAGAACCGGCAAATACCGCCTCTGACTGGCCCCGCCCCCACCTATTTTCTGCCTCCCAAGTCCCAGCTGATCGGGAAGAAATGGGGATTTTGCAATAACCTTCCCCTGGAGTGGGGTGGGAATGGAGATTTTGTAGTATCCTTCCCCTGCCACACCCACCAAACCACGCCCACCAAACCATACCCACAGAACCGGTAGTAAAAAAAATTGGATTTCACCACTGCATCAAACTGGATTTCTTTGAGGGACGGATGAGCCACTGGCAGGCTGATACTCGTCACAAGTGGCGACTGGCGTCGGCGCCCTTCAGTGGTCAGCACCTATTTGGTGAAGCCCTGGACCCTATCCTGGTGGAGTCCAGGGACAAACGGAAAGTGCTACCTTCATGCAGGGTTTTTTTTTTTACCTGTTTCTTCCAGGGTCTCTAAATCCTTTAGCAAAAGGATTCCGGTCAATCTTCAGTTTGGTTATCTATGGATGTTTTTCAGACAAACAACAAAGGAAGAACTGTGAATATCATACTTTTCACCAATCTGCTCACAAAAACCTGCTTGTGCCCTTGGCAGGTTAATTTACCTGCTGGTTTTGATAGGCGGTGACCGTCGTAAATTCGGTTTCTTTAAAAGAGAAGGTCTGAACACCAGCTGCAGGCAAAGATGGGCTCTGGGAAAGATCAAACCGGGAATCCTGGATGATAATGTGGACTCTGGGCTTGTATTTGTGCATTGATTGCAAAATTATCTGTCGTCCACAGAGAAAGAGAGAGAGAGAAGAGGAAAAACAATCAGTTATCATTCTTAAACTTGGAGATTTTTTTTAAAAAGTTCTACCTTGAGCTTGGTTACTTAGGAATAATCCCCATTAGATTTGCCTTAAGAACAATAAAGATTATTAGGGGCCTGGAGGCTAAAACATATGAACAACGGTTGCAGGAATTGGGTATGTTTAGTCTAGGGAAAAGAAGGACTAGGGGAGACATGATAGCAGTGTTCCAATATCTCAGGGGCTACCACAAAGAAGAGGGAGTCAAGCTATTCTCCAAAGCACCCGAGGGTAGAACAAGAAGCAATGGACGGAAACTAATCAAGGAGAGAAGAAACGTAGAACTAAGGAGAAGCTTCCTGACAGTGAGAACAATTACCGTAACCAGTGGAGCGACTTGCCTCCAGACATTTTGGGTGCTCCAGCACTGGAGGTTTTTAAGAAGAGATTGAACGATCACTTGTCTGAAACAATAGTATCTCCTGCTTGAGCAGAGGGTTGGACTAGAAGACCTCCAAGGTCCCTTCCAACACTGTTATTCTGTTATTCTATAATTTAATATGAGTCCAATCCAGGGGTGAAGTCTAGCAGGTTCTGACAGGTTTTGGAGAATCGGTAGCGGAAATTTTGAGTAGTTTGGAGAACCGGTAGTGGAAACTTTGAGTAGTTCAGAGAACCGGCAAATACCACCTCTGGCTGGCCCCAGAGTGGGGTGGGAATGGGGATTTTGCAGTATCCTTCCCCTGCCACGCCCACCAAGCCACACCCACAGAACTGGTAGTAAAAAAATTGGATTTCACCACTGGTCCAATCACTTGAACAATGTGAAATTTGGACGATGAAAGGGCCAATTCTCCTTGTGGTTGGCACTAATGAGAGGTCTAGTCTAGGACTAAAACCAGAGATTGTAGCTCAAATTTCCATGCACTGGAAGAGCGTTTTTCACAAGAAAACAAGCTGGTTGTTGGCTGCTCTAAAAAGATCACTACCCTTTTTTCCATGAAAAAAAAAAATCCCTTCCAAATGTTTATTTGGAAAACTGAAGGGTGACATATAATAATGCACTCAACTTGACCTTATAGTGCAGCTCATAAATAACTAGTAAGTGAAATTTAAGCTTATTTATTTATTAGATTTGTTTCCTGCCCATCTTGCCTCGCCTGTGGCACATCAAAGATTTTCCTGTTTTGGGGAAGAGACAAAAATACTTCTATCCAAGCCAAGATACGTTTTACACACAACTAAGTTGTTTGGGCATCAGTAACAAAAATCTGATTCTCAGAATTCCTCTTTATCTGACATAAAAATCAAAATTGATTTTCTCTATTTTCCTCACACCCAAAATCTATTTCCAAGGCTAAGATCAAACCCAGACTGCAAAATCCAGTTTGTCACTAGATGGCAGCAAAAATGCTGGCCCTTTGCTGCCACCTTGTGGTCATCTGAGTTTTGTGGCTAAGTAGTTCCTTCCTTCCTTCCTTCCTTCCTTCCTTCCTTCCTTCCTTCCTTCCTTCCTTCCTTCCTTCTCACCCACCTTCCCTCCTTCCTTCCTTCCTTCCTTCCTTCCTTTCTCCCTTCCTTCCTTCCTTCTCATCCACCTTCCTCCCTCCCTTTCCTCTCCTCTCCTCTCCTCTCCTCTCCTCCCCTCCCCTCCCCTCCCTCCCTTTCTCCCTCCCTCACTTCCCTTCCCTCTTCTACTAAGTCTCCCAAGGCCGCCATCTTGCTGTAGCTAACGACAGAGCTGGCCCTACTTTCTTCCCTCATCCTCCCTTCCTGTAAAGTAGTAACCTCAAATCCACACCTACATGCCCTTTGTCGTCCATCTCATTGTTGGTGAGCTTCACCCGATCGAAGCTGATGATCTGCCTCATCCACGTCTCTCCCGAACAGGGGGAATCCGGGTGGATATAAAGCCGAGGTGTGATGCACGAATGGTCCGTGTTTCCGGCCACCATCCACTGTGAGCTGTGATAGACGTACCTGCCAAATGGAACAAGGGTTAGAACAAATCCAACTGGTTGGCACCGCTGTTTTTGTTTTTGTTTTTATTATTTTTAAATAATTTTTATTAAGTAGTTTTAAAAACAACATACATATACAAAATATACATATATACAAATCAAACATACATAAGACTTGACGTCAACATACCGTACATAACCTAACCTAACAAAAAACAAAAAAATACACAATTAATACTAATATCTTTTTGCAGTATTATGTATCATTATATTTTCTATATTCCTATATCACTATTTCATCAACTTATCCATAATCACATATTTCTTAATTTTAACCCATTACTCTTTTCGTCATCATTACTATCCTGTTTAAGTCTATCTACCTGTTGTCTTTTGTTCTATGTTCATTGCTAATTATTTAGATTTGTTTTTGCGTTCCAACTATTTATACCAATTTCCCCAAATTTTATAAAATTCTGTATCCTCTTTATCCTGTAATTGCATAGTTAATTTACTCATTTCCGCACATTCTAATATTTTGGTTATTATTGAGTTTGAAGGGACTGTATCTGTTTTCCAATGGGCACCGCTGTTTTTGTTGAGTAAGACACAATTGGCTGATTTTACCCAACCAGCATTAAGCCATGAATTACAGCTTAAAAGCCACAACAATAGGATTCATGGGATAGACTAAGCCAAAAATTACATCAGTCACGTTACAGTTTAACATATGGGAAACTAAAATACTAGATCTTGAGCCAAGGACCCCCAATTAGCTTGGGAAATGAATTCACCATATTCTACTCTCCACTGTATAACAGCAATCAGTATCATTTACGCATTTGAAGTCAGGCTAATCATTCACAGTCCACTTAATCAACTAATCTTATTCCTTATTATTCCCAGTATTTGAACGATCCAAGCATTGCTTGCAAAAACCTCTGCTGTGAGCATCAGTTTTGCAGGTTTGTTGCAGTTTCTCTTCTTTTCACTCTTAGCTCGGCTAGGCTCATGGCTCTATCTCAATCCCAAATTCAGGGGGAAGACAGAGGTCTCAGTGTTGGGTGGACATCTAGGCTGAGGCCTTTCCCTCTCTTTCCTCCCTTGTTCCTTTGGGCACGTGGACATAGGGAAGGGGCCAGGCTGGAGAAAGAGAAAGAGAAAGAAAGAGAAAGGGAGAGAGAGAGAGAGAGAGAGAGAGAGAGAGAGAGAGAGAGAGAGAGAGAGAGAGAGAGAGAGAGAGAGAGAGAGAGGAAGAGAAAAGAAAGAGAGCGAGAGAGAGAGAAGAAAGAGAGCGAGAGAGAGAAAGACAGAGAGACAGAGAGAGAAAGAGAGAGAGAGAGAAAGAGAACGAGAAAGAGAAAGAAGAGAAAGAGAGAGAGAGAGAGAGAGAGAGAGAGAGAGAGAGAGAGAGAGAGAGAGAGAGAGAGAGAGAGAGAGTGAGAGAGAGAGAATTGTGCATTTTGGATAGATTGGAGAACTTTGTAGCCAAAACTCTTCACACTTTCCAAAATCCCAGGGACTTCTTCCATTTCTCAGCCAACTGGTGTTTGTGATCTAAGACCTTCCTCCCTCAAAGGGAGCTATAAGCAGAGCACAAGAACAGGCCATCTTCATCCTTTGATAACTGCTTTGGTTTTTAGTCTGTTCAGAGCCGTTGAGACTCAGGAAGAACCCAATCAAATTCGAGCTGGAAATTATGGTTTCAGATTCCAGCTCTGTGTTGAAGTTACTTAGAAGTTACTGCCTGTGTATTTTGCCAGTGTGCAGAAAAGGTGATTAAAACGGGAGACCTGGTTTTACAAATGTTGTATTCAACCACAAAATCGACTAGGAGGAGACATGAAGGTGAAGATATGCTTAAATTACAGAAGTTCAGAAGCAGGAGGAGGTGGAGGCCCCAAAGCAGATCTTATGAGTTGTGAATCTTGTGAGTTGTGTGCCCTTTGCTTTGTTCTCAGGGAAACGGGTTCTAACAGGATCTCACTGAAGGTCCGGTTCATATGGGCAAGGAGAAGCTTCCTTTTTACGGGCAACTAAAGGAAAGAACTATTCTCCAAATCTAATGTCTTCAAGAGGAAGACTCATTCTCAAATCTTCCCCAGGTGAAACCTTGACATGTCTGAACTGATTTCAACCTAAAACCTTCTATAAATTTTCATTCATTCATTCATTCATTCATTCAGAAAGAGGAAGAGAGGGATGGAGATGGAGGGAGGAAGGAAGGAAGGAAGGAAGGAAGGAAGGAAGGAAGGAAGGAAGGAAGGAACTAATGAACGAAGGAACGAAGGAAGGGAAGGAAGGAAGGGAAGAAGGAAGGAAGGAACTAAGGAACTAAGGAAGGAAGGAACTAAGGAAGGAAGGAAGGAAGGAACAATGGAATGAAGGAAGGAACAAAGGAACAAAGGAACTAAGGAAGGAACAAACAAAGGAAGGAACGAATGAAGGGAGGAACTAAGGAAGGATGGAACTAAGGAAGGAACAAACGAAGGAAGGAAGGAACGAACTAATGAAGGAACGAACAAACAAACAAACGAACGAACGAACGAATGAACGAAGGCTTAGAATCTAAATGTCTACGGAGATTCTCAGTCATCCAGGTCATGGTTGTCCCATCATCCACTTGCCTCTTGGTTAAAAAAAAGCACCTTTGGGCTTAGAATCTAAGTTTCAAAAAACCCACAGGTGTATGTGCTTTTGGGGGGGGGGGATAAAATCAAAACTTTTTTACCTGTATCTTTTTGAGTCCACTGGGACCACGTCTATAGCAATGTAGTACTGTTTCACTGGATCCAAACCTTTTACTTTAATTCTGACCGAAGGAAACATTCTCCTGCGCGAAACAAAATTTCTTGTTACCTTACTGTAACTTTCCACTTTGCCGCCTCATGGCTCTCTCCAACATTCAGACATTTTAGCCACACAAGCTGGGTTTCCTTCCCAAAACCCCAAAGTATTTATACCACATCTAGAATATTAATTAGTACTACCCATTTGGAGGGAAAAATACAAGGAAAAAGAAAAAAAAACAGATCAACGTAAATTGCTTGGCTGTAGAAGCAGGCATTTTTGTTAGTGGGAGTTCTTAAAAGTTCTTAAATTTTTAAGTTCTTAAAAATCTCTGCAGTTGGTCAATGGGAGTAATTGTAAGCTGCAATCTGGTGAGGTTTTTACTTGGAAGAATTGCCGGTTGAACAAAAATGACGTCTTTTTTGTTTGCATACTTATCAATAAATTGGTTGCGTTCAGTAGTCTTCCTGCCTGGTTTCCTACTACTGCTACCTCCGCAGTTCCATCAGGAAAAGTGTCAGGAGGTGTGAGGCTGCCTCTGAAGGAAAGGAACTTAAATTGTTCCTAGTTCTCATAATTAAAATGGAACAAGTATTGCAAGTAGCAAGGTACAAAATATCAATAGAAGAGAATATTTGTAGCCTAGTGTTGATTTGTAGGTTTTGTGGTGCTCTCTGTGCTTGGTTTTTTTTTTTTGCCATATGTTTCATTACCCAACAACCAGATAATATTGGAGGAGGAGGAGGAGGAGGAGGAGGAGGAGGAGGAAGGAGGAGGAGGAGGAGGAGGAGGAGGAGGAGGAGGAGGAGGAGGAGGAGGAAGGAGGAGGAGGAGGAGGAGGACGAGGACGAGGAGGACGAGGAGGAGAAGAAGAAGAAGAAGAAGAAGAAGAAGAAGAAGAAGAAGAAGAAGAAGAAGAAGAAGAGGAGGAGGAGGAGGAGGAGGAGGAGGAGGAAGAAGAAGAAGAAGAAGAAGAAGAAGAAGAAGAAGAAGAAGAAGAAGAAGAAGAAGAAGAAGAAGAAGAAGAAGAAGAAGAAGAAGAAGAAGAAGAAGAAGAAGAAGAAGAAGAAGAAGAAGAAGAACAACAACAACAACAACAACAACAACAACAACAACAACAACAACAACAACAACAACAACAACAACGTTGTTCTTGGTGATCTCTGAGCTTGGTTGTTTTCTTGCATATTTTTTATCATGCAACAATAGCACTTAATAGCACTTTACTTATATACCGCTTCATAGTGCTTTACAGCCCTCTCTAAGCGGTTTACAGAGTTCAGCATATTGCCCCCAACAATCTGGGTCCTCATTTTACCCACCTCGGAAGGATGGAAGGCTGAGTCAACCTTGAGCCTGGTGAGATTTGAACAGCTGAACTGCTGAACTAGCAGTCAGCTGAAGGTCGCAATGCTGCTTTTAACCACTGCGCTATCTCAGCTCCAACCAGGTAACATCAGAGGAGGAGGAAGAAGAGGAGGAGGAGGAGGAGGAGGAGGAGGAGGAGGAGGAGGAGGAGGAGGAGGAGGAGGAGGAGGAGGAGGAGGAGGAGGAGGAGGAGGGAGTCGTTCTTGGTGATCTCTGAGCTTGGTTGTTTTCTTGCATATTTTTTATCATGCAACAATAGCACTTAATAGCACTTAGACTTATATACCGCTTCATAGTACTTTACAGCCCTCTCTAAGCGGTTTACAGAGTTCAGCCTCTTGCCCCCAACAATCTGGGTCCTCATTTTACCCACCTCAGAAGGTTGGAAGGCTGAGTCAACCTTGAGCCTGGTGAGATTTGAACAGCTGAACTGCTGAACTAGCAGTCAGCTGAAGGTCGCAATGCTGCTTTTAACCACTGCGCTATCTCAGCTCCAACCAGGTAACATCAGAGGAGGAGGAAGAAGAGGAGGAGGAGGAGGAGGAGGAAGGAGTCATTCTTGGTGATCTCTGAGCTTGGTTGTTTTCTTGCATATTTTTTATCATGCAACAACCAGGTAATATCAGAGGAGGAGGAAGAGGAGGAGGAGGAGGAGGGGGGGAGGAGGAGGAGGAGGAGGAGGAAAAAAGGAAGAGGAGGAGGGAGTCATTCTTGGTGCTCTCTGAGCTTGGTTGTTTGCTTGCAGACAATTTATTAATTATTTATTTATTTTATTTGGCAGTTTTTTCTATGCCGCCCTACTCCCTCAGGACTTTTACCCAACTAAGTAACATCATCAGTGCTTGGGTAATGAAATGCCTTCAAGAAAACAATCAAGCTCAGAGAACATCAAGGACCCTATAATACAGAAGACCTTTAGAATAAGACTTGCAGATAAATAGCAGAAGAAAAGCGAACTAGAGATAAGAGTAACCTGCTTCAGAATGTTTCACAGTAATAACATTTAATTTTGTTTTCCAGATGTTTGCCCGTAAGAGAACGTAGCCCATGTTCAAGAATGCCATTTCGGTCTCCAGCTTTCTTTTGTTCCACTAACAGCAACAAGTGTTCTAGGTTCAGCGTTGCTAATATTTTTGTGTTTTTCAGGGCATTTAAAATGAGAGTCGGCTGTTGCTCTGCTGTGTGAACCAGGATGCATTTTTAACTCACTTTAGGAAAAGGGCAGATTAATCCTAGAAATAGCAAGATGTGCAGCTCTTTTGTGAGTTTTAATGCTGAAACGACTACCGGTACATCTGACTTAATAATATATAATAATAATAACAGAGTTGGAAGGGACCTTGGAGGTCTTCTAGTCCAACCCCCTGCTTAGGCCACTTCAGACAAATGGTTATCCAACATCTTCTTAAAAACTCCCAATGTTGGAGCATTTACAACTTCTGGAGGCAAGTTGTTCCACGGATTAATTGTTCTAACTGTCAGGAAATTTCTCCTTAGTTCTAAGTTGCTTCTCTCCTTGTTTAGTTTCCACCCATTGCTTCTTGTTCTACCCTCAGGTGCTTTGGAGAATAGCCTGACTCCCTCTTCTTTGTGGCAACCCCTGAGATATTGGAACAATGCTATCATGTCTCCCCTGGTCCTTCTTTTCATTAAACTTCTTTTCATTAAACTTATCAAGATCATTACCATTACTGTCTTAAGTACTTTGCTTAAGCCAGTAAAGAGCTTTTGGTTGTCGAAAAGAGAAAGAATGGAGCTAAGATAAAAACCAAAACAAGGCATTGTGATATAATTCTAGCAAACTTCAAAATGCTTAAGCCCAGTTTCAGAGTTACATCGAATTCATGGCGCTTTATTGAAGAGACATTGTTTTAAAATTATATCATATCAGAGGGCATGGTTTAGTTCCGTTTCTATACAAGTGATTTATAGCATCTTCTGATCATCACTATGGTATCATACTTCTAATGATGGCAAACGTCACATCTCCCAAAGGAAAAACATTGGGAAGAGGTATCCCAAAGTCCCAAATTTCAGTTCAGACTTCTCATGAAACCATGACTGAAGTGACCATGGTTTACTGAGTAAAACACTATTTTATGTATTGAGGGGGTTTGCATAATATACAAAGCCATCAATCATTGCTCAAACAAGCCACACTAGCTGCGTTCACATAGTAAAGAAGCATCTGTTTTCAACCAAATTGGACTCCTGGTGACATTATGACTGTAGCTATCTAGATTTAGCGATAGGAATGTTATGGTTTGGGATTGCTTTTTTTTCTGGGATGTTGTTATTTTATTACGACTGTTTTCATATCGAGTCTGTAGCCCTGAGATTCTCTGAATGTGTCTTATCTAAGTGCTAATCACGTCCAACCCTTCTTAGCTTCAACCTTGATAAAGGCAACCAGGAGTTTCCATCTGTTGAGATGAACGTTTCGTATTTTGACTTACACAAGGGTGAATCTGATCAGCATCAAAATATTAATTTCAATGAAGCTTAATGTTTCTGCTCCCCTAACAGTCACCAAAGATCACGATAATTTATTTAATTAGCTCAATTTTGGGGGTTGGCAGAACTCATCGAACCACAAACTGATAACTGGGGCTGAGTTTGCAAAATGCAAACTAAACTAAACCATAGTTTGTTCAAAGGCCATGATTGGTTTCACACAACATGGTGTGTTACCTGACATGCTGTCCCAAACAAATCCACCACATTAATGGATTAAGATAGTAATCTGAAACCTTCTATGCATTTTTAGGAAGGAAGGAAGGAAGGAAGGAAGGAAGGAAGGAAGGAAGGAAGGAAGGAAGGAAGGAAGGAGAGAGGGAAGAAGGAAAGAAGGAAGGAAGGAAATAGAGAGGGAAGAAGGAAGGAAATAGAGAGGGAAGAAGGAAGGAAGGAAGAAGTAAGGAAGGAAGGAAGGAGAGAGGGAAGAAGGAAGGAAGTAAAGAGGGAAGAAGGAAAGAAGGAAGGAAGAAAATAGAGAGGGAAGAAGGAAGGAAATAGAGAGGGAAGAAGGAAGGAAATAGAGAGGGAAGAAGGAAGGAAGGAAGGAAGGAAGGAAGGAAGGAAGGAAGGAAGGAAGGAAGGAAGGAAGGAAGGAAATAACAGAATTGGAAGAGATCGTGGAGGTCTTCTGATCCAACCCACTGCTCAAGCAGGAGATCTTATACCATTTCAAACACAATGTTGTCCAATCTCTTCTTTAAAATCTCCAGTGGTGAAGCACCCACAACTTCTGAAGGCAAGCCCTTCCACTTACTAATTGTTTGTTACTTCTTGTTCTGCCCTCAGGTGCTTTGGAGAATAGGTTGAGCCCCTCTTTTAAGGACTAGTTCAAAGAAGTACAGTGTGTGAATACAGAATAAAATCATATTCTCATCCTCAACCACAAACATTTTGTAATTTAGCAGAAATAAATATCTTCCTAGGAGCAGGACAACTATTTAAAGTCATGATGTGTACAGCAGAGGAGGGAAGATGAAATAGGTGTGCACACCTGACCATCTAAAACCCTAGATCAGGGGTCGGCAACCTTAAACACTCAAAGAGCCATTTGGACCCGTTTCCCACAGAAAAGAAAACACAGGGAGCCACAAAACCCTTCCTGAGCCTGACTATTTCCTGAGCGGCCACAGAACTAGCATATGTAGTTGAATTAAACATTCTGTTTTTTTCTGAAACTTTTCTTTTCTTGGATTTATCCATGGTTGGCCTACCGGGGGTAGAAAAGCACAATAAATTGTGTGCCAGCGGGTATCACACATTGGCGGTTGTGATGCATATTTTGAGCGACAGGGAGCCGCAGCAGAGGGATGAAAGAGCCACACGTGGCTCCAGAGCCACGGGATTGCTGACCCCTGCCCTAGATCTTACCTGCCAGCTTTGGTGATGATCATCTCCGTGCCAATTTCATGAAATCTCTTCCACAGCTCTGAGCCTTGTAAGTCCACTTGAATCTCCCCAGTTTCTTCGCGTGCTTCCTCGCAAAGAGATAGGGTGATTTCTCCTTTGGTTTTCTTTTCTGGAAAAGAGGAACGCCAAGAAGAAGAAATAAAATACGAGAAGCAAGGGAAATGACCTTTGATGTCTCTGGTTAGTTAGTGGCTGTCTTTACAGGACCTGCTGCTGAGAGCGAGCGCTTCCTTGGATGACAAATTATCCAGTCCTACAGAACGCTAACCAACTGGGATGATGAGCACCAGTCCAGCTTTCTTGGTTGAGCCAATGCAGCCATTATCTCTTTAAGTGGGTCCAGAAGGTTATGTGAACTCAGCTCAGGAGTTCAGTGATATTTTCTTCCGGGCAGAGAAAGATGGTAATGTCAATCCTTCTTGAGTTACTCTAGGGCAGAGGTCTTCAAACTTGGCAACTTTAAGACTTGTGGACTTCAACTTCCAGAATTCTCCAGCCAGCTATGCTCCAGCCAGCTATGCTTATGCTGGCTGGAGAATTCTGGGAGTTGAAGTCCACACGTCTTAAAGTTGCCAAGTTTGGGGACCCCCGCTCTAGGGCCTTCCTTCCTTAGCAAGAAAGCTCTTTCAAAGATAGTCTTCCATTCATTTTAGGTTGTCCCCATGGAACACACATTAGAAGCATGGAATGTCAATAATTCTCCTATGGCACCTGAAGGAAATAGTTCCCTTACATATTTATGTTTTCAGCCCTGCCCTGGCTTCCATTTCTCTCCCAAATGAAAAGTAATGTGGAATTACTGGAATTGCAGAATTGTTCAGCAATTGACTTATTTTTTGAAATCTGAAATTGATATTTGTTATTGAAAATTAAAGGTCCCCTAGATCAGCTAGTGGCCATATAGAATAGAATAGAATAGAATAGAATAGAATAGAATAGAATAGAATAGAATAGAATAGAATAGAATAGAATAGAATAGAATAGAATAGAATTCTTTATTGGCCAAGTGTGATTGGACACACAAGGAATTTGTCTTTGGTGCATATGCTCTCAGTGTACATAAAAGAAAAGATACATTTGTCAAGAATGGTTGTCATAGGATTCAAGTAAGCAATCAGGAAACAATCAATATTAATATAAATTGTAAGGATACAAGCAACAAGTTACAGTCATACAGTCATAAGTGGGAGGAGATGGGTGATAGGAACGATGAGAAAAACTAATAGTAATAGTAATACAGCCTAGTGAATAGTTTGACACTAAACTGATAAATTTTGTAAGTGGCCGTATTGTTATTTTCTGTTCCACGCAGGAGGTGATTCTCCTGTGGCCTTTGGGCTCCCTTGACCCTCAGTCTCACAGTTAAACTCATCTCAGTCCATATTCTTCTCTCTCACACCACTTTCTCTCCTTTGGCGCATTTAACGGATCAAACAAACATGCTTGCTTTTGTTTTTTTAATTCTGAGAAATTAGAATTCATTTCTAATAAATAACGAAGGGAGTCACACAGAATCTGTTCACCTTCCCCTCTCTTTCTTGAGAAACGATTGGCTGTGTTCAACAAGCCAGGGCTTGCTTAACCAGAGTTTAATAAATAAGCCACAATGTCTGCCTTTTCCCAACATACGACTTAGCCAAAGTCAGGAATCTCACATTCTAGCTTAGTGCAATATTTTTAGGTTGCCAAATGAATTTTTTTTTCTGGTGTAATGCTTTGCCTTTCTTATTTGCCAGCCACTTAAAGTCATGAAGGAATCGAAATCAAATTAAATTCATAAATAAAGTCGGCCTTGTGTTGGGGAGAGGGGAGAGGAAATCAGAGGCAGATTTTGTCCACTTTGGAAAGGAAGTGAATAGGATCAAACTCCAGTCTGCTGACTTTTCCTTTGCTGAAGTCTGGGTGACTTACTTCCGAGGAAACTAACTCAGGGCAGAATTCCCAGGGCTGTAAATTCCATAATATCCAGGGGAGAGATTCACGGGACTGAACCTGTTCAGCCTTATAAGCAGCCACATTCCCTGGCAATGCCCCATTAGTGCTAATCTTGGTTAGCCTATTTTTTGTGAACTAACCTGTTGTGGGACTGAATTCTGATGGACGAATCCCTGATCCTATGTATTGCCCAGGCAGGGTAGTTCAGCTGAATTGGGGAAACCCAATCCTAAAACTTTGCTCTTTCAAACTCTGGGAAGCAAATGAGCAACTTTCAAACTCTGGGAAGCAAAAATCAGGAGGGATTTTCAGCCCCCCTGAAGCTTGAACCGCTCGAGAGGGTGGGGGGGGGAAGGCTTCAGTTGATTTAAGGATCCCGATCCCTCACTGCTGCTGATCCCCTATCAGTGTTTCCCAACCTTGGCAACTTGAAGATGTCTGGACTTCAACTCCCAGAATTTCCCAGCCAGCATTTGCTGGCTGGGGAATTCTGGGAGTTGAAGTCCAGACATCTTCAAGTTGCCAAGGTTGGGAAACACTGCCCTAAGTGGATTCCATTGGAAAGAGAGCCCGGAAGAAACGGGGCTTACCGGGCGCTTGGCTTCTTCTGAAAGCTGCCTTTTCCGTCCTCGTCTCGGAGGAGAGCTCCTCTTCCAGATCTTTCAGTTTGCGCTTGGTAGAGTTGGCATTGCCCATCAAAACGTCCACGGAAAAAGCGTGCGCCCGGGAACTCAAAGCCATGTTCCCCTGCGCCAATCGCCGGGACCCCCCCCCTTTTTCCCCCGACCTTAAGAAGCGCCCAAAGAAAGGCGCGCGCAGAGGGAGGATGTGTCAATCAAAGGGGAATCCCCGTCCTCCGATCCACCCCTAGCCAACGGTCCTTCTTCAACCCGGACGGTGTTGGACAGCTCAGCGCAGAAATGTCCCGAGCTGCTTAACCTTGGCTTGTTGGCGTTGTTGGTTTTTTTTTTTTTTTTTTTCAGAGCTTGGGCCGCATCGCCGGCAGGATTTTTCTTTACAAAAGTTCTTTTTCCTCGATTCCATGCAAACCTCCGAAAGGAAAGTTTTCTTGTGTTTGTCTTCTTCTTCTTCTTCCTCCTCCTCTGAAAAATAAAAATAAAATAAAACAAACCCCAAGAGCAGCGCGGAGTGGGGGGGGGGTCCTCTCTGCCCCAATGTGGTGGTGGGGAGACCCGCGGGTGCGAGGCTGGATTAGGGAAGCGGAGTCCCACGACGTCCCTTTCGCCGAACCGGGATGGCTCCGCAGAAGCGCTGTTGGTTTCGGAAGGCGCGCGGGAGCCCTTAGAGAAGGGACGGAGAGCGAGAGAAAGAGGAGAAGGAAAGAAAGAGACTGGGATAGAAACAACGAGGGGGGTGGAAGAGGGAGAGGTAACTGGGGAGGGGGGAGGGGATGGCGGAGAGGGTTGAGGGGGGAAATGGCCGGCCCCCTCCTTACGTGGGGGGGGGGAATAAATAGCAGGGGCTCAGCGCTGCCTTCCCTTGGCCAAGGGGGAACGAAAGACGCCTTCAGGAAAGGCTGGGGTGGGGTGGGGGAGAGAAGATGGGGAGGGGGCGAAGGAGACGAAGCGCGCTTTCTCACCCCCTTGGCCTCTCGCAGTTCAGGGAAGGCGGCTGGCCCCTTCGAGAAACGGGAAAAGTGGGGGGGGGGGGAGAGAAGTTCCGCTGAGTAATGTCACAATAAGTCAAGTCGTCGATTGTTACCAAGCCCAAAAGCTCTCGCTTAGGGGAGGGGGGGGGTTGCTCTGTACAATTTAATTTCTCTTCTAATTGTCTTCTTCGGCGTGGAAGTCAGTCGGAGTTTCTCCTGAGTAGGAACTCGCGGGTTGAGCTCGCGCTATGTCCGCGGACGTTTTAACGGGCCCTGCCAATTCCACCAAGCCGCCATGGCTGGGGCCCCTTGGGAAGCCCCTGGTCTCCTTTCAACGGACCAAGTAGTTATTCCTAAAGAGTAGACTCCTTTGATTTCTTTGGGGGCTGATGCTCCTGTTAACACCCGCGGCCTTAAGGCGGGCAAGGCTTTTTAAGATGGGTTAGATCGCGCTAAAACTTGCTCCCGGGCGGGATAAAGAGCCAAACCCTATAAAGGCTGGGCAACAGGTCAACCTTCGCCCACTTTCTCGGTATCATGGACTTCACTTTCCATCGCCCCCCCCACCGCCCGGTCAAATCTATCGCCTGGGCGTGATGGGAGATGTAGTCCAGGATGCCGGAGTGGAAGCGGAGTGTGGGGGGATAGTGGAAATTGACCCCACCCTGAGGGTTGCAGTTTGCCTTGTACGAGGGCGCGATCCGCTGCTTCGAAACGGACATTGCTTTCCATAGAAACTAGAGAACGGTCAACACAACCAGGAGCAATCGGTAAACGGTTTCATGAATAGAATAGAATAGAATAGAATAGAATAGAATAGAATAGAATAGAATAGAATAGAATAGAATAGAATAGAATAGAGTCGAGTAGAAAATAGAAAATAGAAAATAGAAAATAGAATATAGAATATAGAATATAGAATATAGAACAGAATAAGAGTAGAGTAGAATAGAATAGAATATAGAAAAGAATATATAATACAATAGAATAAATAGAATAGAATAGAATAGAATAGAATAGAATAGAATAGAATAGAATAGAATAGAATAGAATATAGAACGTGGAGTAGAGTAGAATATAGAATATAGAATATAGAATAGAAAATAGAAAATAGAAAATAGAAAAGGAGTATAGAGTAGAGTAGAGTAGAGTAGAGTAGAGTAGAGTAGAGTAGAGTAGAATATAGAAAGAATAGAATGGAATAGAATAAATAACTTTATTGTCACTTTGAATAAATAAATAAAAAAATAATAAATAATAAATAATAAATAAATAAATAAATAAATAAACAAATAAATAAACAAAGTAAGTAAGTAAGTAAGTAAGTAAGTAAGTAAGTAAGTAAGTAAGTAAGTAAGTAAGTAAGTAAGTAAGTAAGTAAGTAAGTAAGTAAGTAAGTAAAAAAAAACATATTCCATCTCTGGCTGGAGCCTGCTTAAGATCTTTATTTTTCGGGGGAGAGACCCCACCCATCGGTTGAGTTAGGAGGGGAAGCGAGAAAAGACGAAGCAGAAGGGGAGCCTGGTTTAAACCCAGGGATTTCCCCTCAACGAGACAAGTTCGCACAAACGTTAAAAGGAAGGGAAACTGAGTGGGCGCGGGTCTTCTGGGAACAGAAATCCGGCTAGCTTTCCAAACGGCGTTGCTCCCGTCTGAGGCTTCACGTCCGGGCAGGGTGGCTGATTTCCCCGATTGATAGAGAGAATTGGGAGAAGCCGAGATCTGCCCAGGATCGAAGCAAACCCAGAAATATGGAAGCCGCGAATATCTCAATAGGTGGATGTTCCGTAGTTCCTGGTTGCAAGCCTAGGAGGAGGTCTGCAATAGGCAGCGAATTTTCGTTGTTATTCTTCATTGCGTTGTCTGTCTCTCTCTCTCTCACACGCAAAAGGCAGGCAGACACGCACATGACTGTGAAGGTCGAGGTGCTCAAATCCAACCTGAAACCTTTAACCGCTCGGCTCGAACCCCAAACAGCCTCAGGGCATCCTATTGACTTCGGTCGGATTTCACTCCCTAATAATAAACGTTTTAGGATAACAATCCACAACTAGTTATAAGTAGGTAGGTAGGTAGGTAGGTATGTAGGTAGACAGACAGACAGACAGACAGACAGACAGACAGACAGACAGACAGACAGATAGATAGATAGATAGATAGAAGCATGTAAACGGCACTCTTCATAACCGGGGGTGCGTGATTATGCCAGGCAGGCACACAGCCGAATAGGGTTAAAAATTCATTAAAAAAAAACACGACGAACTCCAAGCTAACAAAATGGAACAAAATATACAATAAACTCTAACTAGGATAATGAAAACATGTTTGCCAAGCGCCTGCCTACAGTAAAACAGACGCTAAAGCGATTCAACAGCTTCGCGGTTCTCTAATATTTTTGCGCTCTCCAAGTGTACGGAAGGGATTTCCAAATACACGTAAGTTTGTTGTTGTTGTTGTTGTTGTTGTTGTTTTTAAACTGCCGAGTCCCTAATGGAAGAAATCCCAGGACAGCTCCGCTTTTTCACTTCGCAAACATTTAACATATAATGCAACTATAGGAGACTGAGAGATCTGTAAAACCTCGGTGAAGAATTTCCCCTTGAATCACGGTGCAAAATCTGTGTAGGTCTCTAAAAACACCGATTTTTAGTTCCGCGGGCTTCTGCGTTCAGCGTAAATAACGTGGCAGCCTTCTAATGTAATCCTATATATTTCATTTCATATATTTCATTGAGTTCAAGGAACTTTTAACGTATACAGGATTGCATAGCTTCTTGATATCTCCTTATCTGTTCCCCCCTGGAGCGGCAATATTTTAGGCGCAATTTCAGAACACCGTGGTTTACTTTTGGATTTTAATTATAATTATAAAACGCTACTCCAGGTTGGCTTCTGAACTTCGAGCACAACCGGACGCCTTCCACTCAGTAGATTCCCCACCACTGCAAGCCACTGGATTCCTTTTGGGGTCAGCCTGAAAACCATGGCACAATTATTATGGTCGGTCGCACAGTCGGCCAGATGTTTAAACTGGATCTGGTATTTTTTTTAATCCACATATCGAGATCCTTCCCAAGGACCTGGGATAGGCAGATGTGGATGTTGGATGGTGTGAAACATATTCATCGTAAGATGCACTGTAAGCTGTTCTGAGTAAAGCTGCCTTTTGTAATTGACTGATGGTGGATTTGTCAATGCCAGATGCACTGTAAGCTGTTCTGAGTAAAGCTGCCTTTTGTAATTGACTGGTGGTGGATTTGTCAATGCCAGATGCACTGTAAGCTGTTCTGAGTAAAGCTGCCTTTTGTAATTGACTGCTGGTGGATTTGTCAATGCCGGTGGTGTTCAAGTGGTGCTCCAGTTGTTTTGGGATTGCAGGGCACCCAAGGCACCTATTGCTATTGGGACCGTTTTTGCTTTCTTTTTGCCACGCTGGTCCTACTTCTATTTGCAGGTCTTTGTAGTTTGTGATTTTTTTCCCCTCCCATCCTTCTCTCTTCTCTTCTGCTGCCTCCAGGTACTGCAATGTCGTTATCCAGACCTTTTTTTATATATCTTTCTTCTCAACAATTGTTAAGTCTTAATGTGGGAGGTGCCTATCTGTTTGAATTCTAAAGACCCTCGTTTCTTCGTTTTCTATTACTTTCTCTATTTGATGGTGTCCACCCCCCCAAGTTCTTGCTCATTTCTTGCAGATCTTCCAATGCACCATTGTCGCTACTTTGTCATGCCATTGTTTGTAGCCAGAATGTGCAACAGCTAACTAGATGGTCCACTATTTCTTCAGCTTCTTTGCAGAATGATTATTGTTACAGCAACGCTGTTCCTAGGTTCCAATCTACACCCAAATGGAAATTGCTCTATCTATATTTAGTTTTCCTAAATCAATGTTGTACAATAATTCACTCATT
>JALIGW010000014.1:7715316-7725316 GCA_023053685.1 Diadophis punctatus similis | reverse complement strand
CCTATAGATGTTGTTAAATCTGTGTGTCTGCTGGTGGCTGATTTGTGAGAGTGATCACAATTTCTAGAAATTCCCTGGCATTTTTGGACTAGGCTTGGTCTCTAGGATGGTCACATTTTCCCAATTGAAACTATGGTTAAATCTGTCTATATGCTGTTTCATTAAAGAATTTTCTTGGAAAGTTTGTTAACGGCCGGGAAATTGACCAGCCAGCTTGTCAATGACAAAGGAAGCAAATCGCGGAGCTGTGAAGTTCTGGATTCCCCAGCGAAAGGCGCTGAGAGAGCGATCCAGCTGCGCTCTTTGAGCAGGGGAAGATCTGGCAGGGAACGGAGCAGGCGTTCGACTTAGGAAACGTTGACCAGTTCTGAAAAAACAGGCCAAGTGATCTGGACTCAGCCTAGCCTTCTAGGAAAGCAGATGAGCGATTTGGGTGCGTGGGGGGGATCTTATTACTGAGGAGGGGGCCGAAAACAAGGTTTCCCACTCCCCACATGACTTCAAATAATAACTGGATGGTCACTTCAAATGCACACTAATCCGCAATACATGAAAATGAAATTTCGTTGCACACAGCTCTCAAAGGGTCACCACCTCCAATATACGCCACACAAGCATGACTAGATAAATAAATAAATAAATAAATAAATAAATAAATAAATAAATAAATAAATAAATAAATAAATAAATAAATAAATAAAAAATTATGCATACACGCACACACCAACATATATTATATGACACAGAGAAACTACGCAGTCTAGGTCGGATGTGTATACAAAGGGACAGGTACCGAGTTTGATGCTGGAGAAGACTCCCGCGAGTCCATTGGACTGCCAGACGAGCCAACCGGTCAGTCCTAGAGGAGATCAACCTGACTGCTCTTTAGAAGGCCAGATCCTGAAGATGAAACTCAAATGCTTTGGCCACCTAATGAGAAGGAAGGACTCACTGGAGAAGAGCCTAATGCTGGGAACGATTGAGGGCAAAAGAAGGGGACGACAGAGAACGAGGTGGCTGGGTGGAGTCACTGAAGCAGTCGGCGTGAGCTTAAATGGACTCCCGAGGATGGTAGAGGACAGGAAGGCCTGGAGGAACGTTGTCCATGGGGTCGCGATGGGTCGGACATGACTTTGCAACTAACAGAGTTTCATGTCCGCAGCCCACCAACTGAAACACGGTAGACCGTGTTACATGTCACATGGTCTTTTTCAAATGGGTTGACCACAATTATGCGCAGCTAAGTCCATTCCTCCGGGCCCTACTTGAACCAAGCCTGCCATCTCGTTCTCCCCCGAGCCATTAAACAGAGCCTCCCCGTTCTTGGAACAGGGAGTTTGCAACCTGCTACCGCTAGAAATTCGGACTATAGTTTCGTCCGGCGCGTAAGCTATAATAACTTCACCACGACGGGCTCTATAAATCGCAGGTAGCTGGAGTTAAGAGTGATATCTTGGATAAGTTGAGATATAAATCACCCCGAGGGTGTCTTTATACTGTCCCCCCCCCCCATTAGTAGCAAGGCTGGAGCGCGAGTGTGTAAATAAACACGCGGGTTAAGCGGCTTGCGCGACCTCAGCCTGGGGGGGGGGGAAAGCTTGGCATTTGGCGACCCACGCGAAATCTCCGCGGGTTCTCACTGGGACAGTGCCACGCCAGAAGTCTCTCCCCTTATTTTTCCGGCAAGTTAGGGAAATCATCGGAGATCGGAGACGCCTAGCCGTGGGGATCCTTGTTGGCAGAGCTCTATGGACACGAGGCCCTTCGCACCCTCAGAAAACTCCCTCCCCCCCCCCAGGGGGCTTGGGCGGGGAGGGGGCGAGGGAAGCCGGCCGGCGGGGGTGCCCGCTCTCTCCTCTTAGGTCTCCCAGAAAATCTCATTTTTGCTGGGAGTCAAAGAAAAGAAATTCGGACGGGCGCCGTTTCCTTCCGTCGCGTTTTTCCGCACCGGCCAAATCGGGGGTGGGGGGGTGGGGTTCTTTCTTTCTTTCTTTCTTTCTTTCTTTCTTTCTCTTTCTCTCTCTCTTTTTCTATTTTTCAGAAAACACGATTGTATCCCCCAGAGTGAAAAAGCGAAGTAACCCGAGATGAGAGCCTGAGTTTGCACCTGGTCGGTCCGGGGTAGAATAACGGAATAAGAAACTATTTATTTATTTATTTATTTATTTATTTATTTATTTATTTATTTATTTATTTATTTATTTATTTATTATTCCTTCCTTCCTTCCTTCCTTCCTTCCCTTCCCTTCCCTTCCCTTCTTTCCCTTCTTTCCTTCCTTTCTTCTTTCCTTCCTTCCCTTCCCCTCCTTCCTTTCCCTTCCCCCTCCCTCTCTCCCTCCCTCTCCTTCCCTCCTTCCTTCCTTCCCTTCCTCCCTCTCTCCCTCCCTTCCTTCCTTCCTTCCCTCCCTCCTCCCTTCCTTCCTTCCCTCCTTCCTCCCTCCCTCCCTCCCTCCCTCCCTCTCCTTCCTTCCTTCCTTGCTTCCTTCCCTCCCTCCCTCCCTCCCTCCCTCCCTCCTTCCTCCCTTCCTTCCTTCCTCCCTCCCTCCCTCCCTCCCTCCCTTCCTTCTTCTCTCCGTTGTGAGCTCGCCTTTCAGCCCTTCACTCGAAGAAGGGCGGGTAGACGCAAACCCAACCAGGCTTTCGGGCAGGGGTCTTGCGAGCGCCTCCGGGATTGCACCTGCTTTGCGAAATGCCGTAAGTCTGGCCTTGTTCCCTAACGGACTCTCCCGGCCACGACAGGTCCCAAGTTGAGCGTTTGGTTTCACACGTGGGTTGCCATTGTTAAGGGCGGGGGCTGCCTGCGCGGCTCGAAAAGGACCCCTACCGAGACACACTCAATAGATCAAAGAAAACCTGGTTCGTATTTTTCGTGGGGATACCGTTGCACACTTTTCTCCCCACCCTAGGTACATTAAAAAAAAATCCCATTCACCATCCCAACCATAATCAAGAATCACAGCTTGTTGAAACTTTGAGGTACCAGATCTTGGTTGAAAACCATAAATGACCACCCAGTGGACAGGACACAGGAAATTCTGACTCTTCTTTGCCATCTGGTGGTCATCTGGTTTATTGCAACCCAGATGGATTTGATAACCAGTTGTAGCTTTGTGCAGAAGGGGACTCTGTTTTTACTAAAACTTGGAAAAGTTAGGCTATAAAACCTGCTGTTACAAGCCTTGAAGAAAGGTCCTGATTGTGTTAGAATGGGGAAGTAGGATGAAGGATAAGAGAAACATTTTAAGAATGACAATCTGGGCTTGCCAGCATGTGTGAACTTTTACATTATAGGAATAAAAACTTTCCTTTTGGGAAGCAAACTTAGGACTTTTCAAAAGAGGATATGCATATAACTTCCTTCTGCCTGTACAACTTATCATTCTGAGAATCCACAATATCTATTCAAACTCTCTTTAAAAAAAACAACTTCTCATAAGGACTAGCACCTTGATTCTGAAAAGAAAACACTATGGTTCTTAACACATATCATTTATACCCTGCACTACCCTTCTGAGTTAGAAACAAAGGAAAATATGTATTGCTTTGCCACACATTTGTTGTGGTTGTGATTGCTGTCGTTGTTGCTGTGATACTTCCATTTCCAGCTGTGGTGATGATGGAGTGTTATACTTCAAGGATGAAATGTGGGTTTTTTAAAAAAGAGTGTAGACACTTGTTTTATTTCTTTGTTCTCTTATTGATGCTGATTGAAGCCATCTGACGGTATTTTGAAGCAACTGTTATCTTTGCTGAGATGACATGTTATTAAGAAAAAAAAGTATTTCAAGGACTCTTTTATTTCCTTCGCACTGCAACACATTTGAAAAAAACAACCATATATCTTGGCTGAGGATCAACTAAACTTTTTTTTTTGTTCAGTGAAGCGTAGGGAAGAATTAAATAAAAGCAAAACACAATTGGGGAGCTGGAGATATAATCAGGAATGGTTTGGAGGCTTAGGTCATATTAATGTATTATTATCTTTTAAGAAATATTCCAAGGATATGGAAACCCTTAATCTTCATAGGCTGATGGATCCTGTTCTGTGATCTTATTTTGTGAATGAAATTATTTGATAGCAGGCCCACGATTTTTGTCATCAGGAGAGATGGAGAGGAAGGGAGGGAGGGAGGGAAGGAAGGAAGATAAAGACAGAAGGAGGGAAGAAAGAAAGGGAGGGAGGGGAAGAAGGAAGGAGGGAAGGAGGCAGAAAAGCAAAGAAGGAGGAGGGAGGGGAGAAGAGGAAGGAAGGGAGAGGGAAAGGGAGGGGGAAGGAAAAAAAGAAGGGGAGGAGGAAGGAAGGAAATAAATAAATAAGAAAGAAAGAAAGAAAGAAAGAAAGAAAGAAAGAAAGAAAGAAAGAAAGAAAGAAAGAAAGAAAGAAAGAAAGAAAGAAAAAGGAAGGAAGGAAGGAAGGAAGGAAGGAAGGAAGGAAGGAAGGAAGGAAGGAAGGAAAAAAATGGATGCACCGCTTTGCCAAAAGATTCCTAAAACTTCTCTTTAGAATTTTTCTGCTTCAAATTTCTTCATCTTATCACCAAGTGGAACAATTGCATCTTGTCCATCTTGCTCACCAGGAAGATTAGAGTTTGCAATTTAATGAACGGAAGGGACAAGGAAGATGGAGTTTGTAGTTCAATGCATATAGGACTGGGAGAATGGGTCTTGCAATGAAGGGCAAGCAAAGGGTTGGAGTTTTAAGTCAGGGCCTTCCCTTACCCAGTTTTCTTCTGGCTGTTTCTTTGGTGTTTGTGAGTTTTGAATGCCACTCTTAAGAGAAGGCACCACCAATACAATCTCAGCAAGTTTGGGGAAATGAAGGCGAGCAGCTCTAGACAGCTCTTAAGCAGGAAGGAACTTTCTGCCAAGAACCCGAATGAGGAATTAAGGTGAGGGTGGGGTGAGAGAGATGGAAACCCAGTTGGAAGTTTGTATATAAAGTTTAACTCTAATATAAAACAGGACCATTGCATGTTGCGATGTTTTTCTTGCACACTTTATTTTTTATTATTACTTTTTTAGAAGCAACCTGTCTCTGAATCCTAAGAGAAAGCGGTGGGCACGTATTTCATTTCAAAGAGCTTTCGGTTCCTTCCCACCTTCCCATGTGCACGCGAGTCTGGGTCAGAAGCCAACCCGAGTCAACCTGGATGGGATTCTACCTTGTGTGACGATGCTTTTGTGTGGTGGTTTAGGCCTCTGTGGCCAGAGAGCTTGTGGTAATCAGAAACACATCCAGTTTTACATGCAGAGCACTTTTTATTTTTGGTCTGGCTGCGCTCCCTGCCAGTGAAGAGGGGAACATGGCAAAGGATCAGAAGGTTTCCAAAGTTCCAGCCAGCTACACATGTCCCAACGTGCTTTGAGAAGTTTTCCTAGTTTAATTAAAAGGTAGGGAACTGGACCTCAGGACAGAACAAGTCGAGGGGAACAGAAGAAGGCCCAAGAAGGGTATTCCGTCAGTTTCATAAGATTCCCCTCTCATAACTTATCAGTTAAGACTCTTGATCTTGAATTTCTGCATTATCTGGCCCTTTTTTGGGACGGCAGAAACAGCATATTCAGAATCATTTCTTCTTCTTCTTTTTACTTTCTAAATTTTCCACAATTGCTGGACTCCTATAATTCAGTTTGGGAATATCACTGAGATCTTTCTCCTTTTCCTTTTCCTTTTCCTTTTCCTTTTCCTTTTCCTTTTCCTTTTCCTCCTCCTCCTCCTCCTCCTTCTTCTTCTTCTTTTCTTCCTCCTCCTCCTCCTCCTCCTCCTCCTCCTCCTCCTCCTCCTCCTCCTCCTCCTCCTCCTCCTCCTCCTCCTCCTCCTCCTCCTTCTTCTTCTTCTTCTTCTTCTTCTTCTTCTTCTTCTTCTTCTTCTTCTTCTTCTTTTCCCCTCCTCCTCCTCCTCCTCCTCCTCCTCCTCCTCCTCCTCCTCCTCCTCCTCCTCCTCCACCTCGCCATTCTCCTCTTGTCCTCCTTCTCTTTCTCTTCCACCTTCCTCCTTCTGTTTTTCCTCTTCCTCCTCCTCTTCCTCCTTCTGCTGCTGCTGCTGCTGCTCCTCCTCCTCCTCCTCCTTCCTTTACCTGCCCTTCTCCTCCTCTTCCTTCGCTTTCCCCTCCTCCTTCTCTTGTTTATTGGCACTACACAGCAGTGCCTTGAAACATGGATCAATGAAAGAAGAAAAACCCAAACAAACCAGAAGGATGTTCTCTTTATTTAAATGCCTCGAGAGTTACTGCATAAGCAAAGAAATCTTATGGATTACAAAATGCCCTGGGCTCAATCCAATGTGTCTCTATTTAAAACTGATACAGAAATTTGGGGAGGAGGGCACTGGCTTTCCAAAGCAGACATCCTGATGTAGAGCTGCTGAACTGATCTGCAAATCCAGCGTAGCTCCTTCTTAAAGCTTGAGTAAATCCTACAAAGCGAACAGTGGTGTCTGATGGAAATTGCAACTGATGCTGCTTGCCCCTATCTGAGGACAACCCCGGTGTATCTTGAGATATAAACAACAGAAGAAGTTTTTTCTAGCTTGATATGTAGCTTTTAAAATTTTTTATTGGCTTTATATTGGTCTTTTTACTGCCCAGAGTTGACTTATAGGTGAGAGGGGCAGCATATAAATTTGATAAACAAATACATTCAATAAAATTCCCCTATTCGTTCTGAACAACCCTTCCTCTTTTAGTGTAATGTTGCATGTGTAGGAGATGACCAGGCTGAACCAGAGGGAGGAGTCAAACATGTCATCAGTTTGGAATCCTTACGCAGCGACAAGAGATCTAAGTCCAGCTCCCCCCACCCCCCGGTGAATTCTGTTGATTCTTGTCCAGCACCATTTTGACTTGATGATTGGTAGGTCAAATTCTTGTGAAGAAGTAGCACGTACTAAACTTTTAGCACTTTAAAATTCCTGTCCCTAGTTGCTTGCTCCTGGCAGCACGTTTTTTGAATTCAGAAGAAGTATCTGAAGGCAATTGTACGTACGATCACAACTTGCTTCTTTTCTGAAAGAGGTAAAGGAAGTGACAACAGCAGCCTTCTCCATCCAGAATTCAATCTCCATTTTCCAAGTTGATATCAAGCTTTGGAGGAAGCAGAAGGACAAGGCAGAGGAACTAGAAAGGAAGATGATGGGGTGGAACCAGGGGTGAAATGCTACTGGTTCGGCCCGGTTCGGGTGTACCGGTAGCGGCAGCCACCGGTGGTTCGGAGAGGTTCTGCTCACCTGCTTGGATGTCACCATTTTCTTTTTTTTAATCCTCTGCGCAAAGCCTTCTGCGCATACTTAGAGGGTGAAAAAGTGCGCGTGACAGAAGCGTGCGCTTCCGAACCGGTAGGGAAGGTAAATAGATTTTACCGCTGGGTGGAACTATAGGAGATGACCAGGCTGAGCCCGAGGGCAGAGTCAAATGCATCATGAGTCTGGAGTCTCTTAAGTTTTTGAAAGAGACTTAAGACCATCTGCCCTTGTCTGCCTCTTATCTGGCGCCAATTTGCCTTGATCATTAGTAGATCAGATTCTTGTGTATAGGTTTTTATTTTATTTTTATTTATTTATTTGTGAGATTTATATACCGCCTCCCAGTGCAAGCACTCTCTAAGCGGTTTACACCAGTAAGCAATGTATATTTATATTGCCCCCAACAATCTAGGTCCTCATTTTGCCTACCTCGGAAGGATGGAAGGCTGAGTCAACCTTGAGCCGGTGAGATTTGAACCGCTGACCTGCGGATCACAGTCAGCTAAAGTGGCCTGCAGTACTGCTCTCTAACCGCTGCGCCACCTCGGGGCTTGTTGCATGAAATAAACTCGTAATACTTTTGAACTCTACCCCAACTGATTTCTTGCGCCTGATGGGAACTGCCTTTCAACTTCACAATTCTAAGGGCAATGAATGGAAGTTGTGAAGTATTCTTGTTTGCCAATAAGCTCATAAAGTAATCCTACCTAAGGAGGTGGTCCTTAGGTTAGGGATGGAGGGTTGTTCTCATTTAAGATCCCCCCACCCAATTATTTAAGAAATAATAAAGAGTGGCACGATGGCATAGAGGGGGAGGTCTTGCCTCACAATCAGGAGGCTGTGAGTTCGATCCTAGGTAGCAACAGATATTTCTCTCTCTGGGTGCAATGAGTAATTATCTTACTAATATAATATAATTATAATTAATATAATATAATTATATTTACTGAGTTTAAAAGGAATTGTATTATTGGGAAAGATCTTAGAAATATGTGAATTACAAAAATTATATAAACATAAATCGTCGATATCAATTGCTGTAAGATAACCCTATAGGTTGTATTTGTATAGGTGTATGTTTGTGAGTGTTTCGTTCTGGCTTGTGTTTTTTGTTTTTTATATTGCGGTTTTTTTAATGTAAATAATCTAATAAAATTGTTTTTTTTTAAAAAAAAGAGTAATTATCTGCTGTGAGCTTTGCATAGGCATCAGGGAGGGCATCTGGCCAATAAATTCTCAGCTCCATTCAGTCGCTCTGACTCCACACCGATGCAAGGGATTACAGGGTTGTTAAAAGAAAAAAGAAAGAAATAATAACAGGAAAACTAATTTTAATATACGGCACTGGGATCAGTAGAGGAAGTTACCATTCATCTCCATCTTGAGCTTTTGAGGCTTCTTGGAGATCGTCATCTGCCTTGAAGGGGACACCCTCTGTTGTGATCCGTTTGATATCGACTCACTTTCACTCCCAAAGTGAAATTTTCATACATTGTCTGAAAAACTCTCCATTGGAGAATTTTTCAAGTCTGTTTTTACCATTTGTAGGGAGTCGGGTGCGGGCCAAGTTGATTTTATTGTGGTACAATTGGTTGCCACATGTGATTACAGTTGTTTATAAAGTGGTCTGCAGTTCTTTGCGCCTTTATGAGGTAATAAACCCCATTGAAATCAACAGGACTTATTTCCAAGTAAATATGCATTAGACTGGGCTGAAAGTGATATTAGCTCCTTTTATTAAGAACATGTAAACAACGTTTCAGTCTATGAATCAAAATACAAATTGCTCTGTGTCTATTGCTCTCCTGGGTGTTTCTAACCCATTAGGTGATTTGGGGGGGCGGCGGGATTTTGGGGTTGCTTTAAAATGTTCTTTTGCTAGTAAAATTTACTGACGCTATACCTAGTAGTTCATTTTCAATCATGCCCAAGTTATTTCCTCTGTGTGCTCAAATATCAAATCCCACAGCATAATTTTAATTGCACGCTTCATCACAGCTAGCCCAGAATGAAGTTTAATAAACCTTGCTCTTATATGTATTGACATAATTTGGGTTTTCACTAAACTTCTTTCTTCTTTCTTTTCCCCTTTCCTTTCCTTTCCCCTTCCCTTCCCTTCCTACATTTTCCTTTCCTTTCCCCTTCCCTTCCCTTCCTACATTTTCCTTTCCTTTCCTTTCCTTTTCTTTCCTTCTTTCCTTTCCTTTCCTTTCCTTCCCCTTCCCTAATTTCCTTTCCTTTCCCCTTCCCTTCCTACATTTTCCTTTCCTTTCCTTCCCCTTCCCTAATTTCCTTTCCTTTCCTTCTTTCCTTTCCTTTCCTTTCCTTCCCCTTCCCTAATTTCCTTTCCTTTCCCCTTCCCTTCCTACATTTTCCTTTCCTTTCCTTTCCTTCCCCTTCCCTAATTTCCTTTCCTTTCCTTTCCTTTCCTTTCCTTTCCTTTCCTTTCCTTTCCTTTCCTTTCCTTTCCTTTCCTTTCCTTTCCTTTCCTTCCCTTCCCTTCCCTTCCCTTGTTTCTTCCTTTCCTTTCTTTCTCTTTCTTCTTCAAAAGGACATTGAATAATCCATTCCATCAACCTACCCTCTTTCCTTTTTTCCTCCATTTGACTTTATCGATCTTCATTTGCACTCTGGAAGAACTGAGAATGGTCATCAGATCAAGATGAAGAGTCTTTGTCCATCCAGCCACCAGACTCAGTGGCACCTAGCTAATTATGCTGTCATAGCCCAAATTGCTATTATACTATCAGGAAAATATCA
>JALIGW010000014.1:7707816-7710316 GCA_023053685.1 Diadophis punctatus similis | reverse complement strand
TCTATCTATCTATCTATCTATCTATCTATCTATCTATCTATCTATCCATCCATCCATCCATCCATCCATCCATCCTCTCCCCCCCCCTCTCTCTCTATCTATCTATCTATCATCTGTCTATAATCTTTCTAATCTATCTTTCTCTACATCTATCTATCTCTAAAGCAAAAGGGCACAATTTTGTAGACAAAATTGTCTTCAATTGTGTTAGGGCCATATTGTAAAAAGGAGGCAGACCAAGAACAAAAAGTACATTTTATTTCATTTCATTTATATTTCATTAAACAAGGCTACTCTTGTTTTTAATAAGTGTCTCCTTTTGTGACACAACCAAAGACCAAAACATTTCCAACTCTCACCGTACTGTAATCTTTGTAAGAGAGAATTATTAAATGCATGTTGTGCCCTCATATTTCCTATATTTATTTAGTGAGTTTAATTCTACTTATATTAAATTTAGCTTTGTTGATGCTACAGTATTTTTTTTAATAGTGCATGTCTCTCAAAGGCAAAATAAGCCCCTTATTGATATTTTATGAACCAGGCTTTATTTTCTAAATAGACTGGGGAGCCTAGTTTCCTATTTTGCTTCTAACAAAATTGTTAATTGGAATTTTATGATACTTATAGGTTGATGGTGATAAGTGCCCTGCAATAGTTTTCCTTTTTTCTTCTTCTATTTATGAAGCTAAAACTAAGGAGAAATTTCCAGAACAACCTAGAACCAGGGAGAAATTTCCTAATGGTGAGAGCAATTAACCAATGGAATAACTTGTCTTCAGAACTTGTGGGTGCTCCATCACTGAAGGCTTTCAAAAAGAGACTGGACCCTATTTGTCTGAAATGATATAGGGCAGTGATGGTGAATCTTTTTTTCCTCGGGTGCCAAAAGCACCCGCGTGCACGCTATTGCGCACGTGCGAGTGCCCACACCCATAATTCAATGCCCCCTGCACATGCGCATGTGATCCCCTGTGCAGTGGTTAAATGAAGCACTGCAGGCTACTGCAAGTTCAGAGCCGAGATGGTGCAGTGGTTAAATGCAGCACTGCAGGCTACTGCTAGTTCAGCAGTTCAGCTGTTCAAATCTCACCGGCTCCAGGTTGACTCAGCCTTCCATCCTTCTGAGGTGGGTAAAATGAGGACCCAGATTGTTGGGGGCAATATGCTGAACTCTGTAAACCGCTTAGAGAGGGCTGTAAAGCACTATGAAGCGGTATATAAGTCTAAGTGCTATTGCTATTGCTTTTGCTATTGCTGCCCCGACTCCCATGCATGCGCGCACGATCCCCCCGCCTTCCCCTTTCCCAACTTTGGGTGGGCCTGGTAGACCCATTTTTTGCCCTCCCCAGGCTCCAGAGGTTTTCTTGGAGCCTGGGGAGGGCAAAAACAGCTTCTCCCCCCCCCGAGGCCCTCCGGAGGCCGAAAACGCCCTCCCAGAGCCTCCACGCAAGCCGAAAATCAGCTGGCTGGCACGCACATGCGCACTGGAGCTGAGTTGGACCTTGGACCAGTCATGTTTTCTCAGCTCTAGGAAAGAGGCAATGGCAAACCACTTCCCAAAAACTTTGGAAAGAAAACTCCGGGGATTGTGTGCAGGCAGTTGCCAGGAGCCAACACCAGCTCAAAAGCCTGAAAAGGGAAAAAAACAAAAGGAGCATTCTGGACTTTTAAAACAAAAAACAAAAAATTGAATCAACAGCTGAGAAATTACTCCACTGGGTTCAGAATCTCCCTTTTCATTTTCGTCCTAATTTGATAAGCGTTTCATACTAAACAATGGGAAATAGAGCCATAAACTTCATTCATATAGTGTTGGAGCTGCCAATATAAACATCTGATTATAGGATAAAAGATTATCTTATTAAAATGGAGATGGAGGAGGAGGAGGAGGAGGAGAAGGAGGAGGAGGAAGAGGAGGAGGAGGAGGAGGAGGAGGAGGAGGAGGAGGAGAAGAAGAAGAAGAAGAAGAAGAAGAAGAAGAAGAAGAAGAAGAAGAAGAAGAAGAAGAAGAAGAAGAAGAAGAAGAAGAAGAAGAAGAAGTCAACCACTAAATAAGCTATATATATTTATATTGGAAATTAAAACCGTATGAACTTTCTGCGTGAAGCAGAGTGGAATTACGTTCCCTAAGAATATTCCCTGAGGATACTAGTTATAGTTTCCTGGTTTACATTTTAAAGTAATAAATAAGTGGAAATGAAGACTGAACATCCAGTAACACCAGCTGATTTGGACAAAAGCAGACAAATTGAGACTTTGAATAGGAATGGGAACGCAAGACAGTTTTGATCTGTATTTCTGTGTAATCTCATGTTTTAATAGAGATGTTACTCAAAAAGAGAAAATCCAGTTGAGCTGAAGTCCTTGGCAAGCTGTATATTTTTTTTTCCTGGAGTTTGTTTGATCATAGGACTGACTAATCTGCCCCTAAAGTATTATCTCAATTTTCAGTATCCCTCTGGCCATGCAGATGGGCTCTAAATTATTTTGTGTTTTT
>JALIGW010000014.1:7677816-7702816 GCA_023053685.1 Diadophis punctatus similis | reverse complement strand
AAAGGTTTAAAGAAACAATGACCAAGTTCAACATTTTAAACCGATCAGGTTACACACAGAATAATCCAGTACTTCTAAATTAAATTATATCCGACTGCTTACCAGTATCCCTTCTAAATTGAGTTTACCAATCTGCGTGCTTTTGTTTTTAGAAAGAAAAATAAATCAAATGCGCGCAATAAAGCTTACATTATCTGCAAGCAATATGAGAAGAGTTTTACGAGGTCAGAGCAATAAGAGATCAGTCCAAGATCCCACCCTTGGTGCTGATCTGTACATGATTACAATTTTGCAGGACATTTACAAGAAATCATGCAACTATCCTGAGTAGCTTCCACTCTCCCTGTTAGGCTCTGGCCTTTATTGTTGGGGTGAGAATGATATCTCATAGAGGCGATTTAGATCTTTTCTTGGAATTCAGACAGTTAGAAATAGAGCCGAGATTAAAAGTCGAATAGAAAATATTTATTTCAGTACAAAAACAATAAATCCTGAATAAACTACATTGTGCTGAGTAACACGACCGTTCAGGTCAACAGCTAAGGCAGAAGAAGAATTAAGGGTGGTTTAGGAATGCACACATGCGCACTCATCATATCACGTGTTCTGCTTGTATTGGAATGTACCATAATATTAGATAGGGGTGCATCACCCTGCATCGACATACAACTGACAATATTCACTACTTGACATTTATTTGTGTGCTTTTTTTTAGCTTTCTTGGAGGATTCAAGTCATCTGCTCAAGCTATTGAATAGGACTTGACATCTAAGCCTATTGCAGTGATGGCGAACCTTTTTTTCCTCAGGTGCCGAAAGCGGGTGCGCGCCTGCTATCGCACACACTCGAGTGCCCACACCCATAATTAAATGTCTGGGGAGGGCGAAAACAGCTTCCCCCACCCCCCAGAGACCCTCTGGAGGCTGGAAATGGCCCGTTTCCTGACTTCTGGTGGGCCCAGTAGACCCATTTTTCGCTCTCCCCAGGCTCCAGAGGCTTCCCTAGAGCCTGAGGAGAGCAAAAATGCCCTCCCCCGCCCCCCGGAGGCCCTCCAGAAGCCAAAAACACCCTCCCAGAGCCTCCCCGTGAGCCAAAAATCAGCTGGCCGGTGCACACATGGGCCTTGGAACTAAGCTAGGGCAACGGCTCACGTGCCGGCAGATATGGCTCCGCGTGCCACCTGTGGCACGTGTGCCATAGGTTCGCCATCACTGGCCTATTGCATACACATAGTCCTTGACTTACAACAGTTCATTTAGTGATTGTTACAATGGCACTGAAAAAAATGACTTATGCCCGTTTTTCACACTTATGATGGTTGCAGCATCCTCTTGGTCTGTGATCAAAATTTGGACGCTTGGCAACCGTCTCACATTTATGACGGTTGCAGTATCCCGGGGTCATGTGATCCCCTTTTGCAACCTTTTGACAAGCAAAGACAATAGGGAAGCCAGATTCACTTAACTGCCACATTACTAATTTAACAACCACAATGATTCACTTAACAACTACGACAAGAAAGGTCGTACAATGGGGCAAAACTCGCTTAAAATGTGTCACTTAACAACAGAAATTTTGGGCTCAATTGTGGTCGCAAGTCGAGGATTACCTGTACCAGGTTTATCTGTTTGCCTGTTCAACACCGCACACAGCCAAGAGTGACAGAGGTTGTATGACATCTAGAGCTGTGACCCATAAATTTGCCAATCAACATCTTTGTAGGTTTACAGAACCCATCTACAGTAATCGGGCCAGGTAAAGACCAAATGGTTGGATTTATTTATTTATTTATTTATTTTGTTATTCTTATATGCCGCCCAACTCCCGAAGGACTCAGGATTCATGGGCATCCTGAAATAGGCTAATCTGAATTTTAGTTAGGATTTGTCCTTGACAGCTTTCACTTATTGTGTAAGCCTAGCTCATTTCCTTAGCTAATGATTTAACATACCGGTAGTATCTGAACCTCAAAACTGGTTAATGAACTTAAGTGTGTTGTGTGAACCACAGGAAGGCTGGTGGTAGGTTTCCTGATTCATTTACTATTATATAATGCTAAGCCTTATTGTTTGAATTATTATTGTTATATTTCTATGCCACCCACCCTCCATCCATCCATCCATCCATCCATCCATCCATCCATCCATCCATCCATCCATCCATCCATCCATCTATCTATCTATCTATCTATCTATCTATCTATCTATCTATCTGTCTGTCTGTCTATCTCTGCCCATCCATGTATCTCCATCCATCCATCCATCCATCCATCTATCTATTATCTATGTCTATCTGTCTGTCTGTCTTTCTGTCTCTGTCTGTCTGTCCGTCCATCCGTCCATCCATCCATCCATCCATCCATCCATCCATCCAGCCAGCCAGCCAGCCAGCCAGCCAGCCAGCCAGCCAGCCATCCAGCCATCCATCCATCCATCCAGCCAGCCAGCCATCCAGCCAGCTAGCTAGCTAGCTAGCTAGCTAGCTATCATCTATCTATTCATCCATTCATCCATCCATCCTTCCTTCCTTCCTTCCATCCATCCATCCATCTATCTATCATCTATCTATCTATCTATCTATCTATATCATCTATCTATCTATCATCCATCCATCCATCCATCCATCCATCCATCCATCCATCCATCCATCCATCTATCTATCATCTATCTATCTATCTATCTATATCATCTATCTATCTATCATCCATCCATCCATCCATCCATCCATCCATCCATCCATCCATCCATCCATCCATCTATCTATCATCTATCCATCCATCTTCATCTCTCTCTCTCTCCCCCTCCCTTCTCCTCCTCCTCGTCCTATCTTCTATCTCAAGGTGGTAAACATACCTAATATTCTTGCCTCCTATTTCATTTAGTGATAACATTCCCTTGGATTTCAAAAAGAAAAGAAAGGGATGACGCCAAGGAGAACAGATGCAGAATATGGACTATTCCTAAGTCAGCTCCATCCTGCTTGTCCACTTGTCTCCAGCAAGGTGAACATTAAGCTGTAGGAAAAGCCATCGAATGCGGAACAGGATGGCTGGAATGACTCAACCACCCCTGAAGGTAGGCCATGGCATTGTTGAAGTGCAGTGGGGGGGGGGGGTGAAGCCTGACAGCACTTGAAGTTGCCACTGAAAGTCATTCAGGATCTGGGAGGTTATAATGCCTCTAATTAAAATTTGACACACTGCCACTGAGGTAGGTGTGCTTTTTATTTATTTATTTATTTGTTGGCTTGTGAGTTGACAATATGTTGAATCTCTCTTTTGTTAACCCCCCCCCCCCCCAGCTAAAAGAGTTAAGCATCTGGCCCTGAGAAAAAAAAAGTGTGTGTTTTTTTCAAAGTGACCGCCTCTAGAGACTCTGAAGCCTGGAAATGATTTCATTGAACTGCTATGCAGATGGATTAATTCCAGTATTGTAAAGTCAACATGGCCGAATGCTCGCTACATCACAGCCTGTGTTACTGTGGTCTGGATCAGGTTTTGATGAAGTAATTTCCCTTGGGTTTAGCACTTTAGGAAGCCTAGAGGACGTCCTTCTCGGATTTGATTTGAGACTTGTCTTCTCCCCCCTGCTTCTCCCTCCCCACCTTTCCAACTAAATTGGGCTTTATCATTTGCACATGGACCTCTATGAGTTGGAGAAGTTTCAAACGAGGGCCATATGTTTTGGGGCACAGAATGCCCAAACAATTGGGTGTATGAAATGAGATTCATTTCTTGCTCTCTTTCTTTTTTTTTTTTTACAAAGATGATAGAATTAATAGCAAATGATACAGCACTCGGCTGGAGCGTGTTGGAGGGGTGAGAGCCAGCTCTGTGATCCTTTGTTCTTTGAGGGGGTTCCCACCTTCACACAAGAGAGGAAGGGAAAGATTTAGATCCAAAAGACCTAAAAAAAAAAAAGATGAGGTGGCTTCTAATCCATCTGGCCTTTGAGTCCTAAATCTGACTCCTCCCCGCCTCCAAAGGCCCACCCCTGCCTCAATGCTAGATCTTCTTCCTCCTTTCATTGTGTAGGGCCTAGATCAGGGGTCGGCAACCTTAAACACTCAAAGAGCCATTTGGACCTGTTTCCTACAGAAAAGAAAACACCGGGAGCCACAAAACCCTTCCCGTGCCTGACTATTTCCTGAGCGGCTACAGAACAAGCATATGTAGTTGAATTAAACATTCTGTTTTCTTCTGAAACTTTTCTTTTCTTGGATTTATCCATGGTTGGCCTACCGGGGGTCGAAAAGCTCAATAAATCATGTGCCGGCAGGTATCACACATTGGTGGTTTTGACGCATATTTTGAGCGACAGGGAGCCGCAGCAGAGGGATGAAAGAGCCACATGTGGCTCCAGGGCTGCGGGTTGTTGACCCCTGGCCTAGATAACGGAATAATAGAGTTGGAAGGGATCTTGCAGGAAACCCTATGCCATTCCAGACAAATGGTTGTCTAATTTCTTCTTTGAAACTTCCAGTGTTGGAACACCCACAACTTCTGGAAGCAAGATTAATTGTTCTCACTGTCAGGAAATTTCTCCTTCATTCCAGGTTGCTTCTCTCCTTGATTAGTTTCCATCCGTTACTTGTCCTGCCTTCAGGTACTTTGGAGAATAGATTGACCCAGTGGTGAAATCCAATTTTTTTTACTACCGGTTCTGTGGGCATGGCTTGGTAGGTGTGGTGTGGCTTGGTGGGTGTGGCAGGGGAAGGATAGTGCAAAATCTCCATTCTCTCCCCACTCCTGGGGAAAGGATATTGCAAAATCTCCATTCCCACCCCACTCTGGGGCCAGCCAGAGGTGGTATTTGCCAGTTCTCCGAACTACTCAAAATTTCCACTACCGGTTCTCCAGAACCTGTCAGAACCTGCTGGATTTCACCCCCTGGGTTGACCCCCTCTTCTTTGTGACAACCCCTTAGATATTGGAACATTGCTAATTCCTGCAACTGTTCTTGATGAGTTTTAGCCTCCATTCCTCTAATCACCTTTGTTCTTCTTCTCTGCATTCTTTTAAAGTCTCTACAACTTTTTTATATTGTGGTGACCAAAACTAGATGTTTTGTTATTTGATAAAATAATATCCCAGGATTTTCTTTTGCTGCATGTCCCAATGGGACGGTTGGTACTATCACTGTACATTTAGCTGAAACCTATCCTGGAGAAATCTTTTAGATCTGTAGCCTAAAAATAAATGCCCAGTGATGTTTTTTAAGTATCTGCCTCAAAAACCTTCTGCAAAGGATTCCAAAAATGTTCTTTTTTGTTTTTAGTGGCACAGGCACACAAAGAGTGCCTGTGCCACTAAAACTCGACTGCAGAAAATATGACTTCAGCAACAGAGTGATCAATGCCTGGAATGCACTACCTGACTCTGTGGTTTCTTCCCCAAATCCCAAAAACTTTAACCTTAGACTGTCTACAGTCGACCTCTCCTCGTTTCTAAGAGGTCTGTAAGGGGCGTGCATAAGCGCACCAGCGTGCCTACCGTCCCCGTCCTACTGTCCTATTGTCCTCTTTTATTGTTACTTTTTACTTATGTTTATACAAATTACTACTATACATGTTTGACAAATAAATAAATAAATAAATAAATAAATAAATAAATAAAGAGAACAGCACAGGCTACTTCGTAAAATTTCATCCGGGACCTCGCATTGATCTATCAACATCTTATGCATGTGTTGAAACAAAATTTATTGTCCTCCCACCCAAAAATTCTGTCATAAACAAAGCTATCCAGAGAGGACTTTTGGCTTTCCAGATGTTGTTGAACTGCAACGCTAACAGCCCCAAGAGTGATGGGAATTGTAGTTCTGCAACATCTGGAAAAGTCCCTGATTGCGCTTCTCTGATGGAAGACATCTTAAAAAGAATAACATAGAAAGTGTAAAGTAGGCAGCTTTTCAATCATCCCAGAAAGGAATTATCTAACATTAACATTTTCACCATTGGTGGAAACTCTGCATGGTTTGGGAAATTTCTTCATCGCTGCAACCACAAATTGCTGTAAATTTGTTTGGATAGGGGTTGTTCACCCCTAGGAACTGGGGGAAAGCAGGCATGGCGAAATTTCTGTCTGCTCCTAGGATGAATTTATAAATCTCCACATCTGTAGAATTACTAGAAGCACCAGCCAGCCTGGCTAGCATTGTCGGATTTAGGAAACTAAATCGTATTCTATCAAAACCAAATAATTTTATTACAGCCGTAAAGCCAAGAAACAACAATATAAAGCCTAAAAAGTAAGTGGATATAAATACTCTATACACAGATATCAAATTACAAGTAGTATATAGAAATATAAGATATATAACAAGAAATAAAAATTGAAACATAGAATATAAAAATGCAGGGATAAAAGTACAATAATAATAGAATAAAATCGCATAAAATACAAGTTCGTAAATAAATCAGAATCTTCAACAACAAGTAGTCCTTGACTTATAACAGTTTGTTTAGTGACCATTCAAACTTACAATGGCACTGAAAAAAGTGACTTACGATCATTTTTCACACTTTGCAGCATCCCCAGGGTCAAATGATCTAAATTCAGATGCTTGACAACTGCCTCATATTTACGACGGTTGCAATGTCCCGGGGTCATGTGATCCCCTTTTACGAACTTCTGACAAGCAAAGTCAAGGAGAAAGCCAGATTCACTTAACAACCGTGTTACTGACTCAACAGCTGCAGGGATTCGCTTAACAACTGTGGGAAGGGAAGTCATGAAATGGAGGCAAAACTCACTTAACAACCCTTTCTCTCTCTAGCGACAGAGATGTTGGGCTCAATGGTGGTTGTAAGTCCCGGACTACTGTACAAGTAAGCATATACAGGTGTTGCAAAACTGGGCTATATTTTATCAACCCCTGGAAGCCACAGGTTCTCCATCCCGGGATGAGGCGGGGTGAGTTTGAGACGACTTTATATCTGACGTCTCCCCCATGTATGTATGTTATTTATATGTTTTTTTAATTGTTTTTAAATTGCCTTTTTTTAATGATTTGTTTGGAGTTTCATAAAATGTTGTACGCCGCCCTGAGTCCTGAGGGAGTAGGGCGGCATAGAAAAACTACCAAATAAATAAATAAAAATAAATCCCAACTATTTAAAATGTCACAAGGCTCCTTTTTTTAGGTATTGGGGGAGTGGGGTTGTCTTTAAGAAATATCATGCATCTTGAACCTAGTCAGTTTGTTTTCTTTTTAATTGTCCTTGCCAAATCTCTGAGAAGTAGTTGGACAATAAAGAACCCCTGAACACAGATGGGCCCGCCTCACCAATGTTGCAAATGAGAGAAAAACGCAAAATAGATTCTATTTTATTTTTTTGCAGCCAGGAATCGCTGTTTGATGGGCTGACTTAGGACATGGCATTGGAACGGGTTATCTTTTCTTTTCAATTCTCTTCCCTCAAGTTTCGGAGAAGTCAATTGAACCACTAAAGGGCACCCCTACCTAAAAAACACACCCTTCCATCCTGCCAATGCTCCAAGTGAATGAAACGAACGCAAAAGAGATTTCTTGCAAGCGGGAATAGCCGCTCCGATGGGCTGACTCAGAAGGTAGGGATTGGAAGGGGGCATCTGTAATTTATTAGCTGCACAGAAAATGCGCCTTTCCTGCACCAATTATTTTGCTTTCATCACTAATGAGAAAGAGGCCCAAGGAGCTGATGCTCATGGCAAATTTAAACAGCCTCCCACGCATACTATACATGCACATTTCTCATGCACTGTTGCCCATTACATTAAACAACAAATAATACATACAAGGACAATTCATTAGGACAGCAGCACAAATGTTCGAAAATAGAGCTGGAACTAATTTGAAGGACGGAGGTGGGGGCAAAATCCCAACGTGGATTTTTTTTCTCTACTCAGATTCATCTACCCGAATTCAATCCTCTAGCTCTGTTCTCTCCCTCTAATGTTCCCATTCTTTGCTGCTCTTGAGGAAAGGGCTTTTAAGAATCTGAAAAGCACAGAAATACATTTATTTAGAAGTCACCTTTATAAGTCGTCGGATTCTCAATGTCTTAGACCTGTCTACAGTAGACCTCTCCCCATTTCTAAGAGGTCTGTAAGGGGCGTGCATAAGCGCACCACTGTGCCTACCGTCCCTGTCCTACTGTCCTATTGTCCTCTTTTGTCAGAACTTTTTCCTTATGTTATGTTTATACAAACAACTACTATCCTGTACATGTTTGACAAAATTAAATTTAAAAAAAAATCCACAAAGTTAAACACTAGCTTGTAACTGGTCTTTTTTTTTTAACTAAAAGTTTGACAAAGAACATAAAAACGAATACAAATTTTAAAGAAAGAAAAGAGAGAAAAGAAACAAGAAAGAAAGCATTTGGATATATATATATATTATTATACACACACACACACATACACACACACCATGAATATTCAGAATGTCCACTTTCCCCGCTGCTATTTATACTGACTTTGGAAGTGTTAGCCAGGAATATTCAACAAGTGCCTACCGTCCCTGTCCTACTGTCCTATTGTCCTCTTTTATCGTTACTTTTTACTTCTGTTTATACAAACTACTACTATCCTATACATGTTTGACAAATAAAATAAATAAAAATAAAAAAATAAGATGAAGAAATAAAAAGAAGGGAAATAGAAGAAGGGAAATATAAGCTACAGGCGTTTGCAGATGACTTGGTCTTCATATTAGAAGGCCGCTTAGAAACTGGACCGAAGTTAATTAGAAAGATAGAAGAATATGGGGAAGTTGCAGGACTGAAAATAAATAAAGACAAGACAAAGATTTTAGTTAAAAATCTCAGAGAGATACAAAAAAGAGTGCTGATGGAAATAATTAATACACGGGATGTCTTTAAAGTATTTAATAGAGCAGAGTAAAAAAAATTTTTTAAGTTTTTAGGGTTGGAACTGAGCTTTAGGATGGTTTCGTTTATTTAATCAGCTTCATTTACCAGCATTTATGAACATCACTGGTACAAAGATAAATTTCTTTTGAATATCAAAACCTGGAAAGGGATTCTTATTCTCACCTATCATAATTACCATAAAGTTAGCACAGGATGTAATTAAATTGTTTGCGGAAAATCCCATTTTCTCTTAAAAAATCTAATAGAATTGTTAGTTATTACATTAGCTAAATGTAGACTTGAATGCATTTTATATTCCACAGCAAGATAAAAATCAAATGCATTCCATCATCTGCTGCCTTAAAGGATATTAATACAGTAGATACATAAAATATTGTTTTCAGCATGAAATTTATTTTTCCTTTGATTTTTTGGGAGTTGGAATGAAGTCCCCCTACCTTTCAAACCAGCTTTAACAAATGGGAGGAAATTTGTTTGTTATATTTAAGGAATCTGTTTTATTATATTGAAAAAGATCTGTTGAGAAATAGATTCTTAAAATGTATTGGAGATCTAATACACCTGTTTTGCTTCTTACATTCATTCATTCTTTTGAAATGTCCAAAAATAATTCACTCCTGCTTTTTGATGTTCTATGCAGCTGATATTTAGGGATAATTTTTTGACAGAGGGGGGGGGGGGAAGAGGTTGCATGGTGTCAAAAGTTTGTTTAGTTTTGTATTAATTCTATGTATTCATTCAATTTCTGTAGCTGCCCAACTCAACCAAGTGACATTGGGTGGCCTATCATTTATTTCATTATTATTATCTCATCAGACTCATTTAACTATTCTATTTAGCCTGGATGAGGGAAGAAGGAACACGTCATTTTGTGCGATTTTACCCAATTTTAGTTTTGAATCGTTAGGCAAAGCTTCACAAATTAAAATTTTTCTAAACATACCATTACAGTTCTCTAAACCAAAATATAAAATGCATGAAACAGTGCAAGGGATGGAAGAAACTGCAAATCAAAACAAGTCCATTGGTGAAAAATAATGTTTTTAAAAATACCTTGTAAAATGCATACCTTTTTTAAAAAGTGCCTTAAAAAACATATGGAAGGAGAATATACATAAATGTGTAGCCTTGCCAGATATTGATATCGTGAGGTATTTTTGCTTTTAGTGTAAGCTGCAATTTATTGTTCTTGAAATATAAACATTAGTAATGTGCCCAACATCACGTTCCTATCCTTTAGGCTGGTTTCTTTCAATGTAATCAAATTGATTTTGATTTTCTTTAGAGGTAGAGGGTTGTGGCTAATGTTTCTCCCTTTCTTTCTTTTAACGAATACCTCATATTTTTATTAATACTTTTTCATTATTAATGTTTAATAAAAATTAAACATGTTTATTTTTTAATTTTTTTATTAAAAGCAGATTTTACAGAGATTTAAAAAAACACAGAAGCATAGAAGAAATAGAAAAAAATATAAAAAGGTAAAAGAAAAAGTGAAAAATTACAAAAAAAAAGAAAAAAAAAGAAGTGACTTCTAATGTTTGCAGCAGTTACAAACATGGTAATTGCCATCTCGTTTTGTATACCATAGCTCCTTTCTCCCCATAAATAATTTTTTTAAATAAATGAATCCTGAAATCAGCAGTTCATTTCATCCATTTTAGCAAAAGTCTATAAAGGGTTTCAGTTTTTTTAAAATAAAAGTAACTGTAGTTCCCTCCTTAAAGCAGTTTGGCCTAGTGGTTAAGGCAACAGCCTAGAAAAGGGGACACAGTTTGTTTAAATGCCGGTTGGGTGACAGTGAATTCTAGTTCCATCTTGAAAGCTAACTGGGTGACTTTGGGCCAGCCATTCTCTCTGAGCCTAAGCTACCTCACACGGTCGTTGTGTGGAAAATAGGAGGAGAAAGTGTGTGGGATAGGTTCACCCCCTTGAGTTATTTTTAAAAAATAATAATTAATTAAATTTAAAAAGCCAATTTCAACATTTCTGCCAACTCAGCCACCTTCACAACCCATTCCTCTGTTATGGGTCTTTCTGTAGTCTTCCATCCTTGTATACAGATAATAGCCTCACCGCTGTTAACCGTACATGAAACCAATTGGCCATAGCAGAAATTATGCTGAAGTTTTCACAGCTGTCGATGGTGACATGTATGTAGTCATTTTCGTTATGACTTTCACTGCGCTCCCTTCTGTCCAATGATCTGCAGCAGTACCTTTCACAAGGCAGGTCAAGATGGACGCAGCAGAGTGACTGATACCAGGTGTGGGTTTCACTTACCTTTGCTACCGGTTCGGAACTGTGAACGCGTACGCGGGGCGCTTCTGCGCATGCGCAGATCGTCTGTGATGACATCCGGGTGGGTGGGCGGAGCCTCCTGCCACCACCACTACTGGTTCGCCCGAACCGGGGCGAACCGGTAGCAACCCACCACTGACTGACACCCTGCCCCTTTGTGAAAGTTGGCGACAATACAAAAGAACATATAGAATAATGTAGTCTTGGAAGGGATCTTGGAGGTCTTCTAGTCCAATCCCCTGCTTGAGCAGGAGACCCTGTACCATTCAAGACAAATGGCTGTCTAGTTCTTGAAAACCTCCAGTGATGGACAATGTTCCCTGTAACATCAGAAAACGGCGCGCGGCAGTTAGAAACTGCCGTGCGGCGTTCTCTTTTCATGTGCGCGGCCATGCAGGCGCGCAGCCTCTGCCATTAGAAAATGCCACGCAGAAGTTAGAAACTTCCGCGTGGTGTTCTCTTGTTATGTGCGCGGCCGCGCGGCGGCACAGCTTAGGGGAAACAGTGGTGATGGAGCACCCACAACTTCCAGAGGATAAGTTGTTCCACTGATTTAATTGTTCTCAGCGATAGGAAATATATCACTAATAATTCTAGGTAGGATCGCTCTATGATAAGCTTCCATCTGTTACTTCTTATCAAAGAGAGATCCAACCTAGAATTAAGAAGTGAGGTTTCGGTTTTTTAGGATGGCAACCAGGTTTTCCCTTCCTGTCTTATTCAGAAGGAGAACTTCATTAAGATGTTTTGGTTGGATTCTCAACTGCCACGTATAAACAACCACGGAGGTGCTAGAAAAATGGAGGTATGTAGAAAAGAAACACAAAGGAAGAAAACCAGCCACTTCAGCCATTCTATAACACAGAAAATTTATTCAAAAAACTGCTACAAAAAGTCCCTCAAGACATTATAAAGCATCCTGGGAGACATTTTTCTCAAGAGAAAACAATTTTAATACAATATTTAAAAAGTCACATTTTTTATTAGTCTAACACTTTTTAACAGAATAACAGAGTTGGAAGGGATCTTGTAGGTCATCTAGTCCAACCCCCTGCCCAAGCGGGAGACCCTACACCATTTCTGACAGAGGGCAGTCCAGTCTCTTCTTGAAAGCTTCCAGTGATGAAGCTCCCACAACTTCTGAATAACAGAATAATAACAGAGTCGGAAGGGACCTTGTAGGTCATCTAGTCCAACCCCCCGCCCAAGCAGGAGACCCTACACCATTTCTGACAGAGGGCAGTCCAGTCTCTTCTTGAAAGCTTCCAGTGATGAAGCTCCCACAATTTCTGAAGTTACATTTATTAAATACATTTTAATTAAATACATTTACTATTAAATACATTATTACAAATAATATTATAATATATATAATAAATCATATAAATAAATATTATTAAATATATTATTATTTAATGTATAAATAATCGGTCACTCATGCCCTTGTCACCTGTCGACTGGACTACTGTAATGTGCTCTACATGGGGCTACCTTTGAAGAGTATCCGGAGACTCCAACTGGTGCAAAATGCGGCTGCGCGAGCTGTGGTGGGTGTCTCAAGATACACCCATGTAACACCCATATTCCGCCAGCTGCACTGGTTGCCCATTAGTCTCCGGACGCAATTCAAGGTGTTGATTATCATCTTTAAAGCCTACATGGCTTAGGACCAGGTTACCTCCGGGACCGCATCCTACCTCACATCTCCCTTCGACCGGTTAGGTCCCACAAAGTTGGTCTCCTCCAGGTCCCGTCAGCCAAACAATGTCGGTTGGCGGGACCAAGGGGGAGACCCTTCTCTGTGGGGGCTCCTGTTCTCTGGAACCAACTACCCTCCAGAGATCCGAATTATCCCCACCTTGCTGGCCTTCTGAAAAGCTATTAAGACATGGCTCTTCCTGCAGGCGGGGTGAATTCAGAGACCATTGAATACCTTACGTCTCCCCCATGTATGTATGGTTTGTATGTTTTTAAAACTTTTTAAATTGTTATTAATTTATTAAATATTGTTTTACAGTTGTTCTTTACATGTTGTACGCCGCCCTGAGTCCCCAGGGAGTAGGGCGGCATATAAGAACACTAAATAAAATAAAATAAATAAATAAAAATAAAATATTATAAACAATATATTTAATAATAAATACATGTATTTATTAAATACATTTATTAAATATGTCGCCCCTCTCGCCGATAGTGTGATTCCGGTACCGATGTTTTAAACCTGTTTTAAACCTATTCACAAAGTTTCCCACGGAGCAGCAATTTTCCTGCTAAGGACTTTATATTTTATATGTTCAAATCAGATCAGATCAAATCTTTATAATGGTCATTTATTATGTTTTACCCATTTTTACAAATAGCCTAGCTACACATATTAATTTTGGTCTTGTTGTATTTAATAAACACATTCTCTAAGAGCGATATTCTAAATAGAAACAACAAGCATCTAAAACATCATAATATCTTCAGGTTTGATACGTTGACAAGAAAAGCAAGAAACGCAACAAGGCAAGTCCAGATTCACAGGCTCTATCATATTTATTAATTATAAACATCTTCATGAAAAATTCCGCAATTCTATAGCTAGAATAGCCTAACCCTGTGTATATTTATTTATTTTGATTATGAAACTGTTGAGCTCCCTTCCTGCCTTATTACTAAAAACTTTTACTATTACAAAATCCAACAATATAAACATTAAAACCCATGGCAAAAGCTAGCACGATATTCAAGATAAAAATCAATAATAACAACACAAAATCAAATCCATAGCAGAATAAATGTAATAAATAACAATCTTAAAATTTTTGAAGATTGCCAGGCAGACTTCCAGAAAATAATAAACATACTAATTGGTTTAAAAATATTCTTGTAAGATTCATCTTTGCCTTTTACCTTATTTTGCTTTAATCAGTATAATGTTCCCTTAGCTCTTGCACAATTAGTTTTTTTAAAAATTGTATTATGTTCTATATTTTTGTTTAATTCTTTTGCTCACAGTTATTTTGAAGTGACCTCCTTGTTAGGGTTCACGGACAAAACTTTGGGAAAATTACATGGTGCGTTATTTTTATGCACGATAACAAAAGCAAGACTCTTATTTTTGGAAAGATTTTTTACAATACCTACAATGGAAGAGTGTGGTTAATAAAGGTGATAAAATGGTAATGATGGCAAAATTGACAGCATTCATTAGGAAAAATAGGTTTGAGCAAAATTTAATATTAACTAGAAGCCTTTTGAATTTTTTTTAGTTGCTTTTACAAGAAACAGAAAAAAAATCAAATTATGACATGGCTTTGATGACTAGCAAAATTTATTGATTGGAAAAAGGGAAGCTACAGTTTAATGCTCAAGTAAGAATTTTTAACTATATAGTCTGTAAAAGAATTTAGAAGTTACTTTTTTTCTTTTATATTTTTGTTTCTTTCTATCATTTTTATATTTTTGTACTTCTATGTCTCACCTCTTTCTATGTCTCCCTTTTCTATCAATGTTTCCCTTTGACTATTTGCTTTTGTTAGCTTTTATCTTGATGTTTTATTTTAAAAAGTTAATAAAGTTATATCAAAGCAATTGTTCCGAAGGTAGGGCAAACAAATTACATTTATTTTCCTTTTGCTTCCAGACATATTTTGTCGTAATGCGGTGCTACTTCTGGTTTGCACAAACATGGGAAACTTGGCAGAGAAATTTCTCAATGTCTGTTGTCGTTAGAAGTGCACTGAGTTGCTTTCAATTTACTGAAGATTAACATTACAAATTGCTAAAGAGTTACTTCATTTTTGTAAGGTGTTTTTCCATTCTCCAAGGATAGCATTCCCCCCCCCCCCCAGTAATTCACCTCTTCCCATAATTCTTGTAACTGTTAATCTGCATTAGCTGAGGAACATTTTTAATACAAAACACCCTGCTTTCTCAAATCCTTCTGCATGCACCTATCATTATTTACAAAATTTATTTATTTATTTTCAGAAGTGTAGTTTTTTTTTTCAGATAAGATTTTTGGGTCTATTCTGGTTTAACCTTAGTGGACTGTGCTGCTAATGTTTGAGAAATCTATAGCAGCTAAAGTCTCAAATGTTCTTGGAGCAGATTTCATCGTAGAATTCCTTCATTTCCCTAGAGCTCATATTCATTCTCTCTCTCTCTCTCTCTCTCTCTCTCTCTCTCTCTCTCTCTCTCTCTCTCCCTCCCTCCCTCCCTCCCTCCCTCTCTCTCACACACACCCATAAATCTGCATACTTTTATGAAAATGAAAATGAACTTGTTTTATTTCCATCTGTTGCTTCTTGTTGTGCCTTGGAGACCAGGTTGACCCCTTCTTCTATGTGGCAGCCCCTTAGATATTGGAACACTGCTATCATGTCACCCCTAGTCCTTCTTTTATTAAACTAGACATACCCAATTCCAGCAACCGTTCTTTATATGTTTTAGGCCCCAGTCCCCTAATATTCTTTGTTGCTCTTCTCTCTTCACTTCTGTAAGCATTCATAAATTTGGCTAAATGTAATCAATTCCAAATATGAAAAACAACTCATTTCTTCCATTTCTTCTTCTTTTTTTAAAACCCTTTTATTTCATAATCCATTTGCCAATATCATCTTTGAGGGAACCTTTATGTTCTATCTTGACAAAGGAAGTAATTGGACATACACACTAAGTACCCAACAAATGTCAAGAGATCATGTAGGAAGTAGGTAGGAAGAAGAAGTAGGTAGGAAGTAAGTAGGAAGAGGGACTTCAATGCAGACTTTCTCTACACAATTTTTCTGTTTTTGCAAATGAAGTTACTTTAATTTCCCAGTTGCTTTGATACACTTATCCTTGCACTTCCAATTTCAGTACTTATGGCTACTCCAAGTAGTGGTAGAGAAAATGAGATTGACTTGGGGGGAGATGTTGACATGAAATAACTTGCCTATAGTCGCAATGCAAAAACAACAACAACAACAATAACTGCTATTATATTTTCATGTCAAAATATTCTAAAATGGTGCCTTCTCCAAAGCATTGGGGGGAAATTAAATGTGTGAAGATGCAACATGAACATCTCAATTATGTTCCTATTGATGCTCAGGAAAAATAAGATCCCTGTTTTTCAAGTGATAACATTTGCTAATGGACAAATAGTAAAACTGATAATCTCCATTCCCACCCCACTCTGGGGTCCGGCCAGAGGTGGTATTTGCCGGTTCTCCGAACTACTCAAAATTTCCGCTACCGGTTCTCCGAACTACTCAAAATTTCCGCTTCCAGTTCTCCAGAATCTGTCAGAACCTGCTGGATTTCACCCCTGGTATGTATATATAGATATTTGCAGTTCTTAGCCTAGCCGTCAACCTTCTACCTTATTTATTTATTTATTTATTTTTGTCAAGTACTTGTTGGTAATATACATAGATATAACATTGTTTATATACATAAAATGAGTACTGATAAGAAGGAACATTAGGACAGGGATGGTAGGCACCCTGGTGCACTTATGCACGCCCCTTAATACCTGTCTGATTTCCCCCTCCAAGGCATCACCAGTTCCACCTCTGCTTAGTTTCTGAGATCAGCCAAGGTCAGTTACATTACCTAAGTTAGATGCAACCAAGAGATGTGCGGATTTCCTGTCGTTCAGCGAATAAGCTTCTCTCCGAACTCTGCAACCTTCTAAGATTCCCCTCCCTTGATTGAAACCTAAGACAAGATAAAGGAACAGATCATTGGGCTTTGGCAAGTCAGCAAGCAGGAACCACCGAAGCAGCTACAGAGCAAAGGAGAGATCTACAACAGACACTTCAACATCTTTGCTGTTTTACAGCCATAAAATAAATAAAACAAAAACACAAAAAAAGGCCCAAATGATCCAATGGGGGAAAAAAAACAGAAGTCTTTTTCTCAGGAAAAGTAATTTTTCAAGAACTGGAGACAGATCTCAGCATAAGACCACTTATAATATAAGCAAATGCATGGAAATAGGATTGCAATTACCGTTCGTTGTGAGACAGCTTATCTTCCGCCGTTTGCAGCTTTTAAAGTCCCTCTGGGTAGGATTTTCAGACTTATAAAGTTGCTTTTAAATACATTCAGGCCGATCTTCTTAGAGCTATCACTTCAGTAGCCTTCAATTTTTTTCAACCACTGAATTAAAATGTAATGTTATTACTTTTGGTAGTAAATTGTCTCATTATCATTGGTAATCTTAGTAATTTAGTCAATTCAGTCTATGTTTTTTAGCTCTCTCTCTCTCTCTCTCTCTCTCTCTCTCTCTCTCTCTCTCTCTCTCTCTCTCTCTCTCTCTCTCTCTCTCTCTCTCACACACACACACACACACACACACACACACACACACACACACACACACCTGTCTATATATATAATCTATATAATCTATCTTTCTCTATATCTATCTATCTCTAAAGCAAAAGAGCACAATTTTGTAGGCAAAGACTTTGTGTTAGGGCCATGTTGTAAAAAAGAGGCAGACCAAGAATAAATATATGTCAAAAAGTAAAAAAAAAAGTTTCATTTATATTTCATTAAACAAGGGTACTCTTGTTTTTAATAAGTGTCTCCTTTTGCGACACAACCAAAGACAAAAACATTTTCAAATCAATGTCTGTCTGTCTGTCTGTCTGTCTATGTACCTATCCATCCATCCATCCTTCCATCATGTTTGAAGTAGAAAAGTAGGGGTTTTTTTTTAATTGAAAGAAAGTTTTCTAGCACTTGGAGGCAGATCTTAGCTCAATCGTACTTTGAATGTATGCAGACACATGGTAATGGTATATGGTGCATTCTTGCTCTGGCAGCCCAAGTTACTTTGCTGAAAAAAATGCATTTTTAAAAACATCTGTACCGTTTCTTTGCTGTCAGAAGCAATAAAGTTTTCAGGTGGTGAACATGTGCTAAGACTAGCGGGCATTTAGCCTCTCGTTAGAACAATAACGTCCAAGCACACGCACATACTAAGCTTCCCTGGACAGCTTGTCATTCCCAGACTCCTAAAATTTAAACGGTGCTGTTGCGTTGCTCTAGGGAACAATAAAGTTTTATGATTTCTCTTGGCTGGTCTTTCTCTCTCCTGCTCGATCAAGGCAGGCTCTGCCAGGGATGTGGGGAATCACTCGGTAGCCTGTTCTGAGAAGATCTCCCTGTCATCACTTAATATATCTCTTGGACATCACTTCTGGTCGAAAGACAGTGGTTTCACTTCCCAAAAGTCTCGTCCAAGTTCTACACTCCCTGCCTTCTTTGGACAGAATATTTGATAAAAAACTGTGTTACAGGGTTTCCAGCTGATGATCACTCAGGATCCTTTAAATCAGGGGTCCCCAAACTTGGCAACTTTAAGACTTGTGGACTTCAACTCCCAGAATTCTCCAGCCAGCTATGCTGGGAGTTGAAGCTCACAAGTCTTAAAGTTGCCAAGTTTGAAGACCTCTGCTTTAAATTATGTATATTTGGAGAAGTTTAAAAAAATGTCTTTATCATTCTCTGGAATTAACTGTATTGTTTTATTTTTGATTCATCGTGGCACTCAAAACGTGTGGTGGAGGTGGAGATTTTTTTTTCCAAATGTGAATTATCTTCTCCCCCAAGGCATATGGTTTTTTAAATTTGAATTTCTTTCTACCAAGTGCCGATAGATTCTCGCTTCAAGCTAAATATGACCGCTATTCAACTCATTCTTAATTTCATCTGAACTTTAAAACAAATCTTTAAAACGACTCTTGATAAGTCAATTTCACAAGGAAAATCGGAAGGGTTTTCCTTCTTTTTAAATAGAAAAAAGAGTTCTGATGTTCTGAATGTCATCTGAGCTTTAATATAGCCCCCCCAATGATCAGCCTACTACGTGAAAACATTGGCATTAAACGAAAATGAAATAAGTAAAAAAATATAATAAAATACATAAATAAATAAATCTTTGTATTTTGTACTTTGAATACATAAAAAATTATGGTTGAACAACAGTTAAAAGACTTTAGTCTTGATTTATCATCAGTCTTTCAACAAATTAACTAGGACATCAATTTAAAATGTAGATGAACCTGCATATGATCAAATACAGAAATACTTCTATACCTTTAATGTTTCTCTAGTTTGCTCAGGTGATCCGTGTCTCCTGCAATCTACTTTAAAAAGAGAATGTTTTAAATTAACTTCTTAGCCAACGCATGAACGATTTGGTGTTCACTAACAGATTTTCCCTCCCCATTTGTGACACACACTTGAAAGGTAAAAACTTGAAATGTTATGCAAGCATATCAGTGTGCACATGCACAAGACACACACACAGACAAAACATATTCTTGCACACTGGAAAATTGTCACACACAAGGATATGGGTGCTAATATGTATAACACGTCAGATCTGCTTTCAGCCATTGTCTCTGATTACTGCAATAAAATGTGCATTCTCGGTTGATTCTGGTTTGGTGCAATTTAGAACTCTAATTTTTGGTGAACTCTGCATAGGTGTTAGGAAGGGCATCCGGCTAGTAAGCACTTACAGTGGCTCCATCCAGTTGCCCCAACTCTATCCTGAATTAAGGGATGACAGGGTCATAAAATGGGTGTTCTAATCAGACTAAAATTTGGTTGACTCCAACCCACTTTGCAGTATTTAAACCTAGGACTTCTTTTTTAACAGGAAGGGTGGTAGAAAAAGACTGCTTCTTTGCAATCTGGAAATACATTTCTGCATCTGTAATAACTAAAGAGGGCTTTATCTTAGCAATTACTGATGGCATAAACTCCGTGTCGGCACAATAACAGTTTAGGATATGGATATGGATATAGAATAGAATAGAATAGAATAGAATAGAAAATAGAATAGAATAGAATAGAATAGAATAGAATAGAAAATAGAATAGAATAGAATAGAATAGAATAGAATAGAATAGAATAGAAAATAGAATAGAATAGAATAGAATAGAATAGAATAGAATAGAATAGAATTCAGAATAGAATAGAATTAATAGAATAGACTAGACTAGACTAGACTAGACTAGACTAGACTAGAATAGAATAGAATAGAATAGAATAGAATAGAATAGAATAGAATAGAATAGAATAATGTAAAATAGGAATAGAATAGAATAGAATAGAATAGAATAGAATAGAATAGAATTAATAGACTAGACTAGACTAGACTAGATTAGACTAGACTAGAATAGAATAGAATAGAATAGAATAGAATAGAATAATGTAAAATAGGAATAGAATAGAATAGAATAGAATAGAATAGAATAGAATTCAGAATAGAATAAAATAGAATAGAATAGAATAGAATTCAGAATAGAATAGAATAGAATAATAGAATAGAATAGAATAGAAAATAGAATAGAATAGAATAGAATAGAATAGAATAGAATAGAATAGAATAGAAAATAGAATAGAATAGAATAGAATAGAATAGAACAGAATAGAATAGAATAGAATAGAATAGAATAGAATTAATAGAATAGAATAGAATAGAATAGAATAGAAAATAGAATAGAAAAGAATAGAATAGAATAGAAAATAGAATAGAAAAGAATAGAATAGAAAAGAAAAGAGAATAGAATAGAAAAGAGAATAGAATAGAATAGAATAGAATAGAATAGAATAGAATTCAGAATAGAATAGAATAGAATAGAATAGAATAGAATAGAATAGAATAGAATTAATAGAATAGAATAGAATAGAATAGAATAGAATAGAATAGAATAGAATAGAATTAATAGAATAGAATAGAATAGAATAGAATAGAATAGAATAGAATAGAATAGAATTAATAGAATAGAATAGAATAGAATAGAATAGAATAGAATAGAATAGAATAGAATAGAATTAATAGAATAGAATAGAATAGAATAGAATAGAATAGAATAGAATAGAATAGAAAATAGAATAGAAAAGAATAGAATAGAATAGAAAATAGAATAGAAAAGAATAGAATAGAAAAGAAAAGAGAATAGAATAGAAAATAGAATAGAAAATAGAATAGAATAGAAAATAGAATAGAAAAGAATAGAATAGAAAATAGAATAGAATAGAATAGAAAATAGAATAGAATAGAATAGAATAGAATAGAATAGAATAGAAAATAGAATTCTTTATTGGCCAAGTGTGATTGGATACACAAGGAATTTGTCTTCCGTGCATAAACTCTCAGTGTACATAAAAAATACATTCATCAAGAATCATAAGATACAACACTTAGTGATAGTCATAGGATACTAAATAAGCAATCAAATCATACTAGGAAACTAAATAAAACAATATAATTCGTAAAGATACAAGCAACAAGGTTGCAGTCATAAGTAGGAGGAGACAGGTAATAGGAAGGATGAGAAATAATACATAATAATAATAATATAAATATAAATAATATAAATAATATAAATAATATAAATATAAATATAAATGCTTTCTCTCCCATATTTGGGTACACCAGGATAACACGACAGAAAAACATATATAACCCTTTCCTGGTGAAAGAGCTGATTGGGAACAGAGCCTATGGCCTAGTGGTTAAGTTGCTGCCTTACAAGGCAGCCGGCCCGAGTTCAAATCCCAGTAAGGGGTATGGCTATCTGATGAGAGCAAAATAAGCTCGAAATAGATCTATAATAGTCTCCCTTTATTTTCATTTATCAGCAAAAAATCCTACATAAATATAAATATAAATATAAATATAAATATAAATATAAATATAAATATAAATATAAATAAATATAAATATAAATATAAATATAAATATAAATATAAATATAAATATAAATATAAATATAAATATAAATATAAATATAAATATAAATATAAATATAAATATAAATAATAATAGTAATACAGTCTTAGTAAATAGTTTGACAGTGTTGTGGGAATTAATTGTTTAGCAGAGTGAAACTGTCCTCGTGTTTTCCCAAAAACAATGTTTAACACTTTTCTTCATATTCTTGTGAATTAAATTTCCCTGAAGTTCTTTTCTTTTTCGTTGTTATCCCTGTTCATGGATCACATTCAAAAAAGTATGGAGAGGTTGAGGAAAAGATGTAAAAAATTTTTTAAAAGAAGATGCACCCAGTAAGCACCACTGAATACTGTCACCTGGGCCACTCCAGAGATCATTCCGATTGGTTTTGCAACCCAATTCCCTTAAGAATCTTTTCTAGGTCTTCCTTCGCAACCCAGTTAGTAATATGGATACGCTAATCATCACTTATCTGTAGTTCAAGACTGGTGATACTTCATAGATAGAACATGTAACAACTGCAAGTGACTTTTCGTTCGCAATACAATCTTTAAAAAGCAAATAACAATAACATATGCAATTGCTTTGCACAAATTGAGCGGTTGGCTTCGGCACTCCAGTTCGAGTCAGGAGCAATAAATTCTCTTTAATTTATTCCTTTGTATGCCAAACATCCGAGTTCATTGTCAGAGAAGTTTAAGTGAAGTGAGGAGACGTTGTGATGAGCACGGCAGATGTCAGCAGGGTCTACGTAAAATGTTTGCACACGATCGGAAATTATCAGCTTTTCTGCAATGCCTCCAGATCAAAACAGATAGAATATATATAGAATAGAATGACAGAGTTGGAAGGGACCTTGGAGGTCTTCTAGTCCAACCCCCTGCTTAGGCAGGAAACCCTACACCACGTCAGACAAATGGTTATCCAACATCTTAAAAACTTCCAGTGTTGGAGCATTTACAACTTCTGGAGGAAAGCTGTTCCACTGATTGTTTTCACTGTCAGGAAATTTCTCCTTAGTTCTAAGTTGCTTCTGTCCTTGATTAGTTTCCACCTATTGCTTCTTGTTCTACCCTCAGATGCTTTTGAGAATAGTTTGACTCCCTCTTCTTTGTGGCAGCCCCTGAGATATTGGAACACTGCCTTCATGTCACCCTTAGTCCTTCTTTTCATTAAACTAGACATACCGAGTTCCAGCAACCGTTCTTCATATGTTTTAGCCTCCAGTCCCCTAATCATCTTTGTTGCTCTTCTCTGCACTCTTTCTAGAGTCTCAACATTTTTTTACATGGTGGCGACCAAAACTGGATTCCTAGTATTCCTAGTGTGGCCTTACCAAGGCATTATAAAGTGGTATTAACACTTCATGTGATCTTGATTCTATCCCTCTGTTTATGCAGCCTAGAACTGTGTTGGCTTTTTTGGCAGCTGCTGCACACTGTTGATGATTTCCTTGTGTGTACTGTGCAGTTTATCTCACCATTTGCCATGTGGTTGTGTGTGCGTGTATTGCGTGAACGGCAATGGATGAAAACACAGAGTTGAATGCTGTCTTGGAAAATATGAACGGGATAGGAAATGCAAGATTTTAAATTGCGTTGTTGATAAACTTCATTTGTTCCAGTTGCAAAAAAAAAGGGGGGGGGGGTGTTTCATTTCCCAGTGGCTAAGCACAAAAATAAAAAAAAACTAGTAGTATCTGGAATAGAGTGGAAGAACTTTCTGGCAGTTATGAGACACCCTTGAGACTGGGGAAGACCAAGTGGCTTGAGTTGTAGCACGTAGGCAAGTTCTTCATAGGGTTGGTTGGTTGGTTGATTGGTTGGTTTCTCCTTTGCTCTTAAAATTAACATATGCTTTGTTTTGTTTGGTTTTCCCAGTTGCAATGTATGGCTGTGAAAGTTGGACCATAAGGAAGGCTGAGTGCCAAAGAATTGAGGCCTTTGAACTATGATGCTGGAGAACACTCCTGCGAGTCCCTTGGACTGCAAGGCGATCCAACCGGTCAGTCCTAGAGGAGATTAACCCTGACTGCCCTTTAGAAGGCCAGATCCTGAAGATGAAACTCAAATACTTTGACCATCTAATGAGAAGGAAGGACTCACCGGAGAAGGAAAGATTGAGGGCAAAAGAAGAAGGGAAGGACAGAGAATGAGGTGGCTGGATGGAGTCACTGAAGCAGTCGGCGTGAGCTTAAATGGACTCCAGAGGATGGTAAAGGACAGGAAGACCTGGAGGAACGTTGTCCATGGGGTCACGATGGGTCGGACATGACTTTGCAACTAACGACAACAACAACAATGCTTTGTTTTCAGAAAACATGGTAGAGGGGATCTGTAGATGGCAAAAAAGGAATGTGGGCCACATCCTTCTAACGGATGCAGGAGATTGATCGGTAACTCCAAATTGTCATTCCAGACTTATATAATACAATATTAAGGTCGCCCTTATTGCAGTGGTCATTATCATGTCATCCTCCAAATATGGTTTAACCACAGCTTCCATCATCCCCAACTCTACTGACTGGTACTGATGGTCACTGGAGTCCAATAATATCTTCAGAACCACAGCTTCTTCCCCCTTTGCAATAGTGGTGAATATCTGTAGTTTGGGTGTAGGATGAGGGTGAAGGTTTGTTCTCTGAGCTTGTGGGTTGGTTTCCGAACATTTCGTTACCTGTCTAGGTAACATCATCATCAGAGTTTAGGGGAAGAGGTTACCCCGCCTGGTAACGAAATATTCACAAACCAACCCACAAGCTCAGAGAACGAACCTTCCCTCTCATTCTTCCCCCTTTCTTTATGTTGCCTTATCATAGAAGGAAAAAGATTGACCAGCTGACCAAGCCAAATGTATGAGGGTTTTTCTTGTCTTGGAAATATAAGGAAGACCACGATAAATCAGATTAAAAGCTCATCTGGTGCAGTGGTTAAAAGCAGCACTGCAACCTACTTCAGCTGGTTGCTAGTTCAGCAGTTCAGCTGTTCAAATCTCACCAGGCTCAAGGTTGACTCAGCCTTCCATCCTTCTGAGGTCGGTAAAATGAGGACCCAGATTGTCAGGGGCAATATGCTGAACTCTGTAAACCGC
>JALIGW010000014.1:7665316-7672816 GCA_023053685.1 Diadophis punctatus similis | reverse complement strand
TTGCTGTGGAATTAATAATTACCAATAGCATAAACAAGAGAAAAGATGGCAGGGAGGGTGGGAGGGAAGGAACGAAGGAAGGAGGGAATGAAGGAGGGAGGGAGGGAGGGAGGAGGTAGTAAAGGAAGGAAAACAGGTAGGGAGAGAGAAAGAGAAAGAGAAAAGAGAGACACAGAGAAAGAAAGACTAATGATCAATTATCAATCTTTATAAACTATAATTATTTATATTATTATTTAACCTTAAATGGAAAAAAAAAATACCTTTTAACATCCATTTTAAAACAGTAAACTTTTATTGAAAAATATTTCCAAAATCAATCTATTTGGAAATCACTTCCAGATTTTGTGCTTGTGATGGAAAAAAAATTGAAACTTTGATTTTGCTTTTGCTGATTTGGATAGATTTGTTGTTATAGAAATGGTTGGCATATATTAAGGTGTAAAAACAAAAAGTTGAGGCTCTAATGTTATTACCTTCTACAGGTAGTCCTCGAGTTATGACCACAACGGAGCCCAAAATTTATATTGCTAAGTGAAACATTTGTTAAGTGAGTTTTGCCCCATTTTACGACTTTTCTTGCCACAGTTGTTAAGTGAATCATTGCAATTGTTAAGTTAGTAAGACGGCTGTTAAGTGAATCTGGCTTCCCCTTTGCTTGACTTTGCTTATCAGAAGGTTGCAAAAGAGGATCACATGACCCCGGGACATTCCAACCGTCGTAAATATGAGTCAGTTGCCAAGCATCTGAATTTTGATCGCGTGACTCTGGGGATGCTGTAACGGTCGTTAAGTGTGAAAAATGGTCGTAAGTCCCTTTTTACAGGGCCATTGTAACTTTGACCGGTCACTAAATGAACTGTCGTAAGTCAAGGACTCCCTGTATTGTGCTAAAGAGTTAGAAGTCAATGCCTTTTTTTTCTCTTCCCCATTCCACCTCACATGTTCTCTTCCCTTCCCTTTTTCCTTCCCCGAGGTTCAAATTATTTTTATTTTTGTTTGTATTTTATATTCTGATCAACTAATAACATTTGTAAACAGGTTCTCATGGCTTCTAACCTAGATGAGCATATGCTGCTTCTAAAATTTAAGATGAGCATGACTCAAAACTAGCAGTGGCTAGGAAGTAGCCATGAATGAAGACAACCATGGACGAAGACAACCATGGATGAAGGCAACCATGGATGAAGGCAATCATAAATGAAGGCAACCATGGACGAAGACAACCATGGACAAAGACAACCATGGATGAAGACAACAATAAATGAAGACAACCATGGATGAAGACAACCATGGATGAAGACAACCATGGATGAAAACAATCATGGATGAAGGCAACTATGGATGAAGACAACCATGGACGAAGACAACCATGGATGAAGACAACCATGGATGAAGACAACCATGGGTGAAGACAACCATGGATGAAGACAACCATAAATGAAGACAACCATAAATGAAGACAAACATGGATGAAGACAACCATGGACGAAGACAACCATGGACGAAGACAACCATGGATGAAGACAACCATAAATGAAGACAACCATGGACGAAGACAACCATGGATGAAGTGTCACTGCTTATGAGCTTCCTGAAAGCATCTGATCAGCTCTTGATTGACAGAAGGTCTGGACTTAGATATCTATGTGGCCTGATCCAGTCCCAAGGTTCATTTTTATCTCTTTCCATCAATGGGAGGAGGAATAGACGGGCAGAAAAGCCCAAAGGGGACTTGCAAGCAACCTTGGAATCCATCTGCTGTGAAACATCAATGTGAACTATCAAAATTCCTTCTTCTTAGAATATGGGAAGGTTCCTTCTTTTCTTGCGTTCTTACGCAAAGGATCCCCAGGACAGGATGGAGGGAAGGAAAGACGAAGAATCAATACATGGACTTGTCCGTCCCTTAAGAAAGGAAAAAAGACAAAGACTGAGCTTTCCAAACAGGCATCTCTCTCCGCAGAGTTCAGGAGGTCCCTATTTTCGTGGGGGGAAGTGCTTTAATCAAGATTACTTTCCCCCCCTCCCTCTAGTAATTGGAGCCCTTCCTGAGTTTTTCCTCCACTTTCCTTTCGAATGAAATTATCAAATTTCCATGGCAATTAAATGGGAGGAGGAGGAGGAGGAGAAAAAAAACAGTCTGAACACATGCATCACACTGTACAACTGACAGCACGAAACAAGCGAAATTGAGTCGGAGGACCAGGGGAGAGAGGTTCCGTGGAAAGATTCCCCCCCCCTCCCGCTTGAAACACCAACCTGCTCAAAATTGGTAGGTATCAAAACCGCTTCAGCACTTTTCCTTCTATCATTTCAAATCCTTTGTCACTTTGCTAAACAAACCTCGAGCGAAATGTTGGAGAAGGATCTAAATCACAATGAATTAACCAAGCAAGCACCAGGAGATGAAGACATTATTAGATCAGATCAGTGATAGCTAACACTTTTCTCGTCGTGTGCTCAAAGCCTGTGCATGTGTGCGCGACAGCACATGCGCATGCTGGCACCCACAATGCAAGGTGCCCCCTGTGCATGTGTACACGACCCCCCACCCTCCCCTGACCCCCGCACATGCGCATGACCCCCGCCCCACGTTTTGGCCCTCGCTGGCCTCCCTGCAGCCTCCTGGGACCAAAAACGGGCTGTGGGGGGATGTGCCGCAGTCAATTTTGCCCCATTTTACGACCTTCCTTGCCACAGTTGTTAAGGGAATCACTGCCGTTCATAAGTTAGTCGCCCGGTTGTTAAGCGAATCTGGTTTCCTCATTGACTTTGCTGATCCGAAGGTCACAAAAGAGGATCCCATGACCTTGGGACACAGCAACGGTCATAAATATGAACCAGTGGCCAAGCCTCTGAATTTTGATCACGTGATCGTGGGGCTGATCGACAGGTCGTAATTGTGAAAAGCGGTCGGAACTCACATTTTTCCGTCTGCTGTGACTTTGAGCAGTCCCTAAATGAACTGTTGTAAGTCGAAGACTATCTCTACTGTGTGTGACTCTAAATCTGTGATGGCGAACCTATGGCACGCGTGCCAGAGGTGGTACGCAGAGCTCCCTCTGTGGGCACGCATGCCGTTGCCAGCTGCCCTTCCGGTTTCCAGCATGCCAGCTGGTCTTTGGTGCGCGCCAGAGCGCTGGAGCACTGGAGCACTGGAGCACCGGAGCACCGGAAACCCAAAGACCACACCCTTAAAGCCCGAAGACCAACTGGCCAGCGCTTGCAAGCACACCAGCCAGCTGGTCTTCGGCTTTCCGACGTGCGTGCGTGTTCTGGTTTCGGCACTTGGTGTCGAAAAGGTTCACCATCACTGCTCTAAATGATTAAAACTAATAATTTGGGCCCCTTGTTTTCAAAGTTCCTTACTTCGTAAACATGTCCTAGGAAGGCAGCAGAAGTGGATGAGAGTTGAACCCTGTAACATCTGGGAGGCAGGCAACTGGAAAAAGCTCGCTCTCACACACACACAAAGATGATGTGAAACTCAACTAATTATCTCCGTATCGGATTCTGCTGCAATTCCTCCAGTGTCACTAAGGGTAAGTGTGAACATAGCCCATGCCACTTCAGTTCTTTTTCCTGCCTGTAGGTTATCCTCTTTCTCATCTACTACACTCTACTTCTTCGGGTGATGGCTATCATCAGATATTTCCTGGATGGATCTCAGTATTCCAGCTCTTTTATCACGGACTTCACTCTTCCCCTTCCCAGTTCCTTAATAAATCCCAATCAACGTCCTCTGAGAAGACCAGAACATTTGTTCCACCCTGCCCTGTTTCTCTACACACACACACACCCGCCCGGCCTTCTGCTCCCTCCCCAAAATGGGAACTCAATCCCTAGATAAGAATGGTACCTTCTGGACGGCCTTCTCCGCTTCCTCACAAGCCAAGGTGTTTGTCTTCAGTGGATGTGTGTCTTTGAGAAATCCTGGCCTGATCACTTTTCTCTCTCTCTCTCTCTCCCCCCCCCCATTTGGAAGAGTTCAAGTAGCACCTTGATTTCATGAAATGTCTTTTAGTTTATGTCATACCTCAGACCGCAAACTGTTTCAATCACTGTTTTGCATTGTTTTGTGGAATGAATGTGATAAAAAAATAGCCTTTTAAGTCCTTGGGTTTTGCTTCTATCAAGCAGACATCTGAAATGGCTTAGAATCTTTCCCCTTCCTCCCTCCCTCCCTCCCTCCTCCTTCCCTACTCTTCCTTCTCCCTCCCTCATCTTCTTTTCCTTTCCTTTCCTTTTGTTCTTTCCTTTCCTTTCCCTTCCCTTTTCTTCTTCCCTTCTCTTCCTTTTCCTTCTTCCCTTCCCTTTTTCACCTTTCCCCTCTCTTCTCTTAACTTCCTTCCTTCCTTCCTTCCTTCCTTCCTTCCTTCCTTCCTTCCTTCCTTCCTTCCTTCCTTCCTTTCTTTCTTCCTTCCTTCCTTCCACTGAAGTGGTGCAGTGGTTAAATGCAGCCATTGCAGGCTGACTGCTAGTTCAACAGTTCAGCTGTTAAAATCTCACTAGGCTCAAGGTTGACTCAGCCTTCCATCCTTCCGAGGTCGGTAAAATGAGGACCCAGATTGTTGGGGGCAATATGCTGAACTCTGTAAACCGCTTAGAGAGGGCTGTAAAGCACTATGAAGCGGTATATAAGAAAAGTGCTATTATTCCTTCTTCCCTCCCTCTCTCTTTGACTTTCTTCCTTCCTTCCCCCTCCCTCCACCACACATCCCTTCCCTTTACCTCCCCTCCCTCCTCTTCCTCCTGGTTTCTTCTTTCCCTCATATACACGTTCTAATCCAGATTTAGAATAAAATTTGCTTAGGTGAATTTTTAAAAAATAGGGAGAACAGTTATGCATATTTCACATTTTCCATGTTGTAAAGGTCAGTTTCTTTTGGATTTACACAGTGTTAAGGAAGGCTTCATAAAAAAGGAGTTTTCGTGGATTCCCTGTGCCTTCCTCCCAGGAAAATCTCCAAAGGATCCATCAACAACTTTCTCAAAGACCCTTGGGAGGTCCTATCTTCATATGGTTAGAGCCTCAAGATCACCAACTGGTGTTCTGAACAACCCATTAGAGTGTGCAGAACATGTGGTGCCCTTCTTACACGATCAAATCTCTGTGTTCACTTAAAGAGGTTTCTTAGATCCCCCACAGCCTCTTTGGGTTTTCAATGATACTGATCAGGAATTTTTTTTAAAAAAGCAGCATCTCTCCCACCGAAGGGAAGATGCAGATGGGCAGAAGTGTGCAATAACGGTTGTTGATAGGTTTGGAAAAAGGAAAAAGAAGAGAGCTCCAGGTTTCTAGCTGGAATCAGATGGAGATGGGAAGAAGTCATGACTCAGGGATAACAGAATAACAGAGTTGAAAGGGACCTTGGAGATTGACTAGTCTAACCCCCTCCTTAAGCAGGAAACCCTATACCATTTCAGACAAATGGCTGTCCAATCTCTTCTTTAAAACTTCCTGTTTGCAGCACCCAAAACTGTTGGGGGCCGCCAGCGGCCAGTGGAGCTGGCAGCAGATTCTGGACAGTGAGGAGGTTGGGGAGGAACATGGGCCAGTCCTGGAATCTGGGGAAGGCTCGGACGAGGGCTCTGCATCGGAGGCAGAGATGGGGCCAGGGCCGTCTGAAAGTTATCAGCTGCCTCTGGAGTCAGACATCAGTGAGGCAGACGAACAGCTGGAGCCTGTTCCCAGTGTGCGCATGCGCAGAGTTGCCAGACGAAGGGAACAGCTAAGGAACAAGGGTCGACTTGGGAGTTAAGGCCACAGGTGGACGATGAATGGCCCCTCCCACAGGGAATAAAAGAGGAGTAAAAGGGGAGGGGTGTTTGCAAGGGACAATTAGTTCATTTGGGCGAAGATCTGTTCCTGCAATCTTGCGAAGTATTGTCTTTTATAGTGTGGAGTCTGAAAGATATCGGCTTGGCAGCTCTCTAAGCCTGATAAAGGTCTGTAATTGGGAAATATCATGAAAAACTGTTGGCCGGGACTTTGCTGGAGAGGAATTCACTGTAAACTGAATAAAAGGGGTTTTATCGGGACGTGGAGTCGGCTTCGTGCTTTTGGGGAAGCCTAGGTCAGAACAACAACTTTTGAAGGCAAGGCATTCCACTGGTTGATTGTTCTCACCGTTAGGAAATTTCTCGTTAATTCCAGGTTGCTTCTCTCCTTGCTTAGTTTCCATCCATTGCTTCTTGTCCTGCCTTCAGGTGCTTTGGAGAATAGCTTGACTCCCTCTTCTTTGTGGCAGTCCTTCAACTTCGTTGCAGCTCCTCAACTAAACTGGGGCCCTGGGAGATCCTTTTCTTACACCGAGGACTCTTTATATTTATATTCCTTGCAGAGTATAAGGTATAAATGAGTATAAACAACCAGCCATCTGCAAGGAATATAAATCCTTCCATTCCCCACCATCCAGGCAGAGCTGAAGAAGCTTCTTGGATGAGAAGCGAAACGTCTTCAAAGAAAAAACAAGAAAGTCCAGTTGCCGCCTGGAAAAAGCACCTTTGGGACAACCAGGACCTGGATGACTGAGAATCTCTACAGACTTTTAGCTCTTGAGTTCTTTTACAAACTTTTGAGAAGACTGTTTGGGGAATGGGAGACTGCTTTGGGATAGGTATGGTTAGCAGTCCTTAAAAGAAGACAGTAAACAGGGACAAAGCCTTCTGGACATTAAAAGTGACAGCTGTGGTCCAAAGCCTTTGAAGGCAATCAGTTTGAAGAAAGTTGGACATAAGGAAGTCTGAGTGCCAAAGAATTGAGGCCTTTGAACTATGGTGCTGGAGAAGACTCCTGCGAGTCCCTTGGACTGCAAGATGATCCAACCGGTCGGTCCTAGAGGAGATCAACCCTGACTGCTCTTTAGAAGGCCAGATCCTGAAGATGAAACTCAAATATTTGGCCACCTAATGAGAAGGAAGGACTCACTGGAGAAGAGCCTAATGCTGGGAAAGATTGAGGGCAAAAGAAGAAGGGAAGGACAGAGAATGAGGTGGCTGGATGGAGTCACTGAAGCAGTCGGGGTGAGCTTAAATGGGCTCCAGAAGATGGTAGAGGACAGGAAGGCCTGGAGGAATGTTGTCCATGGGGTCGCGATGGGTCGGACACAACTTTGCAACTAACAACAACAACAAAAGAAGGACAAAGCCTTCTGGACATTAAAAGTGACAGCTGTGGTCCAAACCCTTTGAAGGCAATCAGTTTGAAGAAAGCTGTTGAACAGCAGCTATTGATTCTGCTGGATCACACTTGTTGACAGGCAGGTGGCAGCATTTTTGACCCCTTGAAGTTTCCTGGATGGTTTTCAAAGGCAGCGGAGAGAAGGAGAGTAGCATAGAGCAGATGCTAGTGGTAGCATGGATGATTTTTTTTAATTTTTTTTTTGTCAAGTACGTGTTGGTAATATACATAGATATAACATTGTTTATATACATAAGATGGGTACTGATAAGAGGGAACATTAGGACAGGGACGGTAGGCACGCTGGTGCACTT
>JALIGW010000014.1:7482816-7660316 GCA_023053685.1 Diadophis punctatus similis | reverse complement strand
ACGTATCTTTTCTTTTATGTACACTGAGAGCATATGCACCAAAGACAAATTCCTTGTGTGTCCAATCACATTTGGCCAATAAAAGAATTCTATTCTATTCTATTCTATTCTATTCTATTCTATTCTATTCTATTCTATTCTATTCTATTCTATTCTATTCTATTCCATTCCATTCCATTCCATTCCATTCCATTCCACTCCACTCCACTCTGTATTTTCTATTCTATTCTATTCTAGTCTAGTCTATTTTCTGTTATCCTGTTATTATCCTGTTATTCTTTATTCTGTTTTTTCTGTTATTCTGTTGTTATTCTGTTAAATGGGCCCTGTTAAATGGCCCCCTGCTTTGTGAGAGCATTCACAGCAGTCCCACTTCTGGACCGTTGCACTGATAAAACTTTGCTGGAATGTGGAACGAAATATCTGCACCACTCCTAAGCTACACCTCCGTGCCAATCTTCCACAAACCCCCAAAGAACGTATGCATCCCTGGGTGTGTTCATGTATATACCAGCAACTGACCTTGACTTGAAGGGTCTTTTCTTTCCCTAGAGGATAATTTTTGTTTCACAAAAGAAAGAAAAATAAAGATATGCACCACAATCCTTCCAATAAACAACTTTCTCAAGCCAACAGATAACTTTCCCTGAATTTGGCTAGATGTTCTTCTATCAGAACTTTTAGATCAACTTGTTGGAAGAGACTTGAATTCTTACTCCAGTGGCCTCATTATAGCAGGAAGCGTGTTTGTGTTTAAACTTGTAAGCTGCCCAGACTCACTTAAGTAAATAAAAATATAAAGAAATAAATAAAAGCAAGGATACAGTCTACAGTATTTATACTTCCCCCTGTCTGCCACTAGATGGCACATTCAGAAAAGAGAAACTTTCTTCAATGAGGAATTGTAGAACGTCTTCTCTAGATAGGATAGGATTGGTCCCAAGAAACAGATTCAGCAGGTTTTTTTTTTTGCAGAATTTCAAACTCTACCAAACCTGTTTGATCAAAAGAACCAGTTCAAGGAAAAGCATTTTTGTATACGTATCTGTCAGCCTCACTATGCAGACAAGAAACATGACCAGATAAACTAATTCTACTTTATGGTAAATCTACATCAACAGATTCTTGCAAGTCTGAAAGTAAAACTCTTCCACTCTCTCTTTTACAGCCCAAGAAAGTAAGGAGGGTTCTTTTCTGGGCATCTTGCCCTGCCCAAAGTCTTGCTATGGGCTATGGTGCCTTTTATCTAACCATTCCTTTCTCTGCAGCTCTTTGCCCGGTCTCCCAAGGTCTTTTCCATATACCATATTCTTTAAAATGTTGGGAATGTTGCTGTTTTTTAAAAAAAGGTAATAGCAATAGCACTTAGACTTATATACCGCTTCATAGTGCTTTACAGCCCTCTCTAAGCGGTTTACAGAGTTCAGCATATTGCCCCCAACAATCTGGGTCCTTATTTTACCGACCTCAGAAGGATGGAAGGCTGAGTCAAACTTGAGCCCGTGAGATTTGAACAGCTGAACTGTTGAACTAGCAGTCAGCTGAAGTAGCTTGCAGTGCTGCATTTTAACCACTGCGCCACCTCAGCTCATATATATATATATATATATATATATATATATATATATATATATATATATATATATATATATATATATATATATATATATATATATATATATATATATATATATATATATATATATATATATATATATATATATATATATATATATATATATATATATTCTGAGGTTTTCGCGGGTGTTTGTATGTAGGTCTTTGGGTATTCGGGTTTCCTCCCGTGTGAAATTGGAAGTGTCTTGGCGACGTTTCGATGAAGTCTCATTCATCATCTTCAGGCTGGTGTCTTCTGCTTCCTGCTTCTAGGAGCAGGAAGCAGAAGACACCAGCCTGAAGATGATGAATGAGACTTCATCGAAACGTCGCCAAGACACTTCCAATTTCACGCGGGAGAAAACCCGAATACCCAAAGACCTACATATATAAAAAAACCTATATATATAAAAAAACCTACATATATATATATAAAAAAATCCTACACACACACACACACACACACACACACACACACACACACACACACACACACACACACACACACACACACACACACACACACACACACACACACATATATATATATATATATATATATATATATATATATATATATATATATATATATATATATATATATATATGCAATTGCTAAGAGTCAGTGCCAACTCACGGCACGGCCCGCCTCCTGTACCCCGAAAATAATAAGCCACCCCGATAATAAGGCCAAGGGCATTTTGGGGGGGGGTCAAAAAAATATAAGCCCGTCTTATTTTCGGGGAAACACGGTATGTGCATACACACACATATTCTTTTGAGAACGGGCATCAGAATTTCATTTTTTAATGTGTGCAGGTGTTCACAGAAAAAAGTGACAATAAAGGTGATCTTATCTCTTATCTCTTGTCTTATCATCTTATCTATTTTTCTGCTTTCTTCTTTTAAAAATGGCCCATCCCAAAAGAAGGAAAACCACCTGTGTTTTTCAAAACCAGACACTTCCTTTCACCACAAATGTCAGAAACCGCGACATACGCTGTATGTATAGCATCCATCTCAACGCTCTAATGCCACAGATTTATGATTTCATCGCGGTGTTTTTACACCGTATGTAAAACAACTGATGCTGAAAAAGTAGCTCTTAGCTCCCTTTCCAGTAAAAGGTACCTCCGTTGGCGGCGATAGACATGCAAATACATAAACATTGTGGGGGGAAAAGACTGCGAGGAACCTGTTCAGCTCACAGATCTGGTTTCTTGCTGCAGATGGAACTTTCCTGGGCTAATTTCCTCCAGAGCATGGTGTTTTTGCCTGTTTATTTTTCACTTGTGGATATATTCTGCTGGCCGCTGCCAAAGAAATGGAGAAAGGCACCTAATTACAGATTAACAGAGTTGGAAGGGAACTTGTAGGTCATCTAGTCCAACCCCCCCACCCAAGCAGGAGACCCTACACCATTTCTGGACAGATGGCAGTTGAGTCTCTCCTTGAAAGCTTCCAGTGATGAAGCTCCTACAATTTCTGTTCCATTGGCTGATTGCTCTCACCGTCAGAAAATTTCTCCTTATTTCTAGGTTGAATCTCTCCTTGATCAGTTTCCATTCATTATTCCGTGTCTGGTCTTCGGGTGCTTTGGAAAACAGGCTGATCCTCTCCTCTCTCTGACAGCCCTTCAAATATTGGAAGACTGCTATCCTTTCTCCTCTGGTCCTTCTCTTCACTAGACTAGCCATGCCCAGTTCCTGCAACCGTTCATCGTATGTTTTAGCTTCCGGTTCCCTAATCATCTTGGTTGCTCTTCTCTGCACTCTTTCTAGAGCAGTGATGGCGAACCTATGGCACGTGTGCCACAGGTGGCACGCAGAGCCCTCTCTGTGGGCACGCGAGCCGTCACCCAGCTCAGCTCCACCACGCATGCGTATGCACCTCCCACTGGCCAGCTAATTTTCGGGTATCTGCTGCGCATGTGCTGAGGATGGGACACATGCTGGAGATACACACGCATGCATACGGGGGTCATGTGCGAATGTGGGGGGCGGGGGGGCACAGGGCGTGGGCGCCCCCTCCCAGCCCGTTTTTGGTCCCAGGAGGCTGCAGGGAGGCATACTAGGCCCAAAAAGGGGTGGAGGGGTCGTGCACGCATGAGCGGGGGGTGGGGGGCGCGCGGGGGGTCACGTGCGCATGCACCGGGGTGGGGGAGCATGGGGGGGTCACACGGGCATGCATGGGGGGCAGGGGGCATGTTGGGGTGTCGCGCGGGCATTGCATTATGAGTGCCAGCATGCACGTGCACACGCTGTTGCGTGCATGCGCACTTTCGGCACCCGACAAGAAAAAGGTTAGCCATCACTGTTCTAGAGTGTCAATCAGTGGTGGGTTGTAAATAATTTTGCTACCGGTTTGCGCGTCCGCGCAATGCTTCTGTGCATGCGCAGAAGTGTCCCAGGTGGGTGGGCGGAGCCTCCCACCACCAGCGCTACTGGTTCTAAGAACCGGTCCGAACCGGGAGCAACCCACCACTGGTGTCAACAACCTTTTTTATAGTGTGGTGACCAACAACCTTTTAAAACAAAAGCAAGAAATAAAAAAAATGTGCCAGCAGAAGCACAAGGGAAGGACCCTTGTGGAACAGCAATATAGCTGCATGAATTAGAGCGTGCAGCATATGGAACTCGGCTGTACTCATGAAGAGTCAGGCCAAGTTTTTAAGCACATCACACAAGAGGGAAGAAACAGGTGGGAGTGTATAACCCTTGCATTTGATGTCCTTTGCTGCGTGGAAACAAAGATCGAAGGATAGAGCAGGTGTTTAGCGGTATTTCTATTTTTGTCAAGGTAGCAAGTTATTTTCAGTATGTTCCCCAAAGAACAAAATGGTTGATTCCATAACCCAGCTGCTGTGGCCTAGAGGTAGAGCTCTTGCCTCACAATCAGCAGGTTGGGAGTTCGATCCTAGGTAGCGGCAGATGTAAGGGTCTCCTGCTTGGGCAGGGGGTTGGACTAGATGACCTGCAAGGTCCCTTCCGACTCTGTTAATCTGTTAAATCTCCTTAAATGCTGTCTGTCATCTTCTGCCCTGTGGGAGAAGATGGATGACCTGTTATGCTAGCAAGCAGATTTTTGTGTAGGACTGGCTATATTTATATTTATGTATATCCCTTTATTGTCCTGCAGGTGTTTTTTCCCAAAAGGCAACTGGACTTTTCTTCCCATCCAGGAAACTTCTTCAGTTCTAAATGCTCCATAAACATTTTCCCTTTCATTTATTGTATTAATAATAACAGAGTTCGAAAGGACCTTGGAGGTCTTCTAGTCCAACCCCCAGCTTAGGCAGGAAACCCTATACCACTTTAGACAAATGGTTATCCAACCTCTTCTTAAAAACTTCCAGTATTGGAGCATTTACAACTTCTGGAGGCAAGTTGTTCCACTGATCAATTGTTCTAACTGTCAGGACATTTCTCCTTAGTTCTAAGTTGCTTCTCTCCTTGATTAGTTTCCACCCATTGCTTCTTGTCCTGCCCTCAGGTGCTTTGGAGAATAGCTTGACTCCCTCTTCTTTGTGGCAACCCCTGAGATATCAGAACACTGCTATCATGTCTCCCCTAGTCCTTCTTTTCATTAAACTAGACATACCCAGTTCCAGCAACCGTTCTTCATATGTTTTAGCCTCCAGTCCCCTAATCATCTTCGTTCCTCTTCTCTGCACTCTTTCTAGAGTCTCAACATCCTTTTTGCATCGTGGCGACCAAAACTGAATGCAGTATTTATCACTTTATTATTTTTTATAAATAACTCAAAGTGGCGAACATACCTAATACTCCTTCCTCCTCCTATTTTCCCCACAACAATCACCCTGTGGGTTGGGCTGAAAGAGAATGACTGGCCCGAGGTCACCCACTTTTCATGTCTAAAGTGGGACGTGAACTCACCATTTCCTGGTTTCTAGGCCAACACTAGACCAAACTGGCCTGGTAGCATTATGTGCTATCAAATTGATGTCTTAGTGACTAGATCTTCTCCAGGATGATCTGACTTCAGCCCGGCTTATCAGGTCTTCTGATGGAGTAACCATTTCTACAGGGATTGTGTCCATTCGCTGTCCTTGTTTTATCTTTTCTTCTACCGTAATGGATTTCTCAAGGGAGCTGGCTCTTTGTGTATTATGTCTAAAAGAAAATGGGGTGTATGGGGTGTTCAGGGAGGGGTAGCACCTCTGGTGTAGGGGCATGTCGTGTCCTTTTAGGGCAGCTCATTTTAGGGCATCTTTTAGGGCAGCTCGTTCACCTTTGGTCCCCACCTGTCACTCAGCTCTCACCTGTGGCTCCTAGCAGCTGTAGCATGTGCAGCGGCCACACCCCGGGCAACAGCTTCGACAGGCTGGCCAAACCAGGTTGAGAGTAGCCGTTGGGTTATCGACCTTCAGTAAGATAGGGACTTGTCTATCCCGAGCATGTGAAGACAGATTCTGGCGGACTGAGTGGATGAAACCTACTAGAATAGGACAACGGTCATGAAGGCGGTCTCTGCAAGTGAAGTGGTATGGTAAGAGCATGGCAAGACACGAAAGACGCCCTGGTCAACCACTGCGCCCAGCCCATCTCCAACTGTCTCGACTCTTGTCCTGCTATTTGGAGCAAGATGGAATCTGGGAAGAGAGAGTGAGGCTGACTATGCGCACCTCTCCCTCACTTTAATCCAATTCACGTGCAAGTCTTGACATCCCCCCCAATTGATAGATGTCAAGGTCCTCTTTGAATACGATGGATGAACATCATTATAAAAGAAAATAATTTGAGCCTGGTGATTTGTGCCTTAAGGGAGAACACTAGATTGATGTGTCTATAACCCATTGGCTTTGTTTTCGTGGTTACCCATGGTGTTCCTCAGGAGCCTTCTTCAACACCAACATTCAAAAGCATTAATACACTTTCTATCCTCCTTCTTGGTCCAACTTTTGCTTCCATAAAATATAACAGGGAAAATTACTGATTGCACAATTCTTTCTGAGCTACTTTGGTGTAGGTGATTAAGGTGTTGGAGTTGGAACAGGGAGGTCCAAAGTTTGATCATCTCTTTTAAGCTGATCTTTGACTGTAATAAAGATTTGATTTTGTTAGCCCTCTCTTGGGCATGGAGGACAGCTAGATGTCTTTATGTCCATCATTCTCTCTCAGACCTAGCCTGGGAATTTTTTTTTTAAATCTATGAACTTATACTAAAGCAAGGGATAAATTACTGTGCATCCCTCGAAAACAAAATGAAACCTCCTTACCAGGGGCGGGTTCCTAATTTTTTTACTACCACTCTGTGGGCGTGGCTTATTTTGTAGGTGTGGCTTGCCAGCCATGTGACCGGGTGGGCGTGGCTTGCCAGTCATATATTAGTTATTTCAGAGAGATGTTACTACTATTTTTGCTATTTTATACCTTACATGAAAAGCTTTGCATACAAAGTGCGTGTTACACCATGGCAACACAGCAACCTTTATATGCAGAAAATGCTATAGTTAAAACACAAGCAAGTCTCATACAGCATTTTTGGTTTCAGTCATGGATTCCTTAGACGAAAATATTGAGGACTGTTAAAAGAACAGTATCTTTTAACAGTCCTCAATGTTTTCGTCTACAGAATAACAGTATAAAACTGTATAAAATTAACAGTATAAAGGTTAAGCTTTCGGAAAACGCCCACTTTGGGAAGCTTTAGGCAAAAGCGAAGGAAAAGTGTCAAATGTGAGCTTCTTATTATTTTCAAGCAAAGGGACGGGAAAAGACTTAATTGTCAGGTTTCTGGGCATGCGCAGAAGAATTTTTTTTTTAAATTAAAAAAAAATTTTTTTTAATGGCAGCGCCCAGGCACCGGCAACCGACCGCACCAGTACTGTGACATCACCAGCGGGCCGCTACCGGTGCTATAGAGTGGACCGCACCAGTAGGAACCCACCACTGCTCTTTACTGCAGGCAAAGAGCAGTACATAGTAAATCTTAATAGTGTAAAACAGATTACATATGCAGTACATAAAAAGAACAAATCATAAAATTAACTGGGCATATCAATCAGTTGGCCATGCATTTTAGACATACTGTAATAGAATTTAGTTGCATTTGGTATAACAGAGTTATGGATATCTGAAAGTAAACGTTATAAGTAAAATTAATCAGAAAGACCAAGAAATTTACTTAAATGGCTGTGTACTAGCATAAAGAAAACAACATAATAAAAATTGTTTAATGGTTTCAATTGCTCCCTCATTGCATGGGGAAATCCTTCACCCAAATGAAATAGCTTTGGACTTTTGGTACCTTTGCGAGACTTTGGACTTTTTTTTAGACTTTTGGACCTTTGTAGGATTGCAGAATGAAGATTGTCAAATCAAGCCAAGGAGATGAACTCTCGCCTATATTTAGGGACCGTAATCTCTAAGGGGGAGGTTATATATTCATTTTTATGAGGTGTGGGCTGCTCCAGGTTCGCCCGGGTTCAGCCAATCCTCTAGCAAAGAATCCCTTTTTGTACCCACTGTAGGAAGTTAGTACCCACCCCCTCCTAGAAAAATGAAATATCCTAGGGAATATTGAAAAAGGAAAGAATATGTTTCCCTGAATGAGGAAAAGAGAAACATGTTTTAAATACAAAGCAGCTCCCTGCAGCTCCCTGCCCCCACCCTTGCCACATTCCTCCCACCTAGCCTGGAACAGTCTTCTACATAACAAAGAACCATAATAGGAATCCCAAAGCCCTTTCATAACACCACGTGGGACCTGGTAAGATTCCATCAACCATGCCCCCGGGATTCAGGACAGCCCACAAGAGTTGCCCCAGCATGCCCCTGGGAATCTGACAGCCAATGGAATACAGAAATATATTCTGGAACAGGAAACAGGAAACAGTTAGGGAGGGGCCCAAGAGAGAGTATAAAGCAAGGAACTCCCAGCATTTTGTCCTTCTTTTTCTCTTCACTCACATCTGGAAGCATGTGATCTACCTTTTCTGTACAGGAGCTCATGCCATGTGCTCCTGTCCACCATTAAACCTTCTTTCCAAGCAACTTCCATGAATCCAGTGTCTTTTTCCCCACTTGGAACTGAACCCAGAAGGATATTCCTTACAACAACACCATCAAGCAAAGCTTGATACACATAGAGAGATATCTCTGCTTCCCACATATCAAGAAGGTGAAGAGAGGGATTTATCTGAGATGAGAATGGGAAGCCAGGAAGCGGATGACTCATCCAGTCAATGTATTGGCCAATAAAAGATAGAACATGCAACCGTATTCGGGGAAACCTTACCACTAAATAAATACAATACATCTATGAGAATTTTCCAGAATTTTCATTTTATTTATTTATCTCTTCCTAGCTAATCTGAGCCATCAGCAAAAGGTTACATTTCCAAGTGTAAAGAAATTTAGGAGCCGAGGTGGCACAGTGGTTAAAAGCAGCACTGCAACCTACTTCAGCTGATTGCTAGTTCAGCTGTTCAGCTGTTCAAATCTCACCAGCTCAAGGTTGACTCAGCCTTCCATCCTTCCGAGGTGGGTAAAATGAGGACCCAGATTGTTGGAGGCAATATGATGAACTCTGTAAACCGCTTAGAGAGAGCTGTAAAGCACTGTGAAGCGGTATATAAGTCTAAGTGCTATTGCTATTTAGAAGGGTCTGATAAAGGAAAAAGAAAAAGTCCCCAGATTTGGTCATGGTTGGACAGTGGTCATGACTCTTTGTTACTCCACATTCCAGACAATTTTGTGCCTGAGCACTTAACAAATTGGTCAAGGAGTCATTTTTCATTCTGGGCAAAAGGTTAGACACCACATAAGCAAGGAAGCTCCTGAGCAAGTGAAAGCAGTCAGCCTAAGGACAAAGAAGATATGTTGGGGTATTTCCTTAGCTAAAAAACATCACTTAGCATATGAGGAGCAGAAGAAACATCTGCTATTCTTCTTCAGAACAACCATGGAGTAAGTGGTCTCTCCCAAATGGTCTTTGGTTGAGGAAACCATTTTTTTCTTCCAGGTATGGAGCCTTTGAGGGTGGCTCCAGCAAGAGTTGCCGCTGACAGGAAGAAAGTGAGAAATTCCCAGTCAGCACTTGTGAATACCAAAAGAAAGCAGGTGAGTAGCTACTATGATCATGTTGCTCAGCAGAAAATCCTGGTCTTTTGACATAGCTTTAACTGTTCGCCATCACACTCTCCTATCAATTTCCAAGAACTTAATTTCCAGTTGTAGGTGGTGTGGGTTGGAAAGATAAGTTCTCTCCTCGTTTGCTTCCACCACTAGATAGCTGAAGACCTGTTAAAAACAAGTCCTTGGAGTAATTTCTCCCAAGCACAAAAGTAGGACTAGATTCAAGGCAGCTGTAAGAAAATGATTTGTTCATAGAAGGCCAGATCCTGAAGATGAAACTCAAATACTTTGGCCACCTAATGAGAAGGAAGGACTCAGTGGAGAAGAGCCTAATGCTGGGAAAGATTGAGGGCAAAAGAAGAAGGGGAAGATAGAGAATGAGGTGGCTGGATGGAGTCACTGAAGCAGTCGGCGGGAGCTTAAATGTACTCTGGGGGGGCTGGTAGAGGACAAGAAGGCCTGGAGGAACGTTGTCCATGGGGTCGCGATGGGTCGGACACAACTTCGCAACTAACAACAATAATTTCTCCCCAATGGGAGAAATCTTGAAAAAATCTTCAAATGACAACCCGGCACATATTATCATATGTGGTGGGAGTGCCACAAAGCACGAGAATTCTGGACAACAATCAAACAATGGCTGGAAGAAATATTAAAAATAAAATTGGACCTCAAAACAGAACTCTTTTTATTAGGGATAACATTAGATAAATATGACAAAAACATAATATACTTAATGCTACATATATTGACTGCCGCAAGGGTAACTTTTGCTCAAAATTGGAAAAAACAAAATATACCCACAGAAGAAGAAATTTTACGCAAAATATTAACATGTGCTGAAATGGATAGGTTAACGTTAGAAATGAAGGGAAAAGACGAAACAGAATACATTGAAACCTGGAACAAATTATATCAGTGGTGGGGAGAAAGGAGAACCAAGATTAAAAATTAAAATGGTGGAGATGAAAAGAAAAACTATAACTCATTCTTTGCGATTTAAGATAAATCACGATGTATAAATTAGCGGAATGTAAATATGTATACTAGATTACGATTCGTCATGTACTTGTTCTTTACGTTTATTGTATGTTTTGTCTCTGTTCTTTTATCTGTTTTATAAATTAAAAACTTTTTAATAAAAAAAAATCTTCAAATGAAGCTCTGGGTCAAATCTGCCATTGGACATTGTTGGACACTGCCAATGTTGCATCTCAGTCTGGAGGTGTCCATCAATATGTGAAGACTCGTAGATACCTCCTAGTTATTTCATCAATGGTGTGCCACACTTGCCCTCAGTGAAAAGGAGATGAAGAGTAGGAGCCTTGATCTGCCTTGGCCACTCTGGAAGGTAGTATGGATTGGGGCAGGAGAATGAGTAAGGAGACCTATAGCATAAAAAGTAGCAGCTAAGTTATTTTATAACTGCTGCCAGGTTACTGGTGGCACAATATTGGAAGAAGGAAGATATACCTACAATTGAAGAATGGACGGTAAAAGTGACACATCTTGCTGAAATGGCCAAGATTTCATCTTATCTCAAGGATCACTCAAATGAAAGATATATATTGGAATGGAGTAGGTGGACTGAATATATTCAGAAAAAGTATCAGATTAAGATAACCCAAATAGTTTATTAGTTATTTGCTTGAGAAATTTTAGATTATACTTTCAAGCTCTTGGAGTTACAAAGAGTTAAGAATGGATAAGATATTTTTGAACTAACAATTTGTTTTAGTATTTTATAGCTTTATACTTTTGTTTTGAAATTATACCTTGTGTTTTTTCTGGGAAGTCCGGGGGGTGGGTGGGTGGGTGGGGTGATTAGGGGGGGAAGGGGGGAGGGTGGAAAGGGGGGGGAGAAAAGATAAAAATGTATGTACTTTGTACTTTTAAAACTTTTTTTAAAAAAGTAGCAGCTAAGTTGAGGTTGTACTGACGCCTGATAGACCAACAGTCTTCTACTCTAATCTGCCCTTTGCAGGTTTAACAGCAAACAAAATGTTTTATTTATTTACTTAATCTCAGCCGCTTGGTAGGACAAAATCCTTCCAGGTTTAATAAGTTGGTGAAAAGGAAAGAGCAGCTTTGTCCCACATGGCATTTAAACACATGTGAGCATTTACATCGCAAGATTAGCTCACCACACCTAATAGAGTCAATTTAAAAAAATCTAGCCATTCTATTTGCACAACATGCTAAACTGGGTTAGTTTTTTTTACCTTAGTTATTTTGGGTTTTTTTGAGTGTGTGTTTTTGTTTTTCTGTTTGTTTGTGTTTTTGCTGGTGCAGCAGGTTGGGCAAACCAAACCTGTTTAGTTAGTTATGTTTCAAGGTATTATTACGGACCTAGAAAATGGATGAATTGTGGAATCAATCAAAGGGTGTTTGGGAAAGCAGTTATGATATTGGGGTGCAAAAGCACAGAAGCAACCCTGATTGGAGAAGGAGGAGAATTCATAAAAGGTGAAACTGCCAATGTAGATAAATCAAAGTGTAGAGCCATCTGTAGCCAGCATAAAATACATTGTCACCGTGTGAATATTGCCAGTTGTATGTATATGCAGGGTGATGCACCCCTATCTAATATTATGGTACATTCCAATACAAGCAGAACACGTGATATGATGTTCATGTACATTCCTGATTCTCCATTAATCACTTCTGCCTTGACTCTGACCGGAACGGTCACGTTTTATTAGCAAAGATGTAATTAATCAGGATTTATTGTTTTTGTACCGAAATAAATATTTTCTATTAGACTTTTAATCTCGGCTTTATTTCTATCTATCTGAATTCCAAGTAAAAGATCCATATCGACTCTATGAGATTTGTTCTCATTCTCACATGGTAGCATTCATGACGGATGCTTCCCTTGACATACATATAGCCTATTTCTTATCTCCACTTGCTTCTTTTCTCTAAACAGTGAAATGTTTCAGATATACAGCCCCTTCCCAAGTTTGGAAGCAGGACCCTGGAAGGGAATTCACCTTTTGCAATATTGGTCTTTATTTACAGCCCGCAAAAGTTTGCACCTCTGACATCCGATTTCTATGGGCATCTGATTTCCATGGAGAAAATGAGAAGCCAAGGTTTTTTGCAAGTCCCAACTCAACTTTTGGGCTGCTTCACACAACAGCCAACCAAGAGACGGTGAGTTTTTGCTTTGCTTTTTTATTTAAAAGATTTGGATACCGCTTCCCATGACAACTCTGGGAACAGTTTACCATTAAATCTATCCAATAGACCGATAGATCATATTTATTTATTTATTTATTTATTTATTTATTTATTTATTTATTTATTTATTTATTTATTTATTTATTTATTTATTTATTTATTTATTTATTTATGAGATTTATATACCGCCTCACAGTGCAAGCACTCTCTAAGCGGTTTACGCCAGTAAGCAATGTATATTTATATTGCCCCCAACAATCTGGGTCCTCATTTTACCTACCTCGGAAGGATGGAAGGCTGAGTCAACCTTGAGCCAGTGAGATTTGAACCGCTGACCTGCAGATCACAGTCAGCTAAAGTAGCCTGCAGTACTGCCTCTAACCGTTGTGCCACCTCGGCTCTTTTCAAGTCACGAAGAAACATGACAATAGTCTCTTCGTAATTATTGGAAGGCACAATTTTCTGGAAAATGATGGCTAAGTAAGCAACATCTCATAGTAACATGGCTTATTCAAGGCTCCACTGCACACAAACCATGATGTATAAACTGCTGCAGCAAACGTAACACACCAAAGACAAACCACATTATTAACACAACAATGCTAATTTGTTCAGAAATAATTCCGACTGAGCTCGGGGCTTACTCTGAAATATGTAGATTTAGAGCAGGGGTCCCCAAATTTGGCAACTTTAAAATTTGTGGAGCTATGCTGGCTGGAGAATTCTGGGAGTTGAAGTCCACAAGTCTTAAAGTTGCCAAGTTTGAAGACCTCTGATTTAGAGTAAAGGCGGTTGAAGTTTAAAATGTCTTGCAGAGAAAGAATGAAATCCAAAAGTGAATTTGAGGGAAGCGGAGCTTGTAAGCTACTTGATTGTCATGATGTTTGCTCAACACAAGTCAGGGAGGACCGGAGGGTAAGATTGGGAGCTTGATGCCACAAAATATTTGAGGAGAAAAAACAAAGTTTGCAGAAGCTCAGTCAAATCTGAAATCCTTACTTCCGGTGGTTCCCTTGTGACTGGAGAAAAAAGCCAAGTCATGTTTCCTTCAGTACACAAGGACATGTTTATTCTGTATTCTGGGGAACAATAGTTCAACTGAAACATATACTAGAATATTTAAAGTAGATGAGTTGATTGAAGCCACATTGGAAATAACACTGGTGGGTTTCATGTTTAAGTCCAAATTCTTTAGGGCAGGGGTACCCAACCACTGGGCCACAGCCCACTACTAGGTCGTAGCCTATTCAGAAATGGGGTGCACAGTAGAATTCTTTATTGGCCAAGTGTGATTGGACACACAAGGAATTTGTCTTTGGTGCATATGCTCTCAGTGTACATAAAAGACAAGATACATTTGTCAAGAATCATGAGGTACAACACTTAATGATTGTCATAGGGTTCAAATAAGCAATCAGGAAACAATCAATATTAATATAAATCGTAAGGATACAAGCAACAAGTTACAGTCATAAGTGGGAGGAGATGGGTGATGGGAACGATGAGAAGACTAATAGTAATAGTAATGCAGCCTTGGTGAATAGTTTGACAGTGGTGAAGGAATTATTTTTTTAGCAGAGTTGATGGCGTTCGGGAAAAAACTGTTCTTTGTCTAGTTGTCTTGGTGTGCAGTGCTCTATAGCGTCGTTTTGAGGATAGGAGTTGAAACAATTTATGTCCAGGATGCAAGTTGTGACCAGTGTGCATGTTTGTCTGCAGCTTGACTTGTGTGAGTGGCAGGCCAGCGGGCATGCACATGTGCACGCAGCTCAATCCGTCAACCAAACAATGCCGGCTGTTGGGGCCTAGGGGGAGGGCCTTCTCTGTGGGGGGCCCTGTTCTCTAGAACCAACTACCCCCAGAGACTTGCAACTGGTCCTCGTGCTTACAACCGTCACAAAATCCCCATGGTCCAGTAGTGGGTTCTAAACGCCATTGCTACTGGTTCTCGCGCGCGCTGACGCGTCTGCGCATGCGCAGAAGTGTCCTGGGTGGGTGGGCGGAGCTTCCTGCCACTGCCGGTTGGCAGAACCAGGCCGAACCATGAGCAACTCACCGCTGCCATGGTCCCATGATGAAAATTTGGCTTGGCGTGTATTTATGATGGTTGCAGAGTATCAGAGTTATGGGGTTGCCATTTGTGAGTTTCCCAGCCAGCTTTGACAGCAAAGTCAATGGGGAAAGCCGGATTCCCTTAGCAACTGCATGATTTCCTTAATTGCAACAATCTGTTTCAACCATGGCAAAATAAAAAATAAAAATATGGGTATGTCTACTCTAAGGAAAAGAAGGACTAGGGGTGACATGATAGCAGTGTTCCAATATCTCAGGGGTTGCCACAAAGAAGAGGGAGTCAACCAGTTCTCCAAGGCACCAGAAGAAGCAACGGGTGGAAACTAATCAAGGAGAGAAGCAACCTAGAACTAAGGAGAAATTTCCTGACAGTTAGAACAATTAACCAGTGGAACAACTTGCCTGCAGAAGTTGTGAATGCTCCAACACTGGAAGTTTTTAAGAAGAGATTGGATAACCATTTGTCTGGTGTAGGGTTTCCTGCTTGAGCGGGGGGGTTGGACTAGAAGACCTCCAAGGTCCCTTCTATTCTGTTCTGTTCTGTTCTGTTCTGCTCTATTCTATGACTGACTTAACAACTACCCTGCTTAGCAACAGAAATTCTGTCCCCCAATGCTGGTTGTAAATCGAGGACCCCCTGTATGTGATGTGAACACGGCTTAAACTGAGATTCAACCAGAGGTCGGTTTTAGCAGGTTCTGACCAGTTCTGGGGAACTGGTAGCGGAAATTTTGAATTGTTCGGAGAACCGGTAAATACCACCTCTGACTGGCCCCGCCCCATCTATTCTCTGCCTCCTGAGTCCCAGCTGATTGGGAGGAAATGGAGATTTTGCAATAACCTTCCCCTAGAGTGGGGTGGGAATGGAGATTTTACAGTATCCTTCCCCTGCCACTCCCACCAAGCCACACACACCACGCCACGCCGAAGCCCACACAACCAGAGGTGGGTTCCTGCCGGTGCAGTTAATAGCTGTTGTTCGGCGCAGAGCCGAAGACACTGCTGCCGTTCGCAGCGCGGGAGCTTTCCCCGGGCGCTTTCCCCACCTGCATGGAAGCCGCCAATTGCGTTCTTTTGCCCTCTGCGCATTTGCAAAGTGTTCTACATGCACAGAGGGCAAAAGAACGCAATTGGCGGCTTCCATGCGGGCGGGGAAAGCGCCCGGGGAAAGCTCCCGCGCTGCGAACGGCAGCAGTGTCTTCGGCTCTGCGCCGAACAACGGGCTATTAACTGCACCGGCAAAAACAGGCAGGAACCCACCTCTGCACAGAACCGGTAGTAAAACATTTTTAAACCCACCACTGGATTCAACTCCTTCAGTGGGATGTTTCATACTTCCCTAATCTATAACTTGTTAACCATGATTTGATGAACAAACCACTGTGCTAAGTTTACCTTTGGTTTATAAGGCTACCATGGCTTAACCAAGACTTCCATTGAGGCTTAGCATGATATCTGAACCCCATTGCTCTTCAGATGCCCTATAAGAGATTGTTGGAGCTGAACGTCACACATTTCTTCTCTTTTTATTACTTTTTTATTTCAGACTGAAAAGTAGACTTTGAGGGCATGGGAGATCTTTAGGGATAACAATATAATATGCCTCAATCTGTTACACTATCTTCACAAGTCACACAATACTAAATATAATATGCCTTTCCTCCCTGACCACACTTGATCTGTGGGTTCCTGAGTGATGAGCCATTTGCAACTGATGCATTGTTTTGTTTCTCAACAGTTCTAAAGTAATTTTCCACTTCCTGGGTTGCAGATACAAGAAAGTCAAAAATAGATAAATCTTATTTGAAAGTCAAAACAGAGGCAAATAGAAGAGCATGTTGAAAGATTCTTAGCCTCCAGCTCTTTCTATCTCTGGACAGTTTTTATTTATTCATTCAATTTGTAAGGCCACCCACCTCACCGTGTGACTCTAGGCTAAGGTGACCAGACATCCCGATTTTGGTGGGACAGACCCGCTTTTTAATGCTTTGTCCCGTGTCCCGCCCGCCCTCTTAAAAAGTCCCGATTTTTGAGCCCCCGCTTCTTCCTCCAGCCAGACGCGCGCCCGAGCGACAGGCTTCCGATTCAGTCCCCTCTATTCACAGGGTGGCGTGGGGCGGGGCAGAGCGAACCCTGGGGGGGGAGCGCCACTTTGCACTTGTCCCATGAGGCCATGCTAAGTGTGCCGCGGCAAAAGGGGCGGGGCAGGGCGGGGCGCGCGTCCTACCTGAGATTTTTCCCGGTAGCAGCTCCAGTCGCGTTCCTTGCTAATAGCGTCCAGATCAGAGCAGCCCCTCCCAGAAGATCGCGAGACGTTATCTTCTGGGAGGGGCTGCTCTGCTCTGGGCGCTAATTAGCAAGGAACGCGACTGAAGCTACCGGGAAAAGTCCCAGGTAGGACGCGCGTCTCGCCCTGGGGGTTGGGGGGGGGCAGGACTGGCGGACGGGACGGGGCGCGCGTCCTACCTGGGACTTTTCCCGGTAGCTTCAGTCGCGTTCCTTGCTAATTGGCGCCCAGAGCAGAGCAGCCTCTTCCAAAAGATAACGTCTCGCGATCTTCTGGGAGGGGCTGCTCTGCTCTGGGCGCTATTAGCAAGGAACGCGACTGAAGCTACCGGGAAAAGTCCCAGGTAGGTAGGACGTACAGTGGCCTCCCGCGTCCCCCCTCCCCCCCTCCCCCCCACCTCACCTGGACGCCGACATTTGCTGTTTTGCCCTCTGCGCATGCGCAGCGTTCTGCGCATGCGCAGAGGGCAAAACTCAAATGGAGAAACCCACCCCCGTCAATGGTGTCCCGCTTGAAGAAAAAAAAATCTGGTCACTTTACTCTAGGCAGTAAACATTTTAAAAATAAACACAATTGCAATAATACTTGAAACTTAAGTGTTAAAAACTGAAAGTACATAGCAACTGATAATTCACCCATCATAATTGCTAAATTAATTAAAAGAAAAAGCTATATTCCTGCATGCACTGATCAAAACTTTGTTTAAACTGTGATCCAACTGAGACTTGGCTCTAAGCCTTGATCTAAACACAACACCTCACAGCACCCTTAGTTTGCATGTCCAAAATGACTGTTTTTTTGCAAAATGATTCTTTCCCCCTGTCCTTAAAGACAGGAATGGAATCCTCTGTGAAGTAAATTTTCCCCATGTTTATTGCATAACTCTTTTCTCTCCAACCTCAAATATAACCTAACATCACATGGCTAAATTTTGGCCACTTGGCTAACAAGCCATGTAATTTTAGTTTGTTCAGGATGGAAGATGCTTAAGGGTGGAAATTAAAGCAGAAATATTCCCTTTCCTACGGTACTTTGCAAAACAGGAAAGGGAAGGAAGCTTTTCCTTTGATGTCAGTCTTCTTCCAATGATGCCACTCATAACAGGGTTTGGGGGGAAATTCCAACTTTATAACTAGATATGTTCCATGTTTTTGAATAAGCTACATTTGGCAGAGTTCAAACAATAGGGATAAGCCACAATCACTGGATCACATGCAAAGGTAGATTACTTTTGCATGCTATATGGTACAAACTCAGCCATTTTTTTTGTAAACCCTGTCTTCCATTACGGTTTGAACTCTCTATCCAATTTTAACTCTCTATCCAATTTTGGGTCACTCTGAAGACCTGTTGAAGAAAAACATATCTTAATACAGCCTGGGAACTCATCCAGGGAATGAATAAAGAACAAGTAAAGTAAATCAGATTACTTGGGGATGCAGTGTTAGATTTTGCAGCGGGGTTTTGGAGGGGAGAGAAAATATTAGGGAGAAAGATGGCTTCTCAGTAGTTGTAGATGAAATAGAATTGCTGTTGGATCTTGATTCTTCACGCAATGTGTTGTAATGTGCTATTCTTGCCTAACCCTACCACCAACCTTCCAGTATTTCAACACACATTTTAAGATCTGCTAAGGGCACAAAACGGTTATAGTAATGAAACACAGCCAGCCACATTTGCTTTCTGCCTAATCCATTTCACAACAGCTGTTTGCTCATGCTGGATACTGATATTCTCAACTTTATCCTTGCATGGAACAATCTATCCTAATGGTGCAGGGGCGGGTTGCTTACTTACCGATACCAGTGCGCTGCACGCGCAACTCCATGTTTCGTGTGCGCGTGCGCTTGCTACACACGCTCTTGCACGTGATTTTGGTGAGATTTTGCTTCTGTGCATGCGCGGAAGCAAAATCACTGGAATCTTGCGAGGGGACGCATGTGCGTGATTTCGGCGAGATTTTACTTCTGCGCATGCACAGAAGCAAAACGCCGAAAAATTCTTAAAAGATGGCGATGCGCGCAACTGTCCAGTGAAGATGGTACCGGAGCAGTTGCGTGCAAATTGCGTAATCGGTGGGTTTCTACGAAAGCTGCACACTGGACTGCACCGGTATAACCCACCCCTGTAATGGTGTATCTCCTTTAACAAACTAAGTATTGGGAAGTTAGAAGATGAGGTCTCTTCTTAGCCTTGACATCCGTAAATGAACAGCTTCACCGATTTATTTAATCTTGGTTTATTGAATACATCAGAATTTACTGTAGCCTTGGAAGAAATATCCATCTGATCAGAGGTGGGATCCTACCGGTTCGGACCGGTTCTATGGAACCGTTAGTAACTTGGTGGCCTGGGTCGCTGGAATCGGCAGCGACCCAGGCCTGCCACACCCCTGAGCCGGTTCTCTTGGTGGCACCGTAGGAGTCACCATCTTGTTTTTTGCTTCTGCACATTTTTTAGTACTGTGCATGAGCACAGCGTGCAACACCCGGCCGCCCGCGCATCACATCCCTGAGTGAACCGGCAGTAGAAGAATCCGGAACCCAGCCCTGCATCTGGTTCAGTTCCAAGCTGGTAGAAAGACACTGGAAACGTGGAGTCTGATTGGAAAGATAGTTTAATGATGAAGCAGAACCACATGGGTTTGTGGTTCTGGGCAGCTGACACAAATTGAATTGAGACTGGGGGGGGTGTTATACCTTCTTTGGGCTCTGTATTTGAGCTTCTTGTGCAATAACATGTCCTTTAATATTCTATTGGGTGTTTTCAGACTCCCGTGGGGTCATGTAGGGGGTCATAGCTGGCTCTATAGGCAAAAGAGGAATATGGAAATCCTAGGTGTTTGTCCGAGTTTGAACTGCTCTGGGGGTAGTCCAATGTCTGAAATATCCTTAGGAGATTATGCAGTGTAGTAAGCTGTGTCTTCTCCTAAATGGTAGTGGATTTAAAAGAAACCATGTTTCTCCATTTTTCATTTAGGGAAATATAATATGCTGCCTTTTTAATTCCTCAAAATATTTTATTCTTCTAAGAGGGGGCGGCTTCCCACAGTAGGTTATGGCTGGCTGGGGAATTCTGGAATTGAGAGTCCACAAGTCTTAAAAGTTTCCATGTTTGAAGACCCTTGCTCTAATGCATTGTAGACTTGGGCTTAGAATAGAATAGGAATAGAGCTGGAAGGGACTTTAGAGGTCATCCAGTCCAGCCCCCTTGCTATACAAACCTATAACCTATGCAGGGATCCCCAAACTTGGCAACTTTAAGACTTGTGGACTTCAACTCCCAGAATTCTCCAGCCAGCATAACACAGCTGGCTGGAGAATTCTGGGAGTTGAAATCCACAAGTCTTAAAGTTGCCAAGTTTGAAGACCTCTGACCTATAGAGAGAGATACTTCCGCACCTTTTCATTTTTACCTTCTTTTAAGGACCTTCTACAACCCCTTCTCCTCTTCTTCTGAATCTGCAGTTTGAATGGCGGATTGTTTGCTTTCCAGCCACCAAACCACCGCAGCTTACCCAAAGCCCGACCCCATTTCCTAGGTCTGACGAACCAGGTTTGGTTCAGACCAACACCACAATAGCCTCGCTCGAACCCGTGGTTAGTTTGGAGCGGAGCCCAAAGCCGCATTTCCAGCTGCCAATTCCGTTGAAATTAAAACAAAACAAAACTCTTCCGCCTGAAGGGGGCGCTCCTCTGGCCCTTTCGCCTTGTTTGGGGGCTTGAAGGCTCGAAGTGCGCACGCGTCAGTTCGGTCTCCTTTATCGTTTTATTTTGTTTGTTTTCCTCCTCCTCCTTCCCTCCCTGGCTCGCGGGGAGAGGGGGAAATGGGGGAGAGTGAGCGCGTGCGCACTCCGAGCCTCCAACCCGGACAGGAGAAAGGCGAGGCGAAAGGGCCCGTCTTTCCTTCCTTGTTCCCAGGGAACGGGCCCCGCCGCGCGTGCGCATAAAGCTCACCCTGCCCCCCCCTCTTTCTCTCGTTGCTTCCGCCGCAGGCTCCGCCCACCCAGCGAGGGAGGGGCCGCTGCGCAGTTCTCGGAGAGGCATCGACCGAGGCGACCGGACTCGGTAGAGGCAGAAGCGGCAGAAGCGGAGGTGGCCTCGCTGCGAAGGAGCCTTTCCCCTCACGAGCAGCCCTCACAGCCGCCGGCCCCGCCGCCGCCATGGTGAAGATCGCGTTCCAGTCGCCCTTCGCCCACAAAGACGACCTCAAGAAGGAGGCGGCCGAGGCGCTGGTGGCCGAACAGGTGAGGAGAAGTAGAAGCCGCCGCTGAGGCGACGCCGCACCGCCATTTTGTGTCGGGACCCACCGGCAGCCCCCGGCGCCTTGTTTACCCCCCCTCCGGGGCAAAATGGCGGCGGGACCCTCGGTGTTCCCCTCAGGGAGGGAGGGAGGGATGGGCTTTGTAGTCCTCCGCCTTGCGAGACGGTGGGGAATTGGGGACTGGTCTCGTGACTGGTTCGTCGACCGAGAAACAATACACGGAGGGCGGGTGGGTGGAAATAAACGTATTTTATTCCTTAACTTCCCGCCAGGCCGGTGCAGACGTTGCATATAAATAAATAAATAAAATAAAATTGGATAAATGCGGTAAATGATAAGGCTCCTCAGCCCCACCCGCACCCCTCCCTCCGGGCAAATAGGGCAGCGTTTCCCTTGCTGGCTGGGAAGGCGAGCGGGTCGTGTGCATGCACGCCATGCACCGACACGCGTGCGGCTCTGGAACGTAACGTGTGGAGCCGACATGCAACAAGGAATAGAGCTGGGCCTGCGCGTAGAAACGGGCTTCCTTTTGAAGGAAGTGGAATATTATAGGCCTGCAGTTGTTTGCATTGCCTGCAAATGATTCTCCCATTGGGGATTCGTGGAGGCTCATTCGTGTCATTTTTAACTGGTATTTAACAAAACCACCATGGCACCACCTTTGCTTGGGCATCTTCACCCCCCCCCCAAACAACTTCATAGGCTTCTGTGCCTATTATTGGTGGATTCGTGTTCTGCCTGCAGGATTTAGTGGGGGGGAGGGGAAGATTGTACTGTGGTTAGATATTTATACAAAAAAAAATAGCAGACTTCAGTGTTAGTATGACTAATCCTCTATTGGTGTGAGTAGTCACAGAGAAGAGCCTTATAAATAGACATACATATATTTTAGTTCGTAGGATATACTTCCTTCTGCCTAATTTGAGGATCTCTTAATCCGCCAGTGAACCTGCCTTGGTGGGTGGGTGGTTGATCCTTCAAGGAAGAAGGCAGAGAAGGGCCTTTGGCTAGATGGGTGGCATAGAAGTTTAATAAATAAAATGGGGAAGAGACAGGAGGTTGCAGATGAAAGTTTTCGTAATTAGTTCTGGGGTTCTTTTTATGCTGAGTGGTAGCAGTTCTGCCTTGTCTAGAGGTGGGGCCTAGAGGCATTTTGGGAGATATAAATTAGGCTTGAAAGTGGTGCATTATTTTTGCATCATAATAGCTTCCCATTCCTTTCTACATTAAAGTTCTTTTTTTAAAAAAAAAGTAAGCCATAGAAAGGTAGGAAATGGGAGAGGGGGGCCTTGAAGTAAAAATAAAGATATAAATCTAAAATAATGGGACACGTTATCATGGGGAGTCGGGTATTAAAAAAATTTCTTACAAAATGTTTTTTTTTAAAAAAACTAATCTTTTTCATGCTTATAGAAGTCTGAAAATAGAATGAGGATACTGTGGATTTCCATCTTTATTCCTGGTTTGTAGCATTTCCTTAACAGCTTTTAAAGATCCTAGCAATTCTATTAATGATCTCTTCATTGTAACAACCTTAACCACTTCAAATGCTTCCAGATTATCCTTTTGTTCCTATTGTTTTGCAAAATGCTAGTTATTTGTATGAAAGAGATTTTTTTTTACAATCAAATACTTTAGTTGACCCTATATGGGAATAACATGTGGTGTTTATATTTGTTTCAAAGGGTATATGTTGTGAGCCGCCCTGAGTCCCTAGGGATTGGGCGGCATAGAAATCCAGCAAAATAAATAAAATAAATAAAATAAATATTTTAGGAACTATTTGACCTATTTAAAAATCCTTTTTTAAAACCTATTAAAAAGTAAGCAATGGCAAGACTGGGTTAGGATATAATCTCATTGAAGATATTAATTCTCCAGGTGGGAACTACTGAAATTAGTGGTTTCTGTCTTGGCCTTAGCATGTTTAAATAAATTTGAAGGCCTATATCAAGACTTGCAATTTGCTTTGAAACCTTGATAGTGCTCAAAACAAATTTTCCTTCAGAACTGATCCCACATGTTGAAGGATTTTGGGATGCATGCGGGTGGGGATTTTTGACCAAAATTGGAAGGAAGTTTGAAAGATTTTATAAGGCACATAACTAACAGCACAAAGAATGCCTAATTCAGTTTTGCTTTCTGATGGGAGAAGATTAGGAAAACATACAGATTAGGCATTCTTTGTGCATGCACATGCAAAGTTCAGAACTGTCTAATCATGCATTTGGTTTGAACAGTTTTAAGGAGTCTAAGCTGTGCTTATTTTCAGTAGGCATGCTAGTGTATATATAAAATCTGCAAAATTGTCTGATTTCCTTCCTTCAAAACAACTCTTGAGTCATTCCAGTTTATAAAAAGTAAAAGCTGTTTTGTTGACAGTGTACATGTTCGTGCCTGATTATGTTTGGAAGTTACTCAAAACATCATTTTCATGCTGCTTGTATATACAGGACAATTTCAGGCAGTTAAAAGCTCCTGATTTGTGACAAGCATTGATGGTTTGTCCCTAATGGCTGAGATCCTATACTTGACTTATATTACATACTGTTCTCTTTAAAATGCCATGTAAAATGCTTCTACTGCCAAGTGCATAGAAATTGCTCTTCTCTTGAAAAGAATGGATGCTTAAATTTCTTCATCTTGTTCAAATACATGCCTCAACCCATATAAGAAGTACAAATATGAAATAGTTTTACCATTGGTCTACGTTTCAGAGTGCTGGTGCACACTAACCACATTCCACTAACGTGTAGAGTTCTGTTTAAGCTCAGGAAATTGTAAAGGTTGTGTAACATCAATTTTTAACTGCTTAAAGAGAAAAAGTCCTAGGACAGCAATTTAGCAGTCACAACTGGGTACCAAAATATAGGCTAGTGGGCTAAAGAACTGCACAGGGAATAGTTATATGTATTCACCATGTGTATGTATATTTATTTATTTTAGTGAACTGGTTTTATTTTCATTGTAATACTTCATCTTATGCAAAATAAAATCCCTACACCGAAGAAACTGGGCCAGTTTCATAGTGGATTACAGGATGGTTCAAATCCAAGCATAAGATGCATAAAATTCACAATAAAAGGAAGGGTTTTTTGAGTCTCAGTCTTCATAAGCCCCATTAGATGTAGTATGATTTTTGAAAAAGAGTTCCATGATTGATAATTGCCCTGTAACAGTTTTAATGAAAAAAGAAAATCATGCTTTAATATCTTATATTATATGGGATTAGTTCTAACCTTATAGATCTTTAAATATACAATGATGTTTCAGTGTTATAGATAGATCCATATTTTAAAATGGGGACATTCAACTTTTTTCAACTGGTGGGCCTCTTGGGATTTTTTTTAAAATCCTTGATTAACTTGCCTATTTACAGAATCCCTATTAAATCTCAATCTCAAAGCAGTATTTGTCAAAGTGCTTCAACTATTTGAACACTCCTTTCTAGTTGTTTTCTTTTATTCTGGGCAGATGTGTGCTTTCCAAACAAAACAATGGTAGAATCCTCTCACCATTTTGTTTTTTTGTTTCCTAAAAGTAGGGTATATGGGAATCTTGGATACAAAGATGAAACTGGAAGTTGGGCCTCTGTTTTGCAGTAGGCAGATTTCCCATCTTAAAGTCATAAATTACTGCATGTAAAGTGGGATGGTCCAGGCATGTTGGCAGTGCCTGGAGAGGTATCTGCAAGCACAGTAATGCCTTTGGACTTTATGTTGGCAACACCAGTCTTAAGCTGTGTATCTAAGCATGTTGTATACGAAGGCCAGCTTTGTGTACACACCCAGGATTTCCCTTAGCAGAACACGATAAAGTTCAAATGTTACCTAACCCACTGGTAGTTTGATTAGACAGCCTTAGTTTCCTGTCTGGTGGCCAGACAAGAGGCAACGTGGGTTACAGGGAGCCCTGTCAAACATCAGATAGGAAAGTTGCTTTATTTGTTGTCACAGATGTTTCCTGTGCACCTAATCTACTTTTGTATTAAGTCAAATGACAACCTGCTGAGCCAAAATGTGCATGTAGTATCTCTTCTCTCCCTCCCTCCCCCCAAATCTCCTCCAATAACAATCTGGAGACCTGCTTTTCCAGTATGTTGCAATTTAATCTGAAGCGTCTGCAAGCACAAAAGCATTGCTCTGGTTTATCTTAGCAATTTAGCAGTTGTGAATTTTCATACAAATCACCAGTGGCAGCAATAGGACAGGGTTCCAAATAAACCGAGCTGCAGTTAAAGTGTCATATGGGAATCAATAAACTTCCGTTTTTCTCACCAGTGGCCAAAGTTGTTTTCTCTTCGTTGAACCTACTTCACAGCTATGTTGTTTTGGAGGGTGTGAGAAAATGCTGTGCATTTGTGTGTTTCTGAATAAAGAATAAGATAAAGCTACTAAATAAATATTTGAAGACATTTCTTTTGCTTTGAGACATATGGAAGTTACCGGTATAAAGTAGTCCTCAATATCTGACCATAATTTGGACTGGGATTTCAGTCACAAAACAGTGCAATCTTAAATCACGGGATTTAACAATATTAATCCCTGCACTGCCTATTAAGATAGTTAACAGAGAATTGTGGATTAAGTGGGTACCTACCCCAATCCAAACCATTCTGGGCTTGGTTACTCCCAGTCCTGATCCTCAATAAAGTGAGTGTCTTGGATCCTCCAGTTCCATCCTCATATATCTCCTCCCCCCCCTCCATCTTTGTCCTTTGGCTGCCCTGCAGCCTGCCTTGTGGGACAGCAAGCACCCCAGGACCATGTGGCTTTGCGACTGCTTGCTGGGTGCCGGAAAGCACAGTGCCCCAGCCAGTGCCAGCTGCCTTCTCTCCAAGTTCCCTGCCCCGACTTGGTTCTGGCCTGAGGCCCCAATCTTGTTCTGATAATGTTTATAATACTGGATTTTCTAACTTCATGCATTAAAAAAAGGCCTTACAAAAAGTGAAAGTTAAAAAGGCATAACTATAAAGGTGTTAATCTTCAAATGTTTATTGGGGGAATTTTGTTACCTTCAAATATACTTTCTGGAGCCTTTGTTCTATTTCATAAATCATCAGATACATAGCTAAGAGACTTTCAGATTGAATGAGCCAAGTAAATATAATATTTCTGTAGGCAGGGATACTTAACTACCTTGAACAATGAAATGCTGTATTAGCATTTGTGTCAGTTGCTGATAAAGAAGTTTTGTTGGGAGTTTCTAGTGAAGTATAAAGAAATCTGTGTTTCTTGCTTACACAGATAGCTTTTATTTTGTTTCATTTTAGGTCAGCGTAATGGTTCCAGCAAGTTGCAACATGATTTTTTTATGCCTGACTTTTGATTAGAGTATTTGTATTAGCCAGTATCACATTTAAAGCAGCATTTAAAAAATATTTTTTTTTCAGGATAGTCAGTTATCTGAATAAAATCACCTTCATACTTTGTATTTTAGACATATGGACTCTTCATGAGTTGTTGATAGTTGTGGAATACATGTATGTTTTCATACAGTAAATTCAAATAAAATCTAGGCCTTTAATTTGTTGAAGATGCTCAAATAATTGCAATGGTTCATTGAGACACAAATCTGCATGAGCAGCATATATTGGGTGCTAGATAACTTTATTTTGCTTCATATAACTTTTTTTTTGTTGGTTATTTGCAGTTCCTCTTTTAACCAGAACTGATGCAAAAAGCCCCCACATAATTACAAAGAATTCTAAAAATGCTTCCTCTTCACAGTCATCATGAACTTGTGCTGTAGGATGGATAGTTAAAAATAGATGGGAACCAGACAGTAATTGTAGGAAATGGTGTACCTGTTCTGAACTAGAAACAACTATTTCTTGCCTCAAATTGCAATGAAGTATTCTAACGAGACTTTTTAATGCCTGAGTAATCCTGGAGGATGAATAGAAATTCAACAACTCTTGAGATAATAATCTAATTGTCAAAAATTCATTCTAATTCTCACTCAGTGCCACGGTGAAAAATCTATAGTCTCTGATGGCAAAATCAGAGGAGAAGCATTTACATTATGTGATTTGGTAGCTGGATTTGTGAAGCCATGAGAAATACGGATTTTTCTTTTCTTTTGTCTTGTTTGTTTTGCTTTGCTTTATCTTGTCCTCTTCCAAGAAGACCTTTTACACCAAGTGGAATGCGAGTTGAATCTTATCTTTGTATTTGGGGCAAACACTGTAACCTTAGCCCAAAATCCTGTTGTGTCTCACATTATCTTTCACTTGGGAGGGTAATGTCACCCTATTGCTTCAAGGAAAATAGTAATTTCATCTTTTAAGACAATAGAAACTTTAAAACAACTTTTTATCTATGTTTTCAAGGACCCAGAAGTTGCAACACACAACCACCGTGAAGGTTCCTCTGGAAGATGTCTGCTGACTCTTTTGGGACTTGCCTTCATTTTAGCTGGAGTAGTGGTTGGGGGAGCCTGCATCTACAAATATTTCATGCCAAAGGTATTGGAGAGTTGATTATTATCCCACTTATTTCTGAGCTTATTTCCCTGCTTTTTAATTGCTTCAGTGACTCTAGCATATACATTCAACAATATACACAGTAAGGATGCCAAACTAGTCCTTGAAGTTTTTCCAAAATAATCCAGTTTTTACAATCTCCTGCAAGGAAGTGAAGGAAGGAGCCATCATGACCATAGGGAATAAACTATTTCTTAGGAATGGGATACCAATAAAAATGCCTCCTTTTGGGTGATCATTCCTTGATAAGAGATCCTTAATGTTCATATACTGTATATTGGATGGCAGATTCTACCCAAATAGGTGGTTCCAAAGGTAGCTAGTCTCACAAGGCTTTATAGGTGATAACTCGTACCTTAAATGACAGCAAATAATCTGCTATAACAAGTGTCCATGCTGCAGTTATCCAGTGGTCAGCTGTATTCCACACCTGTTGACGTTTCTGGATCACCTTTAAGGGTAGCTCCATATAAAGCAAATTACAGCAATTGAATCAAGAGGTGACAAGGTTTTGTGTGATTAGTCACTTGCCCCATTTTATGTTCTCTGCATAAACAAATGGCTTGAGAAGGGGAAGTTTCTTGTGTGTTCCTCCTTCATGTTTGGTGAACCAAAAAAAACTCACTTGTTAGCATACTCCAGTCCTTTTCCAGATAGCGGTCAGTGCACATCATTGCAGATCCCTCCTGTGGTCTTCCAGGACAATAGAATAGAATAGAATTTTTATTGGCCAAGTGTGATTGGACACACAAGGAATTTGTATTGGTGCATATGCTCTCAGTGTACATAAAAGAAAAGATAAGTTGATATTTGCAGACGTTGTGGGGAAAATGGAATTAGTAGCACTGTCTTTGCCCATTCAGGGGAAACTGCTTCAGCAATTCCAGGACAGTTGAACTAAATTAATTACTGCACCTTTAAATGAGTATTATCGCTGGCGATTTCTCTTTTTTAAAGAACATGTTCCATGGTAAAATGTGTTACGTGGGAGAAGACAATCAGAACCAGGCAGGGGAGCCATATTTCCTGCCCATCGCTGAAGAAGCTGATATCAGAGAAACAGATAACATTGCCATCATTGATGTACCTGTTCCAAAATTCTCTGACAGTGACCCGGCAGCTATTGTGCATGATTTTGACAGAGTGAGTCCTCCTTGTGGGTTCTTTTTATTCTTTCTTTTGGTAAAAGTTATGATGAAGTCTTTTTAATATGTGATTGGGTTTTTATGCTTTCCCCCCCTTTTTCGGGATTAAAATATGGTAGTCTTTCTCACACACACACACACCCATTTTCAAGTGCCAGCAACATGTGTATGCTAAATGTGAAATCATATTTATTGGTGCTTTCTGGGAGAAATCTCAAAGAAGGAGCCCTAATTTCACAAACAAATTCCAGGAAAAATTGTGTTGCCAAATGGAGGAGAAAATATTCCTTCTTCAAAGCATTTTCTATTTCTTAAGGGAGGCTTTCATTAAACTGATTTCCCCCCAACAAGTTTGGCCTGTAACTCCCATCATTTCTAATCATTGCTGGAACTGGTGGGTGTAGGTTGGGATCATGCCAAGTTGGGATAGCTGCCTGCCTATAGCATTGTCCACTGATACAAAGGCAGGGAAATGACCTTGGAGAAAGAACCTAGAGGCTGCTAGGAAAACACCAGGTGCAGAAGAAGCATGCAGTAAGGCTAGAGAGGGAGAGTCTTACAAAGAGATCGCCCTCCCCACCTCCCTGGAGTATAAGAGGGAGAAGATGCAAGATGCAGAGATTCTCAAAACTTATTTTGTGGCATGTCTCACTAAAACGTAATTTTAGCCTTGTGGAATCTTGTTTCCTCATTCGGTCTACCTTAAAGGACGGACACCCCAGGTTTCTACGTGCTGGGAATAACCAGCGCTTATTTCTGAAAGCACAGTTGCCATTCACAAAAATACACTCTGCACAGGCTTACGACATGCTTAGCACAGCCAATTAAACAGCAGACCTTACATGGGACTGCTGCCTTATTATGCCTAAGCAGTAGTCCTGTGAAATATTTATAGTCATTTCCAGTCCGTGTTAACTGCAAAGCGACATTAGAAGTTTGGAACCGTAGAAAAGATAATGATTATCTTGTTTACTTCCTTGTTTCTTGTTATTTAGTCCCTAGCCTATTAGAAAGTTAGTTTCAGTGCTTTTCATTATCTGAGAAGGTTGCAGGCGGGAAAGATCCAGTATTGTCCTCCATTTTACCCTCTTTTTAACCTGGTTCTTTCTTGATCAGTCAGTCGCCTTGGATTTGCATACAATGTAGACACTCATTCAACAATTGGATCTTGTGATAATCCCGTACTTAAATACGCCATCCCATACCCTTAATGCGGCTTGTCCCTCCTGGCACCTTGACATAAGTTGGATCTGCAGTTCCCAGCTGGCTGTTTTACATAAAAGTGCTACTGATACAACGTAATTCTCTCCTCCTTGAACATGAATTTAAAGTCAAAGTTAATGTGATTTACAGAAAGCAAGTCTTTCTCTTAGGAGTTTTATCATTTTTCTGGTCGGTGTTGGGTTTCAAAAATGAAATGTGTTTACAGATTGTAGCTGTGAGGACAGCTTCCTATTGAGATCCTTGTTGCATTGAAAAATAACAATTTGGGGATGTAGCATTATACTTCAAAGTCCATTACTTCTGTTTTTAAATCAATTATATTAATTTTGTGGCAGTAAAACACATATTACTCTTTTACAAAGGGCTGGTTTGAAACAACTGGCAGAACTGAAAATCCATCCTCTCTTACTAGATGTTCTCCCCCCCCCCCCTCCTTATATTCTTGTAGCTCCTGACAGCCTATCTTGATCTCCAGCTTGGTAATTGCTATGTGATTCCTCTGAACACCTCTATTGTTATGCCGCCACGGAACCTGATAGATCTTTTTGCAAAACTAGCGGTAGGTATCACTCAGATGGAGCATGGAGAGACATGTGAATTCTTACTGCAGTGCACATCTGCATGGCGAAAGTTTAGAACAACCATGTTGCGTCATTTCCAGAATTGCTGTCATGAAAGGTCACTGAACTTGTGACTTTTAAGATCTTGTGCAAGCTGATGAGTTGGCATTTTTAAATCATTTTTAAAAAACTTTAAATTTAAGTCTGAAGCATCTGAAGTTGTGGGCGCTCACCAGTTGCTAAGCATGCTTCCTTTAGAACGGGTGTCAAGCTCGCATCGTCATGGTGGCGTCGCATGACGTATAGGAACTTTTTCCCCCTTCGCTAAACCGGGCGGGCCACAAGTTCGACACCCCTGCTTTAGAGTGCCCTCAATCCCCCACTTCAGGTGTAACTGCCCTTGGCTGAATAATCACAAGTGTCTGTATTAAGATTGGTATTTTTTCCCCCACACATACACAGACGGGTTCCTACTTGCCTCAGACTTACCTTGTTCGTGAGGAAATGGTTGTGACTGAAGAGATTGATAATGTGTCAGATCTGGGTGTCTTCATTTACCAGCTCTGTGTAGGGAAGGAAACCTTCAGACTTCAGCGCAGAGAGAAGCTCATTGGTGAGTATTTTATTTTCAATTGTTACTGCGTTTCAGGATATGAAAAAGAAACCAAGGGAAAATTGGTGAGCAGTTTAGAATTGGCTTTTGTATGATTTTCTATCTTAAGGAGGAAAGCCATGGGAATAATAAAAGTTCAGTAAACAAGGGAGTTTGTTAAATGGAGGGATTTTCCACCAGTAATTACCAACTAGGACCCAGCTATTATTCCTGATGGGTATATCATGAGCCCTAAACTTTGAATTCAAGTTCAGTTAACCCCAAATTCTGCTTTCTATCTGCAGTCAAGCCATTTCTATATCTTCAGTCAGATAGAAGAGAGCAAATGTTCTCAGGACGTGAGGCTGCTATAAGATTTAAGCAGCGGTGCCAGATAGATTAGCAGTGATTTCCTGGCTGATCCTTTTTTGTGTATGGGAATAGGGTGCGGTGAGAAGGAATGTAACTTGAGTTGGTTTCCTTATTATTAGCTAATGAAATGAAGGGAAGGGCATGTTACATAATATTGGAGCACCCAATTTTATACCGTCGCTTGTGTCTTTTGCTGAGTATAGGGAAAATACTACTTTTATACCATTCTGGACCTTTCAGCTTATAAAGACTCTTAAACAGAGCAAAGTTTCGTTGTGCTTTAAATACATTGACTTAGAGGTTTTTTTTATTACCTGTGTAATCCTGCTTGCTCCTATTTTAAGTACTTTTATGTAGTCATATGCATTCCAAACAGCTGAGGTGACTTACACAGCCACTTTACCCGTGTTGGCACTCATATTCATGCCCCAGATGGCTTCCCTAAATCCTTTCAGCATCTTTGCTGAGTACTTTAATCCATCCCCTTTTGAAAATTGGCACTTGCCTCTTGAAAGCTAATGTTTGAGAGTGGACTTAGGCTCGCTACAGAGTCACTCCTGTCAGATAGAATTAGCAAGTCACAGTCAAGTCATTCTTAGTACTGAATAATAGCACCATACTTGCAGCATATGAAATAATGTAGAAAAATGATGGGCATATTTGCAAGTTCATGTTAATTCTCTTACTACAAGGATCAGCAGTGGGGGACATTTTGGTACATGCTATCTTCAAAGTGCCATTTAAGGATCTCTTAAATAGATGGCCATTTCTTGCGAGATTTTGCTTGTGATCCACCAGTGCTGTAGTAAAACAAAAGTAGGGGAAAACTGCAAAGTGTGATTTCTAGAATTCTTTCTACCCCTTTTACCAGCAATGAAGGGGGATACTTAATTCTTTTTCCTTCCGTGTGGTAAATTAATGTGTTCTCTGCTTTCCCTTTCTACATTACATGTGTGGGAAACAAGAGGCTGGCGGCATAGGATTTGCTTTCAAACACATAATGGGGGTTTATTTTGTAGATCAACAAATTCTGAGTTGCATTGGAGGATTGTTTTTCTTTGCAGTTCCTGATCAGAACAGCCCTCTTTTTAAACTCCTTTTCTTTTGCTGGGCTTCTTCCTTTACCTCCAATTTGCTCCCATTCTGTTTTGGTTTTGGGGAGTTAAACTACAGGGAGTATCTCGAGCCCCTTCACATGGCTTCTAACATTCCATTAAGATGGGAACAATAAAAAGGTAATGCCAGCTTGAAGAGCACACTTTGCATTCCATATTGCAATCTTAGCCCCACCAGTGTCCCAAAAAAATGATGTTTATGGTGATGACACAATAACTCAACATGGTTTTCCTGGGTTTTTTTCTTTCCTTCATTGACCTAAAGCTCCAGTATGCATCCCTAAGCAATTACAGTCAGTTTTGATAACTCAAGTGTTTTTCATACTTAACTTTTAAAATGTATAGACTTCAGCTTCCAGAATTCCACAGCCTGAATGTTTTGGGGAGCCATTCATACTGGATGACTGAACTTGAAACAACATCTTGTAGCCTATGGAAAGAAAAATCTGTTCTACCTGACCTGTTCCCTGAATAAATTGGCATTGTTTTTTTGTTTTTTCCCCCTGTCTTTCTAGGCCTTCAAAAGCGTTCTGCTGAAAAGTGCCACATAATCCGACACTTTGAAAACGTGTTTGTTGTTGAAACCAAGTTTTGTCACCAATGAAAAGTACAGGGTGTAAAATGACAATCACGCATCTTCATTAAAGATCCAAGCTTTACATCTTCAGTTTCAAAATTAAATGTGCAGTGATAATCAAAAGCCTTATGTTTCCTTTCTGTGAATTGCTTAGATGAAAAGAAAAACCCTTTTAAATCCACAATAGGCTTTTCTTTGAAATTTGTGGTGCTGCTAATTTTTTCAGCTACTTCAATTTTGAATAGTAACATTTTAAAATGGATTATCCTCTTAAAACATCTGTCTCTCTGTTTTAGACTGAAGAAAATTGAAATCCAAATACCAGTAAACATGTAATCAATTCATTACTTGACTCTTTCACAAAAGCTAATACATTAATCTCTAGTTTGCACATTGGTTTCTAGGTTCATAAAACTGTTCTGCACTCCATTAGGGGGGAAAAAGACACATCAACATTTTAAGGGTTTTATTTAAACTTCATTTGTGAAGCATGTAACTTTAACCTTGGTAATCATAAGCAACTAACATTGCTTTTTTTCATTTTGTGCAATTACTGTATTAAATTTGTATGTATATTTGGAGCCTATCTTGAGCTGACCTTAACTACTTTTAATTCCTCCCTCCTGTTTGTTGTGATATTTAGTTGTATAGCCAAGCACATTTATTCTTAAAAGCTTTTACATTGGTATTTTCGGTTACTGGACCTACTTCTTAACATCTTAAATACAAAGGTATGTGATTAACATTTTTATTAAGTCCAGTTTTCAGTGTTTCCATAGCTATAAAATTCCTATCTTGTGAAACTTCTAGAGCAGAATGAACAAGTTATCACTATTACTGCAGAGAACTTATCCTTGTTTGGGATTGTAGTCTGAGTTGGTAAAGGGATTTCTAGAGAGCTGCAAACTGAGTATTTTATAAGGGACTTTATATTTCACACAGATTGTGCAACCCTCTAATAAATGTTTCTCTTAAGATGATGGTGGTGGCTTCGATTTTGTTCTGACTGCGAAAAATTGGGGAAAGGGAATATTTAACAAGGTTTATGAACCGTTATAGCATTGACACGGGTCTTGGATTTCTTCAGGATGCTTTCATGTCCATTGACAATGTCCAGTTTCAACTTCAGTGCGAGTCCAGAGGCTCCTGAAAGGTGTGCATGGCTGTAGTGGGATATTCTGCTCATTCCAAAGTTATTGCTTAGTTCTTCAGTGACAAAGTAGTGACTGAGTAAAACCTCTAATCATTAATTTGTTGGATTTCCTTTTCAGTTGATTACAAAAATAAAGCTCCTAGTGCAGCAGTCCCCAACCATTGCGGCTTGGCAGGCCAGCTGGAGGGCGATAGGAACTGTGGAAGTGGAACTGTGCGCATGAGTGTGTGCGCTGGCTCACCTCAACGCAAGCGGAGCTACACACACATGCGCCAGTCCACCTCTTGTGCAGCCCAGTTCCTAATAAGCCATGGCCTGGTAGTGGGCTGCAGCCTGGAGATTGGGGACCCCCTGCAATAGTGGATAGTTCAAGAGAAAAAAACGTGCCTTTGTACAATTCATGTTTGCAGAATTCAGTTTTCTGTTGGGAAGAGCTGTGATTTGTTAGCCATAAATCCTCTCCAGTGGATTTGCGTCATCTCCTTTTTTTTGAATACTAATGCAAAATCCTCCAGGCCAGCTTAGTCACAACAGAGCGTGCGAGTTTCCTAAGCTGTAGGCTTTCATTTGGCCCTTTAAAAAGATGTTAGTGTACTTCCAGATGGCACTTCTGTATTGGGAGTGTGTCGCCTTGGTAGTAAGGGAATTAACTAAATGTCATATTTTTGTTACATGGTGCCTATTGTGTAGAGCCTGTAAACATTTTCAGTTTATTAATCATAATTTGAGACAACTTTTGAAGGGGTAGCAGTGCCTTCCAAGAAGTAGTGGGTTATGAACTGCTGCATGTAACTTTTTTTTTCAAACAATTCAGGTGGGGTGGCATTAAATTTGGGGTTTTCCTGTACCATTGCAAGAGAATTTTCAAGGGTGGGTTTTTTGGGTTTTTTTTGGTCCATGGATAGAAGTCAACAATGACCTTGTGGTGCTGCAGGAAAATGGTTTCTGGATCAGTTACATTGTCATTTTTTTTCTTGGAGTAATAACTGCAGAGGAGTATTCTTCGCAGTCCTCTTGCTGGAACTTGTATGCTCAGCATGTCATTCACATGCTTTTATAATTTATAATTTTCCTCCAGGCCCAACATTCAAGCAGGGGGGAAAAATCCTGCGTGCCCACTAGATGGCAGTGTTGGCAGTCAAAAGGAAATCCATTGTGTGTTCAATGTACATAGTTGAGGTGTGTTCACCAACAGGAGAGGCAGTAAGTATAGAGTGGCAGGGTGTAAATGCAAAAAAGCTAAAGCCAAGTAATCTTGAGAAGGTAGGAGTAGATGTCCCTCTCCATGGAACACAGGTAGTCCTCAGCTTACAACATTTCATTTAGTGACTGTTTGGAGTTTATAACAGCATTCCAAAAAGTGACAAACTGTTTTTCACACTTAAAACTGTAGCAAGCTGACCGAAATTCAGGTGCCTGACAACTTGCATGTATTTATGATGGTTGCAGTGTCCTGGTGTCATGTGATCACCTTTGGCCACCACCTGACAGTCAATGGGGAAGGCAGGTTCACTTTACAACCATGTTACTAACTTTAGAACTGCAATGATTCAGTTAAGAACTGGGTCAAGGAAGGTTGTAAAACGGGGCAAAACTCACTTAACAGCTATCTTAATTAGCAACATAAATTTTGAACACTAGGTCCACCCACACCACCCTTGCCAATCCTTGAGACTGTAACATAACAAAATTCAATTTTTTTGAATAGAGATTGTGCACTGAGACATAAAAGAGCTAGTTTGGTTTAGTGATCAAGGCATCGGGCTAGAAACCCAGGGAACTGTCCTAGTCTTGTTTTTGGCATGAAAGGTGACTGGGTTGACTGTGGACCAATTCTCTTCCCTCTGCCCAGCTCACCTCACTTGTGAAGAAAACAGGAGGCGGAAGGTGAGTTAAGTATGTTCATTGCCCTGAGTTATTTATGAAAAAAGGATAATTTTAAAAAAAAACCACCTCAAATGTCCCAAAGGTGGTTTTTTTCAAGAAGCAACTGGACTTTCTGGTTTTTCTTTGAAGACGTTTCGCTTCTCAGGTGGCACACGGAGCCATATCGGAGGGCACGCGAGGCGTTGCTCTATTTCAGCTCCTGCATGCATGCGTGCGCTGACCAGCTGATTTCCGGCCTTGGGGAAGGCCGTTTCGCCCTCCGGAGGCTTCAGGGAAGCTTCCCTGAAGCCCCGTAGTGCGAAAAACAGCACAACGGGCAAACCGGAAGTCTGTTTTTTCTGAACTTCTGGTTTGGCCGTTTTTTCACCGTCCCAGGCTTCAGTGAGGCCTGTGCACATGCGCGGGGAGTGCATGTGCAGGGGCCAGCGTGGGGGGTGCGAATGCGTGGGGGGGGGAATGGGTGTGGGCAAGCATGCGCACACCCCCTTTGGCACACGAACCAAAAAAGGTTTGCCATCACTGCCCTAAATAGTTCCCTAAATATGGACACCAATATTTGTAATACCATTAGTTAAAGTATTAAAATTGTTTGGAGAGTCAATGAGCAATCTGAAAATTCATAAAGGGATCTGAACTGTAGAGTGCCTGCCTTAAGTGCTTTTTAAAAAAAACCTAAATTTATGCAGTGCCTATTACCAAGTGTAACTCTTACACCAAGTGTAACAACTTGACTATTGTAACAGTAAACGGACTCAAACAAACACTACTACAGAGCCCAATAATTCAAAATAAGCACTAGGGTTTTAGATACATATCTGCCATTGATCATCAGTGGTCCTCTGCATTCTACATAGCTGAATTGAGCAGTGTCTTTGCAAAATAAGGTACAACATCACTTTCTGTTCTCATGTGCAGCTGGTTTTTCACCAAGAAAGCTACACAAACATCTTTGAGATATTTGCAAGAACCAAAAAGGGGAAATTAAACTTTCAAAGGTGCATGAAAGATTCTGCAGTCGCAGTCCAGTAGCTATCCTGCATATTTTAATGGTGAGGAATAACCTGCTCAGTGCACACGTGCGCGCACACACACACAAAATGGCTCCTGTGCCGCTTAAAAGCTGAAATGAAAATAACTCCAGTATCTTCTGGTACAGCCAAATTTTGCATATGAACACCTCGTGCATGACATTTCTACAACTTTGCAAAAATTTGAGACTGGAGCGAGGATTAAACATCCTGTAAAAACGGCCTAGCACAGGATCACTTTATGGTAAGTTATTTTGGTTTTGCATATTTGGTTTCAAAAAGAATTTCCTAAATTTAAAAAAAAAGTTTCTGTTCCTCCGAGATGCGGAACATTCAATGCGGATTGAATGTTCACATCTTTCTTACCCACTCAAAAGATGACTCTTTCACATGTTGGGGGCGTTGGGAGATATTTTTAGCAGAGATGTTGCGTTGACATTTTCTTGTTAAGTATTATCTCTCAGCAGGTCAATGATCGAGTTAGTGAGCATCACGGAGAAATGCGTCGCACACTTTAGTCCTCCAGGTGGTTTCTATTATATTGCCAACCAGTTTGCTGGCATGGCAACCTAAAAATTCCTTAACAGATGATGAGGCACCAGGACTTCTTTTACAGTCGCACAGGCACTCCTCGACTTAAGATCACAATGGAGCCCAACCATTTCCGTTGCTAAGTGAGACATTTGTTAAGTGAGGTTTGTCCCATTTTATGAGCTTTCTTGCCACGCTTGTTAAGTGAATCGCTTCGGTTGTTAAGTCAGTAACACGGTTGTTAAGTGAATCTGGCTTTCCTATTGAGTTTACTTATCAGTAGGTCCCAGGACTCTGAAACACTCATAAATCTGACTCCGTGCCAAGCATCTGAATTTTGATCACGTGACCACGGCGATGCTGCAATGGTCATCAGTGTGAAAAATGGTCATAGGTAACTTTTTTCAGTGCCGTTCTAACTTCAAACGGTCGCTAAATGAATCATAAGTCAAGAATTACCTGTACTCCCAGCTTGAACTATTGGATTTCTCCAGCCAAGTGGCCACTTTTTAGCCACATTACAAGCAGTCCTTGCTTAACGACCAAAGCTCATTTGAAAGTATGGTAGACTCCCACCAAAATACTTAGAATGCAGCCTTGACATTATGGTGGCCACACACACACCATTACCATGTAATCACATTTTGGCACTTAGCAACTGGCTCACCTTGGCAACAGGGCTCATATACCGCTTTACAGTGCTTTTACAGCTTTCTCTAAGCAGTTTATAGAGCTAGCATACTGCCCCCAACAATCTGGGTCCTCCTTTTACCCACCTCGGAAGGATGAAAGGCTGAGTCAACCTTGAGCCAGTCAGAATCGAACTGCTGACAGTGGGCAGAGTTAGGCTGCAATATTGCATTCTAAGCACTGCGCCACCACAGCTCCTGATTGCAATAGCAATAGACTTATATACTGCTTCACAGTGCTTTACAGCCCACTCTTAAGAGGTTTACAGAGTCAGCCTCTTGCCCCCAACAATCTGGATCCTCATTTTACCCACCTTGGAAGGCTGGAAGGCTGAGTCAACCTTGAGCTGATCAGGATCGAACTGCTGGCAGCCGGCAGTCAGCACAAGTAGCCTGCAATACTGCATTCTAACCACTGGGCCACCACGGCTCTTCTTAGGGCCATTTATGTTTCCCACAATTGGGTGATCATAATTTTCAACTTTTTTTGCTGGTTTTCTACATTTATTTTTGCTTTCTGGCAAAAAAGAAATGTGCATTGGATAAAATGGATTTACGTAACAACTGTGTTTAACAACTGACACCAACATGATAATAAAATGACGTGTGTTCTATTAATAACTGCAACGACTTACGGACATACTTCCAGGCTGAATTACGGTCATAAACAGAACTATCTGTACATTTGCTTCATTTGAGGGGCGAGCGTCTTTTAAGGACATAGAAGTGTAAATTCATCGTAAGACAAAACGCCGCTATCCTCTCCCTTTAACCTTCAACCCAAGTAAAAAACACCCGCCCTATGGATCGTCCCATCCAAGGTCCAGTTGGAGTTGCAATCCCTAATCCACAAACCATAATCCCCGTCCTCTCTCAACCCAACAAAGAGAAGTCATTTTTGTGGCTTTTAATTTTGCAGATGGTGGCTGGGGCCATCGCAAGAGTCTCCTTCCTTCGTAGAGTGAGTCACTGCGCCAACTTCACATGCCAAGACAGTGGAAAATGTTCTGTGTTCTGAATTGAGCTGATGGACTGAAAATGAATTAAAAATATGTCTCAGCCTGCCATTGGGGTGGGTGGAGAATGCGCTGTAAAAAGCAGTGTAGGTTACAGGCAGTCCTTGACTTATGACTGTTGCTGGGATCAGAATTTCCATTCCATTCCACTCCAACCATTGTAAGCACTCCACATTTTCACCATGTAATCCTGAGATCCTGCAATGGTTCTAAGTAAGTCACTTTTTTCAGTCCTGTTGTAACTCAGAACATGGCTCAACAAACGGTTATAAGTCGAGGACTGCTTGTAGTAAATGAATGAGAGATGTCCAGCGCTTTAAAGGTAACCACCAGTACCTCGAATTCAGGGGTGGGTTGCTCACTTACCTCGCTGCCGGACCCATGCGCGTGCCCCCTTGCGCGATTTTGCTTCCGCGCATGCGTAGAAGCAAAATCGCCCGAAAATCACGGGGAAAAAATGGCGACGCACCGGGTGGACTGGCAGAGAGGGCTCCGGAGCGGTTGCAAAATCCGCTGTTCCCTACAGGAGCTGTGTATTGGGCAGCTCCGGCAGGAACCCACCTCTGCTCAAATTGTACCTGGAAGGTCACCAGTGACCAATGCAGCTCACACAGAAGTGGTGTTAACACTTGCCGTGTGTCTGGTACAATTTACAACCCACAGAGCATGCAAAATAGTTTTGTGCTCCTAACAAGAGATACAATTTTGTAACATGGTTGTGGGTGGGCATTTAATTGCACTGGGGAACGGCTACTGAATACAACAATAGAATGGTCCTACAATGAGATAGTTCTAGAGGAGAGAATCATAGCTGAATTCACCCTACACATTAATTCGTACACCCGGTTAACAAAACAAAACTGCCATCACGTGAATGATTCCCTAAGCCACATTTAAAATTTCCACCACACATGAAACATATTGTGCATGCAGTGCAAAGTACTATGGCACACAGATAAATAACTTTTCTCAGACAAGCGTCAAATTATGCAAAGCTTTCTGGCACAGAATGGTTACATAAGTTAGGGAGTGTTAGTAACAGCTTAAATGTTGTGTCATACAGAATAGCAGTAGCACTTAGACTTACATACAGCTTCACAGTGCTTTACAGCCCTCTAAGTAGTTTACAGAGTCAGCATATTGCCCCCAACAATCTGGGTCCTCATTTTACTGACCTTGGAAGGATGGAAGGCTGAGTCAACCTTGAGCCTGGTGAGATTTGAACTGCTGAATTGCAGGCAGCCGGCAGGCAGCAGAAGTAGCCTGCAGTACTGCACTCTAACCACTGTGCCACCACTGCTCCTAATATTAGAATATTAAACCAGTGGCCAGGTACCCCAATACAAGCATATTCCACACTATTTGATCCAATATAATTTAATGTGCTGGAAGACTGAGAAAAACAAGAACTCAAATGGCTTCCAATACTTGAAGGGCTGTCACAGAGAAGAGTGGGTCAACCTGTTCTCCAAAGCACCTGAGGGCAGAAACAGAAGTAATGGATGGAAGCTAATCAATGAGAGATCCAACCTAGAACTGAAGAGAAATTTATTGACTGTTAAGAACGATCAGTGGAATGGCTTGCCTTCAGATGTTGTGGGTGCTCCCATCGCTGGAAGTTTTTAAGAAGAAATTGGACAGCCATTTGTCCGGAATGGTATAGGATCTCCTGCTTGTGCAGTGGGTTGGCCTAGAAGACCTCCAACGTCCCTTCCAACTCTGATTCTGTATTCTAAGGAAGCAATAGCACTTAGACTTATATACCACTTCACAATGCTTTACAGCACTCTCTGGGCCGTTTACAGTGGCATCATATTGCCTCTAACAATCTGGGTCCTCATTTTACCAACCTTGGAAGGATAGAAGGCTGAGTGAAACTTGAGCCAGTCAGGATCGAACTCCAGGCTGTGGGCAGAGTTTGCCTGCAATACTGCATTCTAACCACTGCACCACCAGGGCTCCTAAAGAAGCTTGCCATATTGCTTGGGTAAATAATATGAGCTTCTCACAAAGGTCTCTATTGGTTGCCTTGGGATCTTTGATATTCTCTCTTCCTCTTGCCAAATAGCCAAGAAACACAGAAACCACAAGTAAGGACACATTGATAGGTATTTCAGAGGGGAAATGGCCTCGTGTTCAGACACAGCATATCTCACATGACTACATTGTAGTAACATCTGCCATCTCACATTTGTTTCCTGCCTTCAGCATCAGCCTTGGCACATTTGGTCTCTGTTTCCTATCACAGTTCTTACTTGTCACTGTTCCTTTGAGTTGTGGTTTCCATACACCTGACACGCTGGTGGGAAAGACAGATTAGTTGTTAGCAGAACGAGGTGAGAATTATCTATCACATCATCTTGCTGGGCTAGAACCGGTGGGAGGTGGGTGGTTTTTGTTTTTTTTCATTTGTTCCATCCGAAAATAAAATTGGAAAGTGGGTGTGGAGTAAATGTAAGAAGAGCTTTGTTGGTTCTGAATTAGTTTTATAATGATTCAACAGCATTATTTCTTTCACGATGCAGCCGTTCATAAGGCAGAGTAAAACAACTGTGTCCAATAAAAATGGTGTGGAACCAGCGGAGGGGTTGCAAGACAGACCCTTACTCTCCCTTGAAATAGAAGTAAAATCTAGTTGCAAGGTTTTTTTTTTTTTTTTTTTTGCTTGCTGAAAGGGATTAGGGCACAGGTGTCAAACTCAAGATCCGCAGGCCGGATCCAAGCTGCGGGGTGCATAGATCTGGCACGCGGGGCCGGCCTGGAAACAATAAAGGACTGGCCCACGATGCCTCTGCCAGTGAAAATGGAGCTCGGGGCCCCATGCAGGGGGCGGCAGGAGGCCATTGCTGCCAAAAACAGGGTGCGGGAGGGCTACACGCAGCCCCCATGGGCTCTGTTTTTGCTGGCAGAGGGCTATCAAAACAAACTAAAAACAAAACAAAAGGAGAAATGTCTCCCCTTTTACATTTGAGCACGCAAGAAGGGACAGGAAAGGAGAAAGGGAAAGAGGAAAGACAAAGAAAAAGATGGGAAGAGAGCAAGGAAGGAAAAATAAGGAAAGAGGAGAAAGAAGGAGAAGGAAGAGGGAAGGGAAAAGAAGAGGAAGAGAAAAGAGAAGGAAGGAAGGAGATTATAATGAGAGGGAGGGAGGGTCTCAGGGAAGTCCTGCATTAGCACTTGGCCACCACAAGTGCCCCTGACATGGGTTCCATGTCATGCCCACCCCCAGACCCCCACCCCGGCTCTCCGAGGTCAAACACAATCCTGATGCGAACCTCAATGAAATCAAGTTTGACACCCCTGGATTAGGGCACTCTTTAAAAAAAAACCTGAATTGCTTTCAACTTTTTAAAAAGTGCAGCTGTTTTATGCTTCGTCCCACAAGTTTTTGTCGAAATTTGCAAGAATTTCTAGTCCAGTTTTACTGTTGTTGAGATAAAATTTTATGTGTGTGTGTGTGTATGTAACATTTTTTGCTGATAAATGACTTTATATGGATATATAATTCAAAGGCAAAGAGAGGATGTAAGAAGCAAAAACAATCTTAAAATAGCATCCAGTTAATACAGCTGTTAGCAGTAGCAATAGCACTTATATACCGCTTCACAGTGCTTACAGCCCTCTGTAAGCGGTTTACAGAGTCAGCATCTTGTCCCCAACATTTTTCAAGGAAAAAGAAAGCTCTTGCCTTTCGGAAGAGCACTTTTGGGTCCTCATTTTACCAACCTTGGAAGGATGGAAGGCTGAGTCAATCTTGAGATGGTCAGAATTGAACTGCTGACTGGGCAGAGTTAGCCTGTGATACTGTATTCCAACCACTGCGCCACCATGGCTCTATATGCATATCATTGTCAAGTTAATCAAACTTACGGCTTGTTTGGGCCTATCATGTGAAGCAAATAGAGCAGTTAAGTTTTGTTAACCTAGATTTAAGATGTTGTGTGAAGGGACTTTCATGGTCTTAGGGCAGCCACCAGCCAAGACTTCCCCCATTTGCCAGAGCTGCACCACCATTACTGATGTCGTTCCCAACAGCAGATGACAAACATCAAGAAGGTTTTTATGGAGAAAAGTTGGGAAAGCAACGGACAAGTTTAAACAATGCTTAAATGATGCCTGATGGGAAACAGGCTGTATACCTGTTGCAAAAATAAACACAATCTTCTCCAAGTGACCTACACAGGTTGTCCTTGACTTTCAACCACAATTGGAGCCAGACGTGTCTGGAGATTTTCAATCATCGAGGTCCTGGTTGTTCCTAAAGGTGCTTTTCCAAATGGCAACTGGACTTCCTTGGACTTTTTTTTTTGTCCCCTTGAAGAAGTTTTGCTTTTCATTCAGAAACCTCCTGGATGAGAAGTGAAATGTTTTCAGGGAAAAAAACCCGAAGAAAGTCCAGCTGCCTTTTGGAAAAGCATCTTTGGGATAGTTGGGGCCAGAATTTCCATTGCTAAGCGATGTGGCTGTTAAATGAAGTCACGCCCGATTTTACAATTCTTTGTTTGCCGGAAAAAACCCACACCCTCTTTTGGAGGGCCTCCATAATTTTTAAAAGGGGGAAGACAAAAAAGTTTAATAAATACTGGCATAGATCATCTTTTCAACCTGGAAAGGTAGGCAATGATTTTTTTAGTTGCTTACCCCTTTTAAGTGTGTGTGTGTGTGTGTGTGTGTGTGTGTGTGTGTGTGTGTGTGTGTGTGTGTGTGTGTGTATTTTACAAGGCAGCTGACAAACATTAAAATGAAAAAAAAAAATCAAAGCCTACGAAGCAAGGGTGGGATTTAGCCGGTTTGGATCGGTTCGGGCGAACCGGATGTTAATTTTAATCTGGTTCGCGAAACCGGTTGTTCCAAGGACTGGCTGACTCCGCCCACCCTGCCCCTTCCCTCCCAGGAGTCTCCACGCGGCCCATTTTGGATGCCAGTTAAGTGCAGGGCCTGCTTAGAGGCTCTGGGTAAGCGAAAAACAGGCTTACCGGAAGTCCAGAAACAGGCCTGTTTCCGACCTCCTGAGGGCCTCCAGAGCCCCGGGGGAAGATGTTTTCACCCTCCCGGAGCCTTGAGAAAAGCCTCTGGAGCCTATGGAGGGCAAAAAATGGGCCTACCAGATATACTGGAATTCCAGAAACGGGCCTGTTTCTGGACTCCGGAAGGCCTCCGGAGTCCGGGGGAGGCTTTTTTCGCCCTCCTGGAGGGTCGAAGAAAGCCTCTGAAGCCTGGGGAGGTTGAAAAGCCCCCCCCCCCGTGGTGCAGGAGGCTGAGTAGACCACGCCCCATGGCCATGCCCACCCAACAACCGGGCAGCGAACCGGTTGCTAAAATTTTTCAATCCCACCCCTGCTACCAAGGTAAAATTACACTAGGAAAGTCAAACTAAACTACATTAGATAGAATCAGCAGCAGAGAATGTGCATGTTCTGGATGAAGCCTTTGTTTTCCTACGAATTATTTCATCGATTATTCCATTATTCGCAAACTGTATTTCGCAAAGACTTTACATACGCATGCTGTGCCATACACATCAAATTTATTAAGGTACAAAATGGATTTTATAAATTATTTCAGACACATTTAAATTAACAATTCACAGTACTGTGGGCATTTACGAAATAAAATTAAAACACTAGAAAAACGGTGTGCGTTACTTCATACCTTTTTATCAAAGAGATATCAAAAAGAAGCACATATTTTCTCTCTTTTCATCTCTTGTCCCTTTTCGATCCCATATGCGACTATCTCTCAAGAGGATTTATCCTTCCAATAATGTCTTAAGTGATTTATTGTTGTCAATGAGGTATAAAGTATGAGAATGCTGTTAAAGTGGGAAAGAAGAACTGAGCTGTTAAGGAGAGTTTTGGACTAGAGATTATGCAGGCCAGAAATACAGTAGTGGCCAAAATTGTGGAAACCTTTTGGGAAAAGTGTATTTTTGAGGTTTGATGTCTAATAACACCAATTTTTTGGGGGGGGGGAGTTTCAAGATAATCATATTCCACTGTTGGAATGGCCTGGGAATAGCCCAGACCTTAACCCGATTGAAAATCTATGGAGCCGACTAAAGAAACTTGTTAGTCAGAAGCGACCCATCAATAAAACCTAGTTAAGGGAAGCAATCATTCAATCTTGGTTTCACATTATAACAGCTGCAGAACTAAAAGACTTGGTTCACTCCATGGGAAGGCATTGTAAGGCCATAATTCACGCTAAAGGTTACCCAACTAAGTATTAACTGACATGGTGATAATTTTTGTATATCTCGTTTTTTCTATGGTGATAATTTTTGTATATCTCATTTTTCCTACATGTTTCACTTTTCTTCTTTATAACTGCTATTCTAATAGCAAATCCTTCATAAAAGGTATTACATTACATTGTTGATTAAATTATATTTCCATTGATATATAATTTTATGGTACTACTCAAAAAAAAGTGGCGTTATTAGCTAGTTTTAGAAAATACACTTTTTCCAAAAGGTTTCCACAATTTTGGTCACTACTGTAGAAGAAAGAATGAGAAAGAAACTCAAAGTAACTCCATCTTGATTTTCTTAGCATCAAATGGGACAGAGAGATAGATGTGAACCCCTTGAGATAAGTAGTCTAGGTTGAGGAACAGACATAGCAAGGATTCCTAGAATCCTACTTTATTGTTGTAGGATATATCAGAATGTTGAACGTCTATCCAAGTTTCTCTCTATTCCGTGTTAAACTAAACAAGACAGCATTATTTTGAGTTTTATCCCCATGCTTGCTATATGAGCCAACTATACCTGGAGGAGTACTCTAGTGAAATGTTTAAAATAAGTCGTAAATCTGTGCTTTTCCCCTGAGTTATCATGGCAACAAATAAAGGTGTTATCAACCTCACACCACCCATAATATGAGTTTCCTATCAATCACTCAGCCTCAACTATACTTATTTCAGATGGATCCTTCGCACGTCCACAGTACATGTTATGAAATTGAATACTGTCCTGTAAATCTTGCCTTGAAAGCCGCCTTCGAAACTCATCTGTAGTAAAGTAATAAATTATAGGGTCGACGCATGAATTTAAACTGGCAAGACATAAGGCAATTGCGTGGAAGACCAAAATAACCTTTTGGGCATAAGAATCTTCTATCATTTGGGACTTGACCAAGTAATTCAAAGGGAAGCTGATGTGATAAGGACCAAAGCAAATCAAAAAGAGAATGGCACAAGTCAGGATCATCTTTAAGGCTTTCTGTTTCTCCCCAAGGTCTTGGGAAACAGAATTCTTCTCTTGAAGAGATAAGATGGTCTTCCAGGAACAATACAAGATGATCAACAGAGGGGTTACAAAGCCAACCAGCTCACCTAGGGACATCATTGCTATTGAGATAGGATCATCTGCAGTCTTCAAGGGCAGGTCCACAAAGCATTTATTGTTGGCACAGGTCTCGTTGGAGGAAAGACGCAGAAGGGGGAAGGGCAAGCAGCCAACGCAAACCACAAGCCATCCGACAATGCAGATGTACATGTCATACATGCGCTTGCAGTCACTGAACTTCAGAGGGTGCATGAGGAACTGGAATCTCCTCACACTGATGCAAACCAAGAAGTAGATGCTTGCATACATGTTGACGTACTTGAGGTAGAAGCAAAACATGCAAAGTTCCTTCCCCAGGTGCCAACTTTTAGACAGGTAATAAAAAATCCTTAGTGGCAGAGATAGAACTTGGGCCAAGTCTGCAATTGCAAGATTCATCATAAAAATCACGGCCCGCTTAGTTTCTTTCATATATCCATAGAAGACCCAGAGAGCCAAAACATTCCCAATCAGCCCAGGAATCAGGATGATTGTGTACACGATGGCATAGAAATGTTTCAAAAACTCCTCTTCGTTATGGTTTGAGTCATTGGCTGCCATGATTTTCCTTATGAAGTATTGGAGTGGCTAGGGGAACGGTAAGGAGATTATCTAAAATTGTTGCTATCCTGAATTCTCAGAGGAAGGATGTGAAAAGGCTATAACCTGAGCTGAGACACTGCGTATGTGAAATCTGAATATTGCCTGGTTTTGTTGCATCATCTTTTCTTTTGCAAGCTTGCGAAAACAGATTTTGCTGCGGTTTCTTTGCAGGAATTTTCTTTTTTTAAAAAATCAGAATATTTAGGATCTTTTTGCTTCTCTGATTCTTCTACGCTCATCTTTGGATCCTCCTTCAGCTTTCTTCATTGTGTTGAGTTTTGTCTAAAATAAGCTTGTTCGATTATGGCATCCGGTTGAGTTTTTGAATAAGCTTTATCACAGAGTCTTGAGTCCTCGTTCTCAAATAGGTTTTGTCTTGAGTAAAGGGAAGACAAATAAATCCCAAAGGTACGTTGTGGACAAGAGGCGAGGAGAACCAGGTACCATCTGAGACATCACAGCCACCACCTGTGCGGAGATCTTCTCAACTGTCATACCAAAAAGCACTTTTATAGCTGTTATTCTGCAGCACAGCAAAATTGGAACACCTGCAACCGAAGAAAATACAAATAAGAGTTTATTTATTTATTAATGAGATTTATATACCGCCTCATAGTGCAAGCACTCTCTAAGCGGTTTACACCATTAAGCAATGTATATATTTACATTGCCCCCAACAATCTGGGTCCTCATTTTACCTACCTCGGAAGGATGGAAGTCTGAGTCAACCCGGAGCCGGTGAGATTTGAACAGCTGAACTCAAATGATCACAGTCAGCTAAAGTAGCCTGCAGTTCTGCTCTCTAACTGCTGCGCCACCTCGGCTCTTATGCGGTCCTATTCAATGAAAAGTTTCTCAAAGTTGGCTTGGTTAGAGGTTTCATCAACCAACACATCTCACCTCTGTTAGATACATCAGAGAAAGTTGTAACCTCAAGGTCCTCTCCTTTGGCAGAGCTTACACCAATGACTACTTGGCCTCCCATCCCAACCTCGCCTTCCTCAGCAGACATTCTACCTGTCAGCTTCAGAAAGAAAGGTGAGAAAATAAAGCTGCTGTCATGCCAAGGCTCAACATATGCACCTTGGTGGGAGGGAGAGACACTGAGTCCAGGGATTGATGGATGCCAACACAACAAACTCTTCTCAGCAGTTGAATGCCTGACACTGGTGATAAACGTCATGTTACATGAGAGGCAGAGAAAGCCGAGCACAGTAAAGCTGAAACCGGAAAGAGACAATCTAAGCCATGACCAGCTGAGAGGGGAGGGCTTCACAGCACCGGATGGTGGTTTGGGGGAGGGAATGGTGAGGTTGCATAAATAGCACTGAGAGGAGGAGGATCTCAGAGCTGACTTTGACCTGAATGGGTTCGGCATGGTCTGAGTTCTTATCTGTAGCATGATTAAAAGCTGAAGTCCTTACTTTTGAAAGTGTCTTGAAGTCATTAACACACAGGTCTGACTTAGCCAGTCCGACAGCTGCTTCTTATTCAGATTGGGATTGTTTGGGATGTCTCCTCTTTGAAAAGAGAGGAATCTACGGTAGATGTCCTAGTGGACAACCACTTAAGTATGACCCAGCAGTGGCCAACACACTCTTAAGCTGCATCAACAGAGGGATAGCATCAAGAAATGATAGTTCCACTCTACTGCTCTAAGCCACATTTGGAATACTGCATACAGTTCTGGTCACCACCATACAGAAAAGATGCTGAGACCCTAGAAAGAGCGATGAGAAGAACAATAAAGATGATAAGGCTAAATCTTATGATGAATGGCTAAGACAGGGGTAGGCAAAGTTGGCTCTTCTATGACTCGTGGACTTCAACTCCCAGACTTTCTGAGCCAATCATGCTAGCTCAGGAATTCTGGGAGTTGAAGTCCACGAGTCATAGAAGAGCCAACTTTGCCTACCCCTGGGCTAAGAGAACTTGGTATGTTTAGCTTCATAAAGAGAAGGCTGGGGGAGACATGATAGCAATCTTCCAAAATTTGAAGGCGTACAACAGGGAAGAAGACCTCAATTTACTCTCCAAACCACCTGAAGGTAGGTCAAGAAGCAGTAGGTGGAAGCTTGTTAAAGAGAGCAAAAAGAGCAAAAATTTCTTGACCGTGAGAACAATTAATCAATGGAAGAGCTTGCCTTCCATGCTTCTGGCTGCTCCATCCCTGGAGGTTTTTAAGGAAAGATTGGAGAACCATTTATCTGGGGATGGTATAGGGCAGTGGTGGCGAACCTATGGCACGAGTGCCAGAGGTGGCATGCAGAGCCCTCTCTGTGGGCACGCGAACTGTTGCCCCAGCTCAGCTCCAACATGCATGTGCGCGTGCCGGCCAGCTGGTTTTCGGGTCTCTGCCGCACATGCGTGGGGGCGGGGCGCATGTGGGGGACCGCACGTGCATGCATGAGGGGTGAGGCGCATGCGCAGGGTCCCTGCGCACATTGCATTTTGGGGGTTCGCACGCGTGCTTTGGGCACTCGGTCCAGAAAAGGTTAGCCATCACTGGTATAGGGACTCCTTGCCTTGGGCAGGGGTTTGGACTAGAAGACCTCAAGGACCCTTCTAGCTCTATGATTCTAAAAGCATCCAATACAAACCATGATAACATCCTGTGCATGGTGACTGGCACAGATTGTATAATACTTGCCATTTGAATGATGACACGTGAGGTCCTTGCCCCCCCCCAAATGGTCTCCTTATTTATTTATTTATTTTATTTATAATTAAATTTATATACCGCCCTTCTCCAGGGGACTCAGGGCGGTGAACAGCCAAGTAAAAACACAATATAAACATTAAAATATGTATACATTTAAAATAAAATATTAGATGTGGCCCTGATTTAAGACAATACAATTAAAACTTGGTAAAATCTTAAAAACCCCAAAAACTTTTTCACGCCAGCCCAGCTTGATAAAAACAGTACGTCTTGAGGGCACGGTGGAAGGTGGCCAGGTCATGAATAGTTCTTAAATCTAAAGGGAGCTGGTTCCAGAGGGTGGGTGCTCCCACAGAGAAGACCCTCCCCCGGGTGTCACCAGCCTACACTGCTTGGCTGATGGCACCCCGAGGAGGCCCTCTCTGTGGGAGCACACTGGTCGATGGGAGGCAGTTTGTGGCAGCAGGCGGTCTCGGAGATACCTAGGTCCAATGCCATGGAGCGCTTTAAAGGTAGTAACTAGCACCTTCTAAAACTGTCTCCTGCAGAGGTTGTGAGTTTGATCCTAGGTAGAGGCAGATGTAGGGTCTCCTGCTTGGGCAGGGGGTTGGACTAGATGACCTGCAAGGTCCCTTCCAACTCTGTTAATCTATTAAGTACAAGCTTCCATTCCTCTTGGTCAAAATACATCACTGTCATCATCATCATCATCATCATCATCATCATCATCATCATCATCATCATCATCATCATCATGTAATAGTATAAAAGAATAGTTAGATCCTTTTAGATTTGAGGTGTAAGAGTTTTATAGGCAGCTGTGTCTTATTTCACTCTTTCAAGAATGCTAAGCCAGTCCGGCTGTATTTGGAGAGTTGTCTGTTCTAAAGCAGATAATTTCTTTTCCTGTTTCTATTTCTCTAAGTCCCTGACGGTACGTACACAAATATATTTAGCAAATCAATTGCAAAAGATGCACTCCTCTCTTTTCATTAGGTCCTTTATAGTAGGATTAATAGTAAAAATCACTATTTCTTAATTGTTTTGTGCTGCCTGGCTTTTCCTCTATTTGTTGGAAGGCTGTTGTACATCTAACTTAATAGACTGCACATTTGTCGAGGAGAAGTAAAATTGTTTCATTGTGTTATTTTAGAATTCCTTCCCTCCCCAATGATGTTTAGATTACAGATTATTAGAGTTGGAAGGGACCTTGTAGGTCATCTAGTCCAACCCCCCGCTCAAGCAGGAGTCCCTACACCATTTCCGACAAATGGCAGTCCAATCTCCCTTTGAAAGTCTCAAGTGTTGGAGCTCTCACAACCTCCGCAGGCAAGCTGTTCCACTGGTTGATCGCTCTCACCGTCAGAAAGTTTCTCCTTATTTCCAGCTTGAATCTTTTCTTGGTCAGCTTCCATCCATTATTCCTTGTCTGGCCCTCTGGTGCCTTGGAAAACAGCCTGACCCCTTCCTCTCTGTGGTAGCCTCTCAAGTATTGGAACACTATTATCATGTCACCCCTGGTCCTTCTCTTCGCCAGACTGGCCATGCCCAGTTCCTGCAACCTTCCTGTTCCTGTTCCTTCCAGTTCCTGTTATTAGACATCATTATATTTGGCACTATAGGGGCAGGCTGTTCCCTCTGAAAGTTGAATGAAAGTACAGCTTCCATAACAGAAACATCTTAATGTTAAGATTAAGAGCCGAGGTGGCACAGCGGTTAGAGTGCAGTACTGCAGGCCACTTTAGCTGACTGTGATCTGCAGGTCAGCGGTTCAAATCTCACCAGCTCAAGGTTGACTCAGCCTTCCATCCTTCCGAGGTAGGTAAAATAAGGACCCAGATTGTTGGGGGGCAATGTAAATATACATTGCTTACTGGTGTAAGACGGTATATAAATCTCACAAATAAATAAATAAATAAATCTTCTGGGATTGTGATAGAACTTCAGGGAAAGTCTCCCAATAGCTCACCAATCTATCATGTACAGTAGGGGTGTCAAACTCAATTTCATTGAGGGCCGCATCAGGGTTGTGTTTGACCTCCGGGCGCCGGGGTGGGCATGGCCAGGATGGGCATGGCCAGCTCAACATCACTCATGTCGGGGACGCCTATAGTGGCTGGAGTGCTCTGCCAGCAAAAACGGGCTCCTGAGCTCCGTTTTTTCAACTGCCTTGACCTCCTGCAACCCTCTACCAGCGGAAATGGACCGTGGGCCCACTCCATTTTTTGCTGGCAGAGGGTTGCAGGAGGTCGGGGCAGCCGAAAATGGAGCTCAGGAGACTGTTTTATATGGCAAAACAACTACGGGCCAGTCCTTTGCTGTTTCCAGGGCGGCCCTGCGGGCCGGATCTAAGTACCCCATGGGCCAGATCCGGCCCCCGGGCCTTGAGTTTGACATCCCTGGTGTACAGGGTGAACTTGCTTATTTCTTGCTTATATACCCCCAGATATCCGAATTATCCCCACCTTGCTGGCCTTCCGAAAAGCCATTAAGACATGGCTCTTCCTGCAGGCGGGGTTTTGAGACAATTTCACATCTTAGGTCTCCCCCATGTATGTATGGTTTTGTATGTTTTTTAAATTCTTTTTTAAACTGTTATTAAATTATTATATTGTTTAGTTGTTCTTTAAATGTTGTACGCTGCCCTGAGTCCCCAGGGAGTAGGGCGGCATATAAGAACACTAAAATAAAATAATAATAAATAAATAAATTTCTTACTCTGCTTTATCGTACGAGTCAGAATACATAGTCTTTAACAGCGTATTCCAGTGCCATTAGTAACAAAAAGCTTCTAAATCTCTACCTTTCAGGTGGCTTTGATTGTGATAGATGAAGACCATTAGTTAATGTTCAGTGGTTTGAGGAAAAACATTAAGTCAATGGCCCTTTCAAACTCTCCGTCACAGTTAGCTGAGCCATAGTAAAGTCCTCAGTTATATAAATAGCCAAGATTTGATTCCCCCTCTGCGAGATGCTGTATCTGATATTATCCTACTAAATCACTTCCCTCCATAATGTGCCTTTCAAACATGCTGTTAACAGCTAGTTGACAAGTCTGAAAATGTAGTCTCACACAGTTGGAGAGACTCAGCATGAAGAAAGCTGACATAAGGAGCGTCTCCTAGAACTCAATTGGTAGGAACAATATAAAGCAGCAGAAAGATGATACCCCCATTCCATTATACTTAGCATCTAAGAGTCTATAATTTAAAATATAAAGAAATGGGGTGTAATCTTTCTGCTGCTTTGTCACATCGCCGCCCCCAGGCGCACAATGTTATACACATCAACTATATTCACATCATTTGCAAAACACTAAACATAGGTTAAGAAAATCTAGTGACTGTTGTTATACCATACATAATGCCAAAACAAGAACCCTAAGCAGCAGCTGCTGGGCTGAGGATTGAGCAAGGCAATGCGAGATTGGCTGGGAAACTGTCATAGAATGTTGAAATATCAATAATACCTAGCAATAGCACTTAAACTTATATACCGCTTCCCAGTGCTTTACAGCCCTCTCTAAGTGGTTTACAGAGTCAGCATATTGCCCCCAACAATCTGGGTCCTCATTTTACTGACCTCGGAAGGATGGAAGGCTGAGTCAACCTTGAGCCAGTGAGAATCGAACTGCTGAACTGCTGGCAATTGGCAGTCAGCAGAAGTAGCCTGCAGTACTGCATTTTAACCACTTCACCACCATGGCTCTCTGAAATGTAGATTACATGACTGTACCGGCAACGTAGCAGTAGCACTGAAGCAGCCAACTGTCATTCTTTAGCTCAGGGGTCACCAACCTTTCGGACTTCAGGGACCACTAAATTCATAATTTAAAATCCTGCGGACCACTAATATGATCTACCTAATGACCTGCTGGGTGGGCGTGGCTAGGTGGTCATGTGACTGGCTGATGCTGATCTGGGTGCTGCCCAAAAAGGGAACAAAAAGATTGCAGCATCTCTCCACCATCAATCAACACCCAGATCAGCATAGATTAACTCCAAGGTTAACATCAGGCCAACAAATCAAGTAAACCAGACCCCAATCAAGAAACTGCCAAAGAAGCCAGCAGCAAACAGTCCACTCAAAGAACCTCTAAGACTTCCCCCACCAACACTGACAGGCAAGTCGCCAGAATATAAACTGAGAGCAAACCGCACTCCTTACTAGCACTGATGATGTTACCTACTTTGGTAATGAAATGTCTGCGAGAAAAGAAGCAAGCTCAGAGAGGACCCAGGACCCCACAGAACGTTCAGCTATTATTATACAAGGGTGGTTTCAATGTGACCTTGTTACCCTTTTAAGGGAGATCAAGTGTAATCCAAGGATATTGTGGGCAGACTCAGGTTGTCTTTCACAGGTACACAAGAGTCCAAAATAAAAGAAAAGTATCTTCTCTAATGTGGGCCAATAACATTGGCAAATGTTAGGTAAAAGACTCCATAAGCTGAGATTATTTTGTCTTTTGGGGCTGATAGACATATTGTGAATATTGAGAACATGCTGTAGGTTGTGTTGGCTGGGATTGGTTCATCTATAAAATGTCTTTCCAAGCAACAAAGTTCTAGGTTTATTTATTCATTTCATGGTGTCTGTACACCTCTGCCTTCCAGCACAACTCCCACAGGTTTCCACAAATACAACTGAAAACCAGACAATGACACACTCCCCACGGGTGACTATTCCATCACTTCATCTTGTTCCAAAGACTCTGTTGAGCAAAATTATTTTGATCTTTTTTCTTAAAGACAAGAGGACAAGGACAAGTTAAACCTCTTGGGGAAAAAATGATTCCAGAAGGAAAGAGTTACTACAGAAGAAAGATTTATCTACCTTTCCCTCATGTCTTGAATGGGGAGGACCTTAAGTTCCCTTTTCTGAGATGAAGGAACAACTATATGGGCCAACCCAGGGGTGGGTTCTGACTTACTTCGCTGCCGGTTCGCTTCCTCATGTGTCGCGCGTGTGCGTGCATGCATAGTGCTAAAAACCCAGCTTCTGCGCATGCGCAGAAGCAAAAAACAGCTTATGCGCGTGTGCAGAAGCGAAAAACAAGATGGTGCCGCCAAGAGAGCCGGTTCAGGGGCGTGTCCAGACGGCCATCGCTGCTGGTTTGGTGAGCGGGCAAAAATTCCTGCTACCGGTTCTATAGAACCGGTCCGAACTGGCAGGAACCCACCTCTGGGCCAACCGTACTGGAGGAGACACATAGAAATCAATGTTCCCAGTAACATCAGAAAATGGCGCGCGGCAGTTAGAAACTGCTGCGCGGTGTTCTATTTTCACGTGCACGGCCGTGCAGGCGCGCAGCCTCTGCCATTAGAAAATGCCACGCGGAAGTTAGAAACTTCCGCGCGGCGTTCTCTCATTACGTGCGCGGCCGTGCAGCTTATAGGGAACAGTGATGGAGATATCTGTGACCCAAGTTACAAAGGCCTTCACAGGTTAAAGTCAACACTTTATGGCTGGCTGGAGACTTCTGGGAGCATCTATGAGTTTTTAAGTCATTAAGTCCTCCCATCTTAAGGTGACAAAGATTGAGAAACGCTGCCTTTACCTGATCTACCATACAGGTAGTCCAGGGGTTACAACCATTCATTTAGTGACCACTTGAAGTTATAATAGCTCTTAAAATAGTGACTTATGACCGCTTTTCACAACTACGGCCTTTGCAGCTTCCCCATGATCACGTGATCAAAATTCAGATGCTTGGGCACTGGTTCATATTTATGACGGTTGCAGTGTCCTGGGGTCATATGATCCCCTTTTGCGACCACCTGACAAGTTACATCAATGGGGAAGCCAGATTCACTTAACAACCGTGTTACTAACTTAATAACTGCAGTGATTCACTTAGGAACTGGGGCAAGAAAGGTCATAACAGATTAACAGAGTTGGAAAGGACCTTGTAGGTCATCTAATCCAACCCCCCACCCAAGCAGGAGACTCTACATTTCTGACAGATAGCAGTCCAGTCTCTTCTTGAAAGCTTCCAGTGATGAAGCTCCCACAACTTCTGAAGGCAACTTCTGTTCCATTGGTTGATTGTTCTCACTGTCAGAAAATTTCTCCTTATTTCCAGGTTGAATCTCTCCTTGTTCAGTTTCCATCCATTATTCCTTGTCTGACCTTTGGGTGCTTTGGAAAATAGCTTGACCCCCTCCTCTCTGTGGCAGACCCTCAAATATTGGAAGACTGCTCTCCTGTCTCCCCTGGTCCTTCTCTTCACTAGACTAGCCATGCCCAGTTCCTGCAACCGTTCATCGTATGTTTTAGCCTCCAGTCCCCTAATCATCTTGGTTGCTCTTCTCTGCACTTTTTCTAGAGTCTCAACATCTTTTTTATAGTGTGGTGACCAAAACTGGATGCAGTATTCCTGGTGTGGTCTTAAAATGGGGCAAAAGTCACTTAACAACTGTCTCGATTAGCAATGGAAATCTTGGGCTCAATTGTGGTTGTAAGTCGAAGACTACCTATAATTAAAGAAACCCCTGCCTGGTGACTCTGGCAGTAAAGCAAAGGAAATAAGCCCCCAGTTTTATCAGTACATTATTCTGCAAACTTACACAGAGTAACTCAGGGGTGAGAAGGGGCTTTTGATTACTGGGTCATTCAGGGTCAGATCTTGCTTCTCAAGCCAAATTTCCCCACTAAGTTGTTATGAGGATAATAGGTGGCCTGAAGTGCTAGAGCAGTGTTTCTCAACCTTGGCAGTTTGAAGATGTGTGGACTTCAACTTCCAGAATTCCACAGCCAGCAACGCTGGCTGGGGAATTCTGGGAGTTGAAGTCCACACACCTTCAAATTGCCAAGGTTGAGAAACACTGTGCTAGAGAGTTATATATGTAGTGTTTTTTTAAAATGGAAAATGGATTATAAATGCAGTTAAGAAAGAAGATAGGGTTAAGTCATGCACTACTGTATAAGAAGCAATTTTAAACATTACAAATGCATCTTGTTTCGCTTTTGACAATTACGGTGATTAAATGCATCTCAAATTCTTGCTTAAATTTAAAGCCTCTTCTATCCATTTGTGTGGTTCCTAAACAAATTGAGATTGTGTCAGCAGAATATAAAAAAAAAAAGTTAGCTATGCAACCACTTCTTCAAAATGGAGAGATGGGGATTCTTTTCCGCTATAATTCCATGGCAAAATTGCAAATCAGTATAACAAAGAGACTCTCCCGTGAGTCAATCTTTTTCCAAGTACAAGATTTCTTTTCCAAAATTAAGTTCTTTTATCAAGTAGGAAAGCCTTGCATTTAAGCCAGATTTAATCACGGTTTAGAGTGGATTCATTAATTTCATAAAATCTCAGTTGTCCTTTTGACTTAAATAGACCTCTTCTTGTTTTCTTCTGTTCAATCATTTTTACATTTATTATCAGAGTTGGAAGGGACCTTGTAGGTCATCTAGTCCAACCTCCTGCTCAAGCAGGAGTTCCTACATCATTTGAGGCAGATGGCAGTCCAGTCTCCCCTTGAAGGTCGCAAGTGTTGGGGCTCTCACGAGCTCCGCTGGCAAGCTGTTCCACTGGTTGATCGCTCTCACCATCAGAAAGTTTCTCCTCACTTCCAGGTTGAATCTCTCCTTGGTCAGCTTCCATCCGTTATTCCTTGTTTGGCTTTCTGGTGCCATAGAGAACAGCCTGACCCCCCCTCCTCTCTGTGGCATCCCCTGAAGTATTGGAACACTGCTATCATGTCACCCCTGGTCCTTCTCTTCGCCAGACTGAGTCTCACAAACTGCCATAATTTTCTTGGCAATGTTTTTCAGCAGGGGTTGCCATTGCCTGTTTCCTAGGGCTGTGAGAGAGTGGCTGGCTCAAGGTCACCAAGTTGGTTTTGTGCCTAAGACTTTTCTTGGATTCTAGCCTTGTGCCTTAATTGCTACATTAAACTGACTTTTAGATTTACTCTAAGCAGGGCTCGGTCTGCAGGTAGCTCTTTACAAATATTTTTAAACTAATATATGCACATGCAGATACATATTCGGGGTGCAAGGAAACAAATAGCACCTATTAACTTCAATCATTTCTTGCCCTCTGTCATAAATTTAGTTATTGATCTCTCCGGAAAGAAAGAAAGAAAGGATCCTACTCCAGAGTTTCAGAAACAGAACACTGTATAGGAAAGATGCTATTATACTTGCAAATAGATTTAACTCTTTTCTTTCTTTTCCAAATGGAGGGGCAGGTGTAGCTATCTGAGGTGTCTAAAAATGTATCACGGATTTTTGCAGTAGTGAAATCTTAAGACAATAGAATAGAATAGAATAGAATAGAATAGAATAGAATAGAATAGAATAGAATATCAGAGTTGGAAGGGACCGTGGAGGTCTTCTAGTCCAACCCCCTGCTTAGGCAGGAAACCCTACACCAGACAAATGGTTATCCAACATCTTTTTAAAAACTTCCAATGTTGGAGCATTCACAACTTCTGGAGACATGTTGTTCCATTGATTAATTGTTCTAACTGTCAGGAAATTTCTCCTTGGTTCTAAGTTGCTTCTCTCCTTGATTAGTTTCCACCCATTGCTTCTTGTCCTGCCCTCAAGTGCTTTGGAGAATAGTTTGACTTCTTTGTGGCAACCCCTGAGATATTGGAACACTGCTATCATGTCTCCCCTGGTCCTCCTTTTCATTAAACTAGACATACCCAGTTCCAGCAACCGTTCTTCATATGTTTTAGCCTCCAGTCCCCTAATCATCTTTGTTGGTCTTCTCTGCACTCTTTCTAGAGTCTCAACATCCTTTTTACACAGTGGCGACCAAAACTGAATGTAGTATTCCAAGTGTGGCCTTACCAAGGCATTATAAAGTGGTATAAACTTTCCCAGCATGGGTTCCCCTAAATCTTCCTGGATGAACTGTTCCTCTCGTTTATTTTATTTTAATTCCGTTCGCAAATGTAAAATGCTTTGATGGAAACCCAACAGAGTTGAAGTAAATGGCCTCCCAACTAATTTCAAGAAACACCTGCGAGATAGATAACCACTACATAGAACGAAAAAGTACGAGGAGACCTACCTTTACCGTTTCTCGCCTGGCTTCAAGCACATTCTTTACACCCTCAACAAGAAAAAAGTTTGCTGCTGCGGTACATGTTTCCTCCTCTGCTTAGTACAGAAAGCAAAACTGCAACTCCTCTCTTATGTGGAGATGAAGAAGCGCGGAAGTTAAAGGTGTCACCCATAAACCTCTGAAGTTGCTCTACAGCCGATATATATTTTTTCCAACTTGCACCGTGTGATTAATTCTGAGTGATGACCAATTTCAGTAAGTAGCAGTTCACAGTTCTGCTATAGTGTTGGAGTCTATATATAGCCCACTTCTTTTCCTCTTTACAGATGATTTCATGGTAGGAGGGGTGTATGGGGTGCTCAGGGAGGGGTAGCACCTCTGGTGTAGGGGCATGTCGTGTCCTTTACGGCAGCTCATTTTAGGGCAGCTTTTAGGGCAGCTCGTTCACCTTTGGTCCCCACCTGTCACTCAGCTCTCACCTGTGGCTCCTAGCAGCTGTAGCATGTGCAGCGGCCACACCCCGGGCAACAGCTTCGACAGGCTGGCCAAACCAGGTTGAGAGTAGCCGTTGGGTCACCGACCTTCGGTGAGATAGGGACTTGTCTATTCCAAGCATGTGAAGACAGATTCCGACGGACTGAGCGGATGAAATCTACTAGAATAGGACAACGGTCATGAAGGCGGTCTCTGCAAGCGATGTGGTACGCTAAGAGCACGGCAAGACATGAAAGACGCCCTGGTCAACCACTGCGCCCAGCCCATCTCCAACTGTCTCGACTCTTGTCCTGCTATTTGGAGCAAGATGGAATCTGGGAAGAGAGAGTGAGGCTGACTATGCGCACCTCTCCCTCACTTTAATCCAATTCACGTGCAAGTCTTGACATCCCCCCAATTGATAGATGTCAAGGTCCTCTTTGAATACGATGGACAAACATCATCATGGTAGGAAGAGAGCAGGGGGTCCTTGATTGACGTGGCCCGGATGTCACGAAGAACGGCAAACTCACATCGATGATCCAGGTAGTCCTTGACCTGCGGCCACAGTTTGAGTGCCAAATTTCCATCGCTAAGCAAGACATTGGTTGAGTCAGTTTGGCCCCATTTTATGACCTTTCTTGCCACAGTTGTTCAGTGAATCACCGCAATTGTGAAGTTAGTAACATGGTTGTTAAGTGAATCCGGCTTCTCCATTGACTTTGCTTGCCATATGGCGGCAAAAGGGGATCACATGACCAAGGGAAGCTGCAACCATAATAAATATTAGTTACAAAGTGTCTGAATTTTGATCACATGACCATAAGGATACCGTAAGGGTTATCAGTGTGAAAAATGGTCACAAGTCCACTCACTTAACAGCTGCCTTGCTTACCGATGGAAATTTTGGCCTCAATTGTAGTTGTAAGTCGAGGACTTTATCTGTACTGCAATTCTTTCATGGCAACTTACACTTTCTAAATCTATTTTTAAAAATCAATTCCCCGGTAAAGGTCAAGACTTTAATGCTTTGAGATGAACTCAGACTTCATCTAACTGAGCCTCTAAGGGCTTTTCTTCATTCTTGCCAGTTGGTGCTGGGTGATCACTTTAATGCTCTTTAATGAGAGTCCTGAGACTGAAAAGCAGCTTTTAACTCGTTGACATGAGGAGATTTTATTTTATTTATTTATTTATTTTATTTATTTGTCAAATATGTACAAGATAGCAGGTATTTGTATAAACATAACATAAGCAAAGTAAGTACAGATAAATGAGGACAATAGGACAGTAAGACAGGGACGGTAGACACAGTGGTGCACTTATGCACACCCCTTACAGACCTCTTAGGAATGGGGTGAGGTCAACAGTGGACAGTCTAAGGTTAAAGTTTTGGGGGTTTGGGGAAGAAACCACAGAGTCAGGTAGTGCATTCCAGGCATTGATCACTCTGTTGCTGAAGTCGTATTTTCTGCAGTCGAGTTTGGAGCGCTTTACATTTAGTTTGAATCTATTACGTGCTCGTGTATTGTTGCGGTTGAAGCTGAAGTAGTCATTAACAGGAAGGACATTTTGGTATATGATTTTATGACCTACATTTAGATCAGATCGGAGGCGGCGTAGTTGTAAATTGTCTAATCCCAATATTTCAAGTCTGGTGGAATAAGGAATTCTGTTGCGAGCAGAGGAGTGGAGGGCTCTTCTTGTGAAATATTTCTGGACACTCTCGATTGTATTAATGTCCGAAATGCAGTGCGGGTTTTTCCGGTCAGTTTGAAAATCCTGATATCTTGCAGCAATGAAGCGCTCGAAGGCTGGTTTTTGTTCCTCTTCTCCAAACTGGCTCACATCAGAGCTGGACAATTCCCAAGCTGTAGATCAACAGGGATGTTGGATTGAACTCTGCTGAAATTCAGGGGCAAAATGATGTGGCTCATTTCAACCACACTCACAACTCACAGAAGAAAAGGAGGAGGAAGGGGAGGGGAAGGAGGATAATGAGATGGGCTGCATAAAAAATTAATAAATAAAGAGAAGGAGAGAGGAGGAGGAGGAGAGTGGGTCCATGGTGCCCTTTGAACATATTCGTTTTCTTGCAGACGTTTCATGACCCACCAAGGTAACATCATCAGTTGCTTTGCAATTATGTTACGTTGGATTTAACTCTGCTGAAATTCAGGGGTAAAATTATGTGGTTCATTTCAACCACACTAAGAACTTATAGAAGAAAAGGAGGAGGGGGAGGGGGAGGGGGAGGAGGAGGACAGTGGGTCCTTGGTGCCCTTTGAACATATTCATTTTCTTGCAGACGTTTCATGACCCACCAAGGTAACATCATCAGTTACTTTGCAATTACGTTACAATAAAAAAAAGCAAATCATCTTGTCCACCCTATGCAGTATATGTGGTGATTGCTACCATCTTGGTAGTAGATACAGATACAGATTAACAGAGTTGGAAGGGACCTTGTAGGTCATCTAGTCCGTCCTCCCCGCACAAGCAGACCCTGTGTAGGGATGGCAGAATATACCCACACGTTATGATGCAATGAATGGAGTCCCTCAGAGGGAAAAAAAAAGACATGGGCATATCCTGCTTTAGCACCAGAAATGTGGCTGAATAGGCAGGAATCCAACCCCAGGCTGAAGAAGTCCTCTCATTGGCTGAGGAATCTGCTAGTTTCGCTCTCTCCCACAGATTGAAATCTTTTTTGCTCTCATTCATGGAAGAACGTGTAAAAGTTGCCCAGATTTGGATCAAAGAGTAAGGACAAGGACTGGTTTTACTGTGGCAGTGATAGATGGCAGTGTATATGGTTTTAAAAAGGACAAACACATCAGTCATCCTTGTTTTGCTTTACTCAGAGGTCTTCAAACTTGGCAACTTTAAGACTTGTGGACTTCAACTCCCAGAATTCTCCAGCCAGCGTAGCTGGAGACCTTTGTGTAATCTCCCAAAACAATTGCATATGTGGTTGATCAGTGGGATCAATCCAAACACATTCTTCTCTTCCTAAAATCCCAACCGGCACAAACTTCTAGCCCTGTTGGATGGAAAGGTCTACAGACCCCAAAAACACTTTCCGTAGAAATGGATTTCAATAAAACTTTGTGGAAATCTTAAGTAGCATAACAACTCAAATCATAGTTGACCACGCACGCACGCACACACACACACACGTCATCAAAATGTAATGTGTTTTGCCCTGGGCTTAATTGTGTTGGATAAATGCTGACATTATAGTTTGTAAAGCAGAGATATGGCTTGGTATATTATGCAAGTCCAACCGATTGTGTTTTGTTCAATAAATTGTGACTAAGCATGATGTGCTTAGCATGATGTAAAAGCTATCTAGGAGCATAGGACTTATCTCATTCAGATGAGCTCTTAAAATGCATGTTAGTTATGTGAAAATGTGATGATGTTCGTCCATCGTGTTTGAAGAGGACCTTGACATCTATCGGGTTGTGGGTTGTTTACGATGTGTCCGCAGGTGGCTGGTAAGGTCTATATGGGCACGAAATGTTCTGCCACATGTTGGGCAGACATGTGTGGGCACTATTGTCGCAGCATTTGCAGCTCTGGCTTTGCGGAGTGCTTGCTTTTCTTCTGCTATGGCTGTTCTTCTGTCCTCAGATATTTGGCAGCCTTGGTGGATCAGCATGCGCCATGTTGATTGATCTTGTGCCAGGGTTTCCCAGGAGGTGGTGTCGATATCGAGGGACTTGAAGGAGGCTTTCAACGAGTCTTTGTATCGCTTCCTTTGTCCCCCGTGCAATCGCTTTCCTTTAGACAGCTCACCATAGAGGAGCTGTTTAGGGATGCGGTGGTAATGAAAATGTAACATTCATGAGAACTAGTGTCAGGCTTTCCAGATCATGATTTAGCAGTCAATCTCCCATCCCCTGATGCTTTCAGCTTAATTTTTCTGCTAATATTGCATACAGTCAAATTTTCTCAGCATTTAATGAGGGACTTCTTTAAACAGTGATGGATAAGGTGACCAGATTTTTTTTTTTAAAGCAGGACACCATTGACGGGGGGTGGGTTTCTAGGGGAGCCGCCATTTGAATTTTGCCCTCTGCGCATGCGCAGAATGCTGTGCGCATGCGCAGAGGGCAAAAGAACGCAAATGTCGGTGTCCAGGTGGGTGGGTGGGAGGCGGGAGGCCTTTCCTCGCCTCCCGCCTCCCCTTCAGGAGCCGGCAGTGGCTTGGGCTGGCTGGCTGGCAAGCAAGTGAGCGGAGCTGGCTTGGGAAGGGGAGCAGCCCGGAGATGGTGCTCCAACCCAGCGTCTATTGGCTCTCCTGCTCCCCCTCTGCTAGCGCTGGGCTGCTGGAGTGACAGGGGGAGAAAGGAGATCAGGAGGCGGCGGCGGATCACAACAACCCCAGCGGCAGCTCCAGGCAGAGAGAGAGAAGCGAGCGAGCAAGTCACTCCGCTGCGCGCGCGCGCTCACGAACACACACACACACACACACACACACACACACACACACACAAGCGCGCATACAGGGGCAGCTCCCCGAGAGGCCGACACTTCTGCAGCGACGCCAAGCCGCAAACCCCTCCCCTAGCCGCCGCCGCTCCCAGCCCAGACACTCCGCCTGCTACGCTTACTGTTGCTTTCTGCCCAGGAGTCCGGAGCGGAGCCGAAAGGCGGAAGCCGGGGCGCGCTTCCCTTCCCTTCATGGAGCCCTTTGGCTAAGGTGACCAGACGTCCCGCTGTTTCTTTTCAAAATTTGTTTGTTGTCGGGCATTCTTTCAAAAAAAGCGTGACTTTTTGGAAACAATGCGGGACGTGGGACACATGCTTGAAAAGTGTGTCTGTCCCGCCAAAAGCGGGACGTCTGGTCACCTTAGTGATGGATCATATTACTTGCCATAGAATTCGGGACCAGAAACTCTGCTTTGCAAAGAACAAAATATGTGATTCTCAAGATATGTGGTTCTCCTCTAGAAGCAACAACGGGCAACCATTGCAGGCCTCCTCCAACCACACTGAACAATTGTGTGGCCTCGGAAGCCACATAATAAAAAAAAAATTGGCAGGGATGCTAGCGGTGGGGGCTTTCCATCGTAAACTTCCTGCAGCAGATTTTGTAAGAAACTGCTTGGAAGCAATCTCTGATATCAAATTAAAAGCTACTCATCCCGAAGAGTTCAAAAGTAGCAAAAAGAAGTTGCTATGTGAAAAATTACCTGGAATGGTATAAATTTGAGGGGTGAACTTTGAATTAAGCTTATCAATATGTTGGAAGAGTTTTATGCAGTGGGTAGACAATACCCTACATGAAATGAGAAATTTAACAGATTTTAATCTGAAGTTACTTTTAACTTACGGCACCTGTGTATGGTTTGCCAATTGCACAGTGGCAGATAGGACAACGCTCCAGAGGGTTAAACATCTTTGCCCAGAGGATCATTGGTTGCCCTCTCCCCTCTTTGGAAGAGCTTTATAGCTCCTGCTGCCTTAAGAAAGTTCAAAACATCCTTAAAGATCCATTCATACTGGACACCCTTTTTAAAAAACTATTACCATCTGGCAGTTGTTACAGGATAATAAAAACAAGGACAAATAGGCTGAAAAACAGCTTCTATCCCAGGGCAGTAACTATGCCGATGGAGAGTCAACAGCCCCCAGGTCTGGAAGTGGCTGATGAGGAAGAGGAGGAACAGTTGGGTCCAGTGCCTGACACGCGGATGCATAGAAGAGAGGAGAGCAGTGGAAATCTATGGGCCAGTCCTTGGGACAGAAGAGCCACCACTGCTAGCGAAGCCCCACCCTAGCTCTGGGGATAATTTACCGTATTTTTCGGAGTATAAGTTTTTGGGGAAGAAAATAGGGGGGGGGAAATCTGCCTACCAGGTATTCATCTGGCTAGCATCCTTAGTCTGGTCAGCTTCAGCATATTATTTTATCCCCTGGTTAGGACTTTAAAAAACCTTCTGAGAGAATAACAATGAAAGAGCATGCAAGCCAGTAAGAGCTGGGAAGATCATTAGCACCTGGTTAAGGCTAGAAAAAAACTTATTCGGAGCAAGTAGAGCAATGAAAAAAAATTCTGCAAAGACTTAGGGCTGGAAAAACATTCTTTGGAGAGAGTAACAATGAAAAAGCCTGCAAACAAGTAAGAGCTGGGAAGATCTGTTAGCACCTAGTTAGGGTTGGAAAAAAAAACTTCTTCGGAGCAAGTAGAGCAATGAAAAAAAATTCTGCAAAGACTTAGGGCTGGAAAAACATTCTTTGGAGAGAGTAACAATGAAAAAGCCTGCAAGGTAAGAGCTGGGAAGATCTGTTAGCACCTAGTTAGGGCTGGAAAAAAACTTATTCGGAGCAAGTAGAGCAATGAAAAAAACCCTGCAAAGACTTAGGGCTGGAAAAACATTCTTTGGAGAGAGTAACAATGAAAAAGCCTGCAAGCCAGTAAGAGCTGGGAAGATCTGTTAGCACCTAGTTAGGGCTGGAAAAAAAAGCTACATTCGAAGTATAAGACACACCCAAATTTTCAGCCACTTTTAGGGAGGAAAAAGGTGCTTCTTATACTCTGAAAAATACGGTAATTTAATTGAATGTTCTTATAGGCCGCCCTACTCCCGTGGGACTCAGGGCCGCGTACAATACAGAAAAAGGGTTTCTTTTCTGTAAAAGGCAGGGGGCGGAGATGAACAGATGTGGCAGACTACTCATCTCTCTGCCGGACGGACTTTGGGGCCTGCGGTGAGAGAGAAACTTTTTGCCGGGGCTGCTGGCGCTCCTAATAAAGGAATCTTTGAGTTCACTTCAGAGGGTTTGTCATGTTTGGGGAACTGTGTCAGAACAACTACCTGCACAGTATCAGTCATAATGCATACAGACATAATGCTTATACAGTAGTCTTGGGACCTGCCTGGTGGCGCAGTGGTTAGAATGCAGTATTGCAGGCTAATTCTGCTGACTGCTGGCTGCCAGCAGTTCGATCCTGACCAACTCAAGGTTGACTCAGCCTTCCATCCTTCCGAGGTCAGTAAAATGAGGACCCAGATGGTTGGGAGCAGTAGTGGGTTCTAAATTAGTTTGCTACCGGTTCTGTATGCGTAGTAGCGTCCCGGGTGGGTGGGCGGAGCCTCCCGCCGCCACCGCTACCGGTTCGCAGAACCAGGCCGAACCGGGAGCAACCCACCAATGGTTGAGAGCAATATGCTGACACTGCCAACCACCTAGAGAGGGATGTAAAGCGGCATATAAGTTTCAGTGCTATTGCTATCTCTTTGATTTCTATGCCCCAAGTCTTCCCTTTTACCTCCCTTACTTTAGCCCAGAAAAACATTGTCAATCAGTGGAGATTTTTTTCATCTACCGTAGTAAAAGAATTTCAGTAGAGTCGCACAAATATCATAATCCGGCAAAACGTATATGACAGTGATGGCGAACCTTTTTTTCCTCGGGTGCCGAAATAGTGCGCGCAGGCGCTATCGCACGCTTGTGCGTGCCCACACCCATAATTCAAAGCCCCCCACTTGCCCCACGCCCGTGCATGCATGCGTGCGTGACCCCCCACTCCCCCATTTCCCGACTTCCAGTGGGCCCAGTAGGACCATTTTTTGCCCTCCCCAGGTTTCAGAGGCTTTCTTGGAACTTGGGGAGGGCGAAAACGCTCCCCCCGCCACCCCAGAGGCCCTCTGGAGGCCAAAATCGTCCTCCCAGAGCCTCCGCGCAAGCAAAAAATCAGCTGGCGTGCACGCACATGCGCGCTGGAGCTGAGTTAGGGCAATGGCTCGCGTGCCGGCAGATATGGCTCCGCGTGCCACCTGTGGCACCCGTGCCATAGGTTCGCCATCACTGGTATATGATAACCCATTTGTTAGCATGTTCGTGTTTTAAGGCACCATGAGACATTTTGCTGCTCCTGTTGAAAACATTTGATTGTCTGAAATCCTTTTTATTTCTTCTTGTGATGACGAACTGCAGCCTGCATTGGACAGAAGATCATCAAATCCACTTTCCATATATTCACACTACTGCCATCAAGTGGAAATGTTTATTTTCTCCCCACTTCCCTTAAGACCAGAATTGCCTCTCCAATAATTGACTTATTGAAGTGGCCAACTTATTGCACAAGATGGAAAATGAAGGCTGTAGACCAGAGTTTCCTTCAGCGCCAAATTTCTATTTTATTACAGGTTTTGTAAAACAGTCGTTAAAGATACATTTCCTATTTTTTTAAAATCCAGATTCCCTTTCTTTCTTTCTTTCTTTCTTTCCCTCCTTCCCTTTAGCGGTAAAAACCATAAAAGCAATTTTGAAATTATGTAAGAAAAACCACTCGTCTAAATTTAGGTTCACTGGGCAAATGTTTCCGTTGTATTTCCCCACCCCCTAAAAGACGCCTGATAAATTCATATACATTTTGCAAATATATGTTTGAGTGCAAGTTTGCTTAACCCATGCATGCCTGTAAGTATGTTTTGAGCATCTCTCTCACTTTTCCCCCCTAATGTACATGTTTAGATATGCACTGCATTGCCAAATTCAGAGGTGTGTGGATGTTGGAAGCTGTGATGATTTGGGAAGTTTGAATCTATTTCCCCTCCCCCTTCCATGCAATCATGTCCAATTCTTGGGGAAAAACCCCTGAGGTTTTCTTGACAAGGTTTTTCAGAAGTGGTTGCCATTGCCTCCTTTCTAGGGTTGAAAGAAAGTGGCTGGCCTAAGGTCACCCAGCTGCCTAAGGCAGGACTAGAACCAGTGGTGGGTTTCAAATAATTTAACAACCGGTTCTCTGCCCTAATGACCGGCGGGGTGGGCATTGCCATGGTGGGCGTGGCCAGGGGTGTGACAGGCAGCACTTGGCCTCCTGCACCCCCTGGGAGCAAAAACGGGCCATGGGGGGGGCGCCACACCCCCGTGCCCCGTTTTGGGCCTAGTAGGCCTCCCTGCAGCCTTCTGGGAGCAAAAACAGGCCACGTGGAAGCCACAATGCACCCCCCTGTGCCCCATTTTGGGCCTAGTAGGCCTCCCTGCAGCCTCCTGGGAGCAAAAACGGGCCACGGGGAAGCCGCAATGCACCCCCGTGCCCCGTTTTGGGCCTAGTAGGCCTCCCTGCTGCCTCCTGGGAGCGTGTTTTTGTACATTGCCTGCATTCTGCACGTGGACAAATAGAGTTTGCTTTTTTGCATGGTCCGGTTCCTGGCAGGCTGCGGACTGGTGCCGCTCCCTGGCCCAAGGGTTGAGGATCCCTCTCCTAACAGATCTGTGGAGTAGGAGACTGGAATGGCTGGATTTATCCATTGGCAAGTTTGACTTAGTCCCTCCTTTTTTATATTTTTCCTGGCATCTGGTTTTCCTGTAACTCCTTTCTGGTTTTCTGATTTCTTTTTCCAAGAATGCAATCCGAACCCACTATGACTTTCCACTTGCCTTTGTACATATGAAAAGAGAAGAAAACATCTTAATCAAGAGGATAACAGCATTTTGATAAGCGTTCTGTTTCTCACAAAAACACAATTTCCTTCCTCTCCACCCAGCATTTCCAGTTTTTTTACACGTTAACCTTTTCAACCTCCTGGCATCTTAGAGCTAAGAGCAAAACGCAGGGTATTATAATCGTTCTCGCTGCATATCATCATGATTTAAAGGGGTCATGAATTCCTGAGTCATGAATGAAATAAACAGTTTAGTTTGGGTTGTCTCAAAGGTGCTTTTTTTTCCCTTCAAAAGACAACTGGGGGTTTTTTTCCCCTTGAGGAAGAAGAAAAAAACATGTCGCTTCTCATCCAAGAAGCTTCATCAGTTCTGATGGCGGTTGTGTGTGTGTGTGTGTGTGTGTGTGTGTGTGTGTGTGTGTGTGTGTGTGTGTGTGTAAAGACAGGTACTGAGAGTTGAGACTGGATAGTGGTAGGATAGAAGGAAAGTGTTCTGCCCCAGCTAAGAATGTAGCATAGCACACAGTTTGTACGAACTTATTTAATCAAATAACCACTACTAATAACTGTCTTAGCAGTGGATATGCACACACCAATCTAAAAGCAGTCTTTTCTTGCAAGCAACCAGCTGCTAATTATTTGTCATTAACAGCTGGTATCAGTTCAAAAAGTCTTAAAGCAAAGAAGAGTGATTAGTTCTTGATATCTTACGAAGCTTCAGAGAATTGGCAAAATGCCTAGAAGTAATCCTTGATAACCAAACCGAAGCAGAGAAACAAAGCAGAGGTTTTTCACGAAGCACACTATGACCAGACGGATTTCCAAACGTTGTTTCCTGCAGCCTTTCAGCTGCCTTCGATGTCCTTAAGTAGACTAGGGGAGTGGCCAATTAGCCCCAAGTCTTACTCCCGAGGAGACCTCCTCCGGAGTAACCATTCCTGCCTCTTGGCAGCTCTGCGTGGAGAAGCCTTTTTTCCCTCATCACTGATATGAGGTGCTGGAGGTTCCGAAGGCCCTGGCTGAACCTCAGCCTCTGGCACCGAGTCCTCGCCAGCATCCTCACTGTCCGACTCAGGTGCCAGCTGCACAGGCCACTGGCGCAACACCAAGTTGGTCTCCTTTCGAATGGGATCCGCTATCAGCTTCATGGGCTGCTGGCGGGCCACAACAGATAGCTTCTGATAGGATGGTGGAGGATGGAAGGATTGTATTTCTTTGCAGTCATCTGGTCGTTAGTACTCTCCCTTGAGAGCCCTTAAGGCCACTTGGGGGTTTAATCTGTGCCCTCAGGGTCACCTGAATCAGGGTGCAATTGGTTGTGGAATCTTCTTGGAAATGCTACAAGGGTTGCGTTGTAGACTGGAGATGGGTGCTGCCTTATTCCTTCCCCTCTGTTGAGGAAGGGGTGTTCAATTCTAACATAGATGGATTATTTTACCCCTCTTTCAAACCCATGGTCCTCTCTGTCCAAAATGTGAACTTTCCCCCCCACCCTTCTTCCTCAAAGAAAAACACAGTCTGGTTGCCCTTTGAAGAAAAAAAGTCCCTTTGAGACAACTATGATCTGGATGACTGAGGATCTCCATAAAATTTAACTTGGGTTCTGTATTTCTTTCTGCATTGATTCCCCAGAACATTATAGTGGCAAATGCTCCAACACTGGAAGTTTTAAAGAAGAGATTGGACAACCATTTGTCTGAAGTGGTGTAGGGTTTCCTGCCTAAGCAGGGGGTTGGACTAGAAGACCTCCAAGGTCCCGTCCAAATGTTATTCTATTCTATTCTATTCTATTCTATTCTATTCTATTCTATTCTATTCTATTCTATTCTATTCTACTCTATTCTATTCTATTCTATTCTATTCTAATTTATTTATTTATTTATTTATTTATTTATTTATTTATTTATTTATTTATTTATTTATTTATTTATTTATTTATTTATTTATTTATTTATTTATTTTGTGAGATTTATATACCGCCTCACAGTGCAAGCACTCTCTAAGCGGTTTACACCAGAAATCAATGTATATTTATATTGCCCCCAACAATCTGGGTCCTCATTTTACCTACCTCGGAAGGATGGAAGGCTGAGTCAACCTTGAGCTGGTGAGATTTGAACCGCTGACCTGCGGATCACAGTCAGCTAAAGTGGCCTGCAGTACTCTAACCGCTGCGCCACCTCGGCTCATCTATTCCATTCCATTCCATTCTATTCTATTCTATTCTATTCTAGTGATATTTTTTCTCTCTTTTTGCTAGCCATGGTGGTAAAAAGCAGAGTGGCCCATTTCATGTTCCCTAAATGACAGGGGCAGGCCTTAGTCCTGTTATATGGGAGGAGTTTGAACCGGTGACTCCTGATGATGTAGACAAGGCCATAGGAGCGATGAGTTCCGCCACTTGTTCATTGGACCCGTGTCCCTCCTGGTTGGTTTCGGCCACCAGGGAGGTTTCACGCGGCTGGCTCCAGGCGTTGGTCAACGCTTCTCTGAGAGAGGGGTCCGTCCCGCGGCCTTTAAAAGTTGCGGTGGTGAGGCCCCTCCTCAAGAAGCCTTCCCTGGACCCAGCGGTTTTAAAGAACTTCCGTCCGGTCTCCAACCTTCCCTTCGCGGGGAAGGTTGTTGAGAAAGTGGTGGCACTCCAACTCCTACAGCTGTTGGATGACACTGATTTTCTGGATCCCTTTCAATCGGGTTTCAGGCGCGGCTACAGTACGGAAACGGCTTTGGTCACCCTGATGGATGACCTCTGGCGAGCCCGGGATGGTGGTCACTCCTCCATCCTGGTGCTACTTGACCTCTCAGCGGCTTTCGATACCATTGACCATGGTATCCTTCTGCGTCGTCTCAGCGAGGTGGGAGTGGGCGGCACTGTGCTACAGTGGTTCTCCTCCTACCTCTCTGACAGGACGCAGTCGGTGTTGACAGGGGGGCAGATGTCGAGCCCTAGGCCCCTACTTTGTGGGGTGCCGCAAGGCTCGGTCCTCTCGCCCATCCTGTTTAACATCTACATGAAACCACTGGGTGAGATCATCCGACGACACGGGGTGAGGTATCAGCAATATGCTGATGATACCCAGTTGTACATCTCCACCCCGTCTCAATTCAGGGAAGCCGTCGACGTAATGTGCCACTGCCTGGACGATGTTAGGGTCTGGATGGGGAAGAACCGGCTAAAGCTCAACCCTGACAAGACCGAGTGGCTATGGATATTGCCTCCCAAGGATTCTGTCAATTGTCCCTCCTTGGTTCTTGGGGGAGAGAAATTAACTCCCTCAGAACGGGTTCGCAATTTGGGTGTCCTCCTAGACCCACAGCTAAAATTGGAGCAACATCTTTCAGCTGTGGCTAGGGGGACCTTTGCACAGGTTCGCCTGGTGCACCAATTGCGACCCTTCTTGGAGAGGGAGGCGCTACTCACAGTCACCCACGCCCTTATCACCTCCCGGCTGGATTACTGCAATGCGCTCTACATGGGGCTACCCTTGAAGAGTATCCGGAGACTACAATTGGTGCAAAATGCAGCTGCGCGTGCTGTGGTGGGTGTGCCCAGGTACACCCACGTAACACCTATCCTCCGCCAGCTGCATTGGTTGCCCATTAGTCTCCGGATCCAATTTAAGGTGTTGGTCGTTACCTTTAAAGCCCTACATGGCTCAGGGCCAGGCTACCTTCGGGACCGCATCCTGCCGCATACCTCCCTACGACCGGTTAGGTCCCACAGAGTTGGTCTCCTCCAGGTCCCATCGACCAAACAATGTCGGTTGGCGGGGCCTAGGGGGAGAGCCTTCTCTGTGGGAGCTCCCTCCCTATGGAACCAGCTCCCTCCGGAGATCAGAGCTATCCCCACCCTGCTGGCCTTCCGTAAAGCAATAAAAACTTGGCTCTTCCGGCAGGCGGGGTGAAAGTGAGACCGAGTTGAGTATCTCCCCCCTTTAGTTATGAATGTTGGAGATTTCTTTTTAATTTTTATATATCTTTTAATTGTTATATGTTTTACTGTAATGGATTTGGACATGTTGTGAGCCGCCCAGAGTCCCTCGGGAGTTGGGCGGCATACAAATCTATTAAATAAATAAATAAATAAATAAATTCCTCATCACAGTGACTGTTTATAGATTTTCAGAAAAAGTTTGCACTGGGTTTATTCATTCTGGGCATCTCTTTCTGAAAGTATACAGTTTTGTATGCTTGAATGCCTCTGGTGGGTGGTGATAAGTTTTTCTCCTTCATAAGCTCCCCCCCTCTTATCTTTGCAGATCTGTATGCATTTCCCCAGATTGTTTTTTTTTTCAAGTTGCAAACTGTACCACATATTTTGACAAGTGATGCAAATAAGCACCCTTCTACTTTGATCTCTCTTATCTGTCTGATGGATCTGAAACCATTAAATTCATGTAAGCAATTTGGCAGCGCCTATTTCTTAAACCTCATATATGCAGATGATACCACTCTAAGGGCAGAAAGTGAAGAGGAACTAAAGAGCCTCTTGATGCGGGTGAAGGAGGAGAGTGCAAAAGCTGGCTTGAAACTCAACATTAAGAAAACGAAGATCATGGCACCCGGCCCTCTCAATTCATGGCAAATAGATAGAGGAGAAATGGAGGTAGTGACAGATTTTATTTTCCTGAGCTCCAAGATCACCGCAGATGGGGACTGCAGCCAAGAAATTAAAAGATGCTTGCTCCTGGGAAGGAAAGCCATGGCAAATCTAGACAGCATACTAAAAAGCGGAGACATCACCCTGCCAACAAAAGTGTGTATGGTCAAGGCTATGGTTTTCCCAGTTGCAATGTATGGCTGTGAAAGTTGGACCATAAGGAAGGCTGAGTGCCAAAGAATTAAGGCCTTTGAACTATGGTGCTGGAGAAGACTCCTGCGAGTCCCTTGGACTGCAAGGCAATCAAACCGCTCAGTCCTAGAGGAGATCAACCCTGACTGCTCTTGAGAAGGCCAGATCCTGAAGATGAAATTCAAATACTTTGGCCACCAAATGAGAAGGAAGGACTCACTAGAGAAGAGCCTAATGCTGGGAAAGATTGAGGGCAAAAGAACAAGGGGACAACAGAGAATGTGGTGGCTGGATGGAGTCACTGAAGCAGTCGGCGTGAGCTTAAATTGACTCCAGAGGATGGTAGAGGACAGGAAGGCCTGGAGGAACGTGGTCCATGGGGTCACGATGGGTCAGACACGACTTCGCAACTAACAACAACAACATTTCTTAAACTCTGTCTGTATTATAGGATGTTGTTCTTTTCCATTCCTAATGCATTTACTCAGTAAAACACAGACACAGACACACCTATAATCTTTTCTTCAGGTTCAAAGAAATTAACATTGTTCTTGGGGTGTCTGTGGGCCCCAATGTGCTTATGGGTTCCCCTGGAGGACCTCACATCTTCTCTGGCCCACCTGATTCATTTTTAAGATTTGTTGCCAAGCAAAGCCCTGGGGTCTCCCATAATCTGTGGCTCCAGCACACACATCATAAACAAAGTTCTTACTTCAAGAAACAGAGGTGGGTTACAAAACTTAATTCATTTTTTGTTCCATCAAGCAATGGCCACGTGGAACCATCTGCTGTGAGTCATCCTGAGCAGAGCTTACATCTCACCCATCAACAAACCAAACACAATCATTTTCAGCAGATCCATGTCCATATATCCAGCCGAGAATCATCAAAACTTGAGGAATCAAATGACGGGAGCTCATCCAGGGGTGAGATTCAAACATTTTAGCAACCGGTTCTCTGCCCGGTTGCTGGGTGGGAATGGCCATGATGGGCGTGGCCTACTCGGCCTCCTGCACTGCGGGGGGGGGGGCGCTTTTGCCCTCCCCAGGCTCCGGAGGTTTTCCTCGAGCCTCCGGGAGGGCGAAAATAGCCTCCCCGGGCTCCAGAGGCTGGAAACGGGCCCGTTTCCAGACTTCTGGAACTTCTGGGAGGCCCATTTTTCACCCTCCCAGAGCCTCCGCGTGGCATCCAAAATGGGCCGCGTGGAGACTCCTGGGAGGAGAGGGACAGGGTGGGCAGGGCCAGCCAGTCCTTGCAACCACCAGTTCAGCGAACCAGGTGTAAAATTAGCATCCGGTTCACCTGAACCGGTCTAAACCGGCTGAATCCCACCCCTGATCCTCTGATATCGTTTATTAGCTAAGGAGACAGAGGGGGCTCCATGCTATCATTTTCAAGTCTTCGAGGCCGAAAGGGTCGAAAATAGGCCATTAAAACATTCTCGCTTCTCTTTCCACCCTCCTCCTCTTCCTCCTTGGCAGCGGAAACTGCAGTCCTGCTGTTGTCTAAATGGATGAACCGGTGCAGGAAGGCAGCCCTGCTGTGTCGGAACAGCTTTTGCTGAAATTCTGATGTCATGAAATAGTAGAGAATTGGATCCAAGCAGCAATTCAGGCTTGCAAGGCACAAGGAAATGGTGTGGAAATTCAGGACTTGGTGACGGACCAAGCAGCTCCCAAAGACCCCTTGTTTGACCATCATAAAGATCGGCAGGTTGACGTGGTAGGGGGTGAAGCAGACGAAGAAGACAGTCGCACAGCCCAAGATCAGACGCCAAGCTTTCCGCCTCTCGTCGGCCTGTTGCAACGGAGCGTGAGAATCCTGCAGGGATTGTCTCATCTTCCACGTGCAGTAAATGATGATTGCAAGAGGGAGCAGAAATCCAGAGAGCTCAGCTACCACCATCAGCGTTACGGAGGCTCCCCGCGTTAGCTGTTTTACTCCGAGGTCAGCAAAGCAGGTATTGGCATTGTTGGTTAAGCTAGGACTTCTCAGGATTGGGAGGGACAAGCAAGCAGCCCCCACCACGATCCAGATGACAGCACTTACGGCAACATCGTGTCTGTAATTCCAATTTTTGGTTCGGAAGGGATGAAGGAGAAAGAGATACCTCTGGATGCTGATGCAGGTGAGGAAGCAGATGCTGGCGTACATGTTGAGGTACTTCAGGTAGAAGCAGAATTGACAGAGGAAGCTCCCAAAGGGCCACCTGTGGTTGATATAGTAGTACATCCTCAAAGGCAAGGAGAGAACGTGAGCCAGATCAGCCATGGCCAAATTCATCATGAAAACCACCGCTTTGCTTTCCCTCTTGATAAAGCAACACAAAACCCACAATGCAAGGCTGTTGCCCACCAGACCAGGGATGAATATTATCACATAAGTCGCTGCATATAAGGAGGCCTGGAAACCCATGGAAGGATCAGAACAATTTTCGGAAGAATTGTCAGCCAGCATCTTGGTCCGGTCAGTGGACTTCCTGAACACAGTGGGTGGAAGAGAAGATCCCTGGGAAGGACAGGAAAAACAGGAGCAAACGTTTTATTTCCTTCTGCAGAAAGACGGGTGAGAAAAGAAGGCTGTAGCCTTGAATACACATGCCAAGTTTATTGGTCAAATCGTATTGTTACCTAAAAGAAACATAGAATCCTAGGGCTGGAAGGGACCTTGGAGGTCTTCTAGTCTAAACCCCTGCCAAAGGCAGGAATCTGTCAGACCTGTCACAACTTAAACCTCTGAATAGAAACGACCTGTGGCTCCATTTGTTGAGAAAGGTATGGTTTATTAGAGGTCGACTGTATTGCAGTATTGCAAAGTCAGAACTGAAAATCGTGCGCCCAAATCCCTAAGTTCTACTTTCTCTCCCTTAGCTGTGTCTCATTGTCCACCCCATGGTAACCAATCAGGTTCAGGCAAGATGTTTTCATAACGGTCTGTCCAAGTGTGGTTTGGTATGTGGCTCCCTCCTTCTTCCAGCTGGGTGATCTTGAGGCAGTGTCTCAAGGAGATATAGCATTTGCTTTCATTTCCCCCAAGCCTTCCCACCTTCATTCCCCCTCCCTACGGTTCATGGCCGTCCGTCATTGCATAGCAGTGAAGCAGAGGTGGGTTCCTCCCGGTTCGGACCAGTTCTATAGAACCGGTAGTAAAAATAGGGACTGGTTCTCCGAACCAGCAGTAACGGCAGCCTGGCCATGCCCCTGAGCCGGTTCCGCTCTCTCGGACGCTCACCCTGCCTCGCCTTCGCCACGTGCAAGGTTGACTCAGCCTTCCATCCTTCCGAGGTCGGTAAAATGAGGACCCAGATTGTTGGGGGCAATATGCTGAACTCTGTAAACCGCTTAGAGAGGGCTGTAAAGCACTATGAAGCGGTATATAAGAAAAGTGCTATTGCTATTGCCTCCTCCTGCCATCACACAGGTAAGCATTGCGGCAGGGACGGGGACAGGGCGGCGGCGGAAGAAGAAGGCGACGGCAGGAGAGGGCAGCGGCAGCAGCAGCAGTGGTGGGCAGTGCTCCCGTCCCAGCTGCGGCGACAGCAGTGGCGGCAGGGTGTCCCGGAACTCCCAGGGAGTTTTCCCATGCAGCTTTGGCCAGGATATGGCGAGCAGCAGCCCCAAAAGCTAGCAGGGTCCCCAGCACCACAGAGCAGAGTCAGCACCGCCTCTGCCAAAGGCTGCCTGCCCTTCAGGTGTAGCGCCCGCACTGGCTGCCTCTAATCTGCAGTTTACTCATGAGCGCCATTCTCACGAGTAAACGTGCTCATGAGTAAACTGCAGACAAGAGGCAGCCAGCAGATTGCTGGCTTACTGCCTTTTCCTCTCTGACTTCTGTTAGCAAGAACGTCTCCCTCGAGAGGCTTCAGAGGCAGAGCCTTTTTTCTTCTTTTCCCCCTCCTGCCGCCACGAGGGCTTTGTGGCGTGGAGGCTTCTTCCTCCACAGGCCGCAAGGAAAGGAGCGGCCACCTCCCGAGGTTTGGGGAGGGAAGCGGGGCACGTTAAAGAAAGGTAAAAGGGAAGCGAGGTGGGGGGTGGGTGGAGTGGGAGAGATGTGCGTCTCACAGTGGGGCGCAATTTGGGGGTGGCGGATGGGGTGGGGTGGGGCCGCTACAGGAGGGGAAATTTTCCTACCTTTTCCTGTGGGCGTGGCTTGGTGGGGGTCATGTGAGTGGGCGTGAGTGATGTCAAGTTGGCCACGTCCACTCAGTCACATGACCATCAAACCACACCCACAAAATAAGCCACGCCCACAGAACCGATAGTAAAAAAAATTAGAACCCACCCCTGCAGTGAAGCACAAGGAAGCATAAGGTGGCAGCTGACATTATCCTTACACCATCAGCAAGACATACCTTTACTGCAACTTCCCAAACTAGCTGGGTTCTCCATATTAGATTGCAGATTTGAAATCCAAGATATCTGGAAACCGAGAAAGCTATAATGCTTACCCAATTTTGTTTTGAAGGCGCAGTTTTTTGGCTTCTTTGTTTCTGCAAGCTCCATGGATTAAATCACACAGAGGAAGGGAAAGAGTGACCAACGTAGGAAAAGGAACCTAAGTTATAATTATTTTTAACCAGGGAGTTAAAATCCTGCTCTATGTAAAGGGGTGGGATGACATGAATGGGAGGCATGGCCATTCATTTCCAGATGAGCCAGCTTTAAATGAGTTCTCTTCCTTCCTGTCTGCTGATTCTAAGCTGCTGTAATGATATTTCCTCCTGAGGATATTCTGCTGTGAGTAATAGCACTTAGACTTCTATACCGCTTGATAGTGCTTTACAGCCCTCTCTAAGCGGTTTACAAAGTTCAGCCTCTTGCCCCCAACAATCTGGGTCCTCATTTTACCCACCTCGGAAGGATGGAAGGTTGAGTCAATTTTGAGCTGGTCAGGATCGAACTGCTGGCTGTGGGCAGAGTTAGCTTGCAATACTGCATTCTGACCATGAGGAAGGGAGGGAGGGAGGGAGGGAGGGAGGAAGGAAGGAAGGAAGGAAGGAAGGAAGGAAGGAAGGAAGGAAGGAAGGAAGGAAGGAAGGAAGGAAGGGCAATAGCAATAGCACTTAGACTTATATATTGCTTTACAGTGCTTTACAGCCCTCTCTAAGCGGTTTACAGAGTCAGCCTCTTGCCCCCAACAATCTGGGTCCTCATTTTACCCACCTCGGAAGGATGGAAGGCTGAGTCAACCTTGAGCTGGGGAGGATTGAACTTCTGGCAGTGGGCAGAGTTAGCCTGCAATACCGCATTCTAACCAGAAGGAAGGAAGGAAGGAAGGAAGGAAGGAAGGAAGGAAGGAAGGAAGGAAGGAAGGAAGGAAGGAAGGAAGGAAGGAAGGAAGGAAGGGCAATAGCACTTACACTTATATACTGCTTCATAATGCTTTTACAGCCCTCTCTAAGCAGTTTACAGAGTCAGCATATTGCCCCCAACAATCTGGGTCCTCATTTTACCAACCTCGGAAAGATGGAAGGCTGAGTCAATCTTGAGCCAATCAGGATCGAACTGCTGACAGTGGGCAGAGTTAGCCTGCAAAACTGCATTCTAACCACAAGGAAGGGAGGGAGGGAGGGCAATAGCACTTAGATTTATATACTGCTTCACAATGCTTTACATCCCTCTCTAAGCGGTTTACAGAGTTCAGCCTATTGCCCCCAACAATCTGGGTCCTCATTTTACCGACCTCGGAAGGATGGAAGGCTGAGTCAACCTTGAGCCGGTGAGATTTGAACAGCTGAACTGCTGAACTGCAGTGCTGCACTTTAACCACTGCACCACCTGGGCTAATGAAGCAGAAGTCTCAAGTTCTCATCAGAAGCCAGGAGAAACATCTCAAACCTTCATTTGCCACTGAGAAGCTTCAATTTCTTCCCGCTTCCCTGCTTAAATGAGATTATTATTATATATCGTATGGCATCTTCACATCGTATTTCAATACAAACACAAGAGATAAAAATACAAAACATAAAATATCAATGTATGCCTAGATTTACCTGTTTCACTCCAGGCAGGCTACATTGCTCAATATTGGCAGCTGGGAATGATCAATCATCTTCAAGTCACTAAATGGATGGTTATAAGTCAAGGACTGCCTGTATTTGAGAGCCTGCCTCTAGAATACAGAATAACTGAGTTGGAAGGGAGCTCGGAAGTCTTCTAGTCCAACCCCCTGCTCATAATACAGAATCATACAGAATTTTACGATGTAAAAAGGATATTGAGACTCTGGAGAGAGTGCAGAGAAGAGCAACAAAGATGATTAGGGGACTGGAGGCTAAAACATATGAAGAACGGTTGCAGGAACTGGGTATGTCTAGTTTGATGAAAATAGCACTTATAGCAGGAGCACTTAGACTTATATACCGCTTCATAGTGCTTTACAGCCCTCTCTAAGCGGTTTACAGAGTTCAGCATATTGCCCCCAACAATCTGGGTCCCCATTTTACCGACCTCAGAAGGATGGAAGGCTGAGTCAACCTTAAGCCGGTGAGATTTGAACAGCTGAACTAGCAGTCAGCTGAAATAGGCTGCAGTGCTGCTTTTAACCACTGCGCCACCTCGGCTCCTTAATAAGGAGGTTAAAAAACCCTGCCAGCCTTTTAGAAGACCTTCAAAAGTTGGATATATCATCAGATGTGGGAATACGAAGGAAGTATGGAAACTATGAAATGGTTACATTATATATCAGTGATGGAGAACCTTTTTTGGCTCGGGTATTGTGCGTGCATACCACACCCATAATGCAATGCCCTCCCCCCGTGCATGCGCACAACCCCGCCCGTGCTGCAACTCCACCCCACCCCGCGCATGCGCACAGGCCTCACTGAAGCGCCTGGACTTCCGGTTGGCCCGTTTTTTGCCGTTCCCCAGGCTTCAGGAAAGCCCCTTGAAGCCTGGGATAGTGAAAAACGGCCCAACAGGCCAACTGGAACTTCCTGGCTTTCCTGAACCCTGGGGCAGGGGTGCGTTCCTCCCGGTTCGGACCGCATTGCCCGAACAGGTAGTGACCCACTGGTGATGTCACGATGGCATCACGGATCCGGTTCGGTCGGTGCTGGTTCGTGGGCGCCGCCATCTTTTTTTGGGAATTTTTTACTGTTTGGAAGTTTTTTCCTCTGCTGCTGTTTGAAAAAGGGCCTGCCCGTCCCCGGGTTTATACTTACCTTTATTCCTTCACCCGAAGCACAGCTGATCAGCTCCTCAGCTGTGTTTCAGCCTGATTATAGCTACTGAGCATGCGCAGAAGCAGAATTGCACAAGGGGACACGTGCAAAATTTTGCGATGCGAACCGGTGGCGAAGGTAAGTGGAACCCACCCCTGCCCTGGGGAGAACAAAAACGGCCAAAAACAAGGCCGAAAATCAGATGGCCAGTGCGCACATGCCCTCAGATATGGCTCTGCGTGCCATAGATTCGCCATCACTGTTATATATAGTTAGAGTGCACCCACCTTTGTCTTTTCATTATTGCGATTTTAAATGAAACTTTTGATTTTTAACTTGCTTTTTAATGGTCAAAAACTTGGGTTTTATTTGTGTTTTAACAATGCATGCCGTCCAGAGTCCCCAGGCAAGTGAGTCGGGTGGCCATATAAATGTAATAAAGTAAAATAAAGTAAAATGCAATCAGAAACAGAGGTTCTTCGTATAGTATTTGCTGAAATCATCTAAGTCAATCCATTTCTATTTTGGGTCTGTTTGTTTACAGGCTATTTTTATACCTTCGTGTCTCAGCTGCTGTGTGTGTATAGGGGTGAATCTAATGGTTCAGTATTGCTTGAAACTTTCTACCCTGTCCCTTTTCTTCCTCTTACTGTTGATTCATCCAAAACCTTCTGGAGCAAAGTAACCACAGTTGGGTGTTGGCTTAACGATTATAATGATTCAAAGGGTCATGCATCCCTTCCCTGGTTGATAGTCCAACATTCTGATATGTCCAAGCTGCTGTTTTAGCTTTGAGAGTTCTATGGATGGTTTTCATTTGTTTATATTTTTAGCAATGTTTTCCATTGTACCATTTGGAGTGACTTTTTCCCTACATGCCTGCTCTGGGAGAGAACGTCTCTTCTGCAATGCGGGGTTATGATCTCTTCCAAAAATGTGTAAACAAACAGTCATGTACCCCATCCTCCCCCAAAAATAATAATTACGACTCTCCATCCAGGAAACCGATGGGAAGTTGGTGGACCTTGACCTAAACTCCGAACTTATGAAACAGTACAATTTCAACCTAAGTAAGCATTCAGGGAAAGATTCTTGAGTCTAAAAATTACATTTATCAGAACAAATGTTTATGGAGCTTTTCAATCATCTGGCTCATGGTTGTCCCAAAGGTGGGGTGTATGGGGTGCTCAGGGAGGGGTAGCACCTCTGGTGTAGGGGCATGTCGTGTCCTTTTACGGCAGCTCATTTTAGGGCAGCTTTTAGGGCAGCTCCTTCACCTTTGGTCCCCACCTGTCACTCAGCTCTCACCTGTGGCTCCTAGCAGCTGTAGCATGCGCAGCGGCCACACCCCGGGCAACAGCTTCGACAGGCTGGCCAAACCAGGTTGAGAGTAGCCGTTGGGTCATTGACCTTCGGTGAGATAGGGACTTGTCTATCCTGAGCATGTGAAGACAGATTCTGGCGGACTGAGCAGATGAAATCTACTAGAATAGGACAACGGTCATGAAGGCAGTCTCTGCAAGCGATGTGGTATGCTAAGAGCACGGGAAGACACGAGAAAGACGCCCTGGTCAACCACTGCGCCCAGCCCATCTCTAACTGTCTCAACTCTTGTCCTGCTATTTGGAGCAAGATGGAATCTGGGAAGAGAGAGTGAGGCTGACTATGCGCACCTCTCCCTCACTTTAATCCAATTCACGTGCAAGTCTTGACATCCCCCCCCCAATTCCCATGATGATAGATGTCAAGGTCCTCTTCGAATACGATGGACGAACATCATCAGTCCCAAAGGTGATTTTCCAAAAGGCAACTGGACTTCCTTGGGTCTTTTCCCCGTAAAAACATTTCGCTTCTCATCCAAGAAACTTCTTCAGTTTCAAAATGGATGAGAAACGAAAGGTTTTCAAGGAAAAAAACCCCAAGAAGTCCAATTGCCTTTGGAGGGTTTATCAGAAGAACTATAGTAACAACATCTAGAAAGTCTGAATGTGCCTTCCTTCCTCTTTCTTTTATCTTGATGAGAATGAAGATAAATGGGGTGCTTTCCAAAGGACAAACCATGTTCTTGGTCTGCAGCCAAGCCACGTTTATCTGATGATTGCCTTGGAAATAGATCTTGCCTCTGTCGTTCTACACCAGAGGGCTTCAAACTTGGCAACTTTAAGACTTGTGGACTTGAACTCCCAGAATATTCCAGCCAGCATAGCTGGCTGGAGAATTCTGGGAGTTGAAGTCCACAAGTCTTAAAGTTGCCAAGTTTGGGGAACCCTGTTCTACACTCTCTACAGCTTATTACAGAGGCAAAATGAGGATCAGCAGTGAAGGTGCCCCAAAGTAAACCCTATAATTTTTTGCTGGTTCACAGGAGAAACGTCCTAACTCTGTAGGATCTCTGGGTACTTTCAGACTCCTTGATCGCCGCAGAGCAAAAGAAACTCAAAAGAGAGAGAAAAAATAAGCATACTCATGTAGGAAGTTAGCACCCACCCCTCTCCTAGAAAAATGAAATATTTTTGGAAATATTAAAAAGGCAGAATATTATATTTCCCTGGATGAGAAATGGAGAAACATGTTTTTTGAGGCAGGAAGCAGACTCACTCTTAACAGCCTCCACCCTCCTCAATAGCCAACAGCAGATGTCCCGTAAGAGATAAAGAGATAGCAAGGTCTATTCATAAGCAAATGCCCTCACCCAAGATCCAACAAAGGTAGGATTACCCATCTCTACCCATCTAGCAACAGAACTCACCACATGGCACCTGGGGAGATTACATCACCCAGCAAGATTCAACCAAGTTTGGGACTCAGGACAGCTTAGAGAGTTGGCCCTGCATGGCCCCATGGGAGTCTGACAACCAATCAGAATACAAGCTCAAATTCAAAAGCCCAGAGAGGGTATAAAACTCAGGCACTCTCAGCATCTTCGCCCTTTTTTTTTCTTCACCCAACATCTTCAAGGCATGTGATCCTGTCCACCATTAAAATAAGGTGACCAGATTTTTTTTTTTAAAGCGGGAAACCATTGACGAGGGATGGGTTTCTAGGGGAGCCGCCATTTGAGTTTTGCCCTCTCCACATGCGCAGAACGCTGTGCGCATGCGCAGAGGGCAAAAGAACGCTAATGTCGGCGTCCAGGTGGGTGGGTGGGAGGCGGGAGGCCTTTCCTCGCCTCCCACCTCCCCTTCGGGAGCCGGCAGTGGCTTGGGCCGGCTGGCTGGCAAGCGCTTCCCCTCCCCCGGAGCTGCGAACTCGAGGAAAGAGACGCTGTTGTTGCCGCTGAAATGCAACGCGGGGAGGAGCGCGGTTGGCTCGGGACTCCCTCCGCCTCGGCTGCTTTTTTCCTCCTCTCGTGCTGCGCCTGGGGTGAGTGAGTTGCTGAGTTGCGGGGAGCCCGAGCAAGAACAACTGCTGTCGCCGCCTCTCTCCCTCTTCGGGGCGGGAAAGGAAAAGGCGGCAGCGGCAGCAGCAACCGCCGCACGAGAGCTGCTTTCCAGCCGCTAGCCCTGCCCGGTCCGCTTTCTTCCGCTCCCCCATCCGAGAGGGGAAGCGGATGCGGCGGGAGCTTTTACCCCCGCCTTGAAGTTTGTTTGTGGGATAGGCTGGCGGAGAACCGAGGGAAGTCGCTTTGCCCTTCGCCCCTCGGCGTTGCTCAGGGCGGCCGCTGTTTCCTGTCCCTCTTCGGTTTAGCGTTGCAGCCTGTCCGGCAGGGGGAAAGTCCCAAGTCCAAGCCCTTGTTTTTCCTGAGGTTGAGGGCCAGGTGGGGGGAGAATAAGGTGACCAGACGTCCCGTTTGTTTGTTGTCGGGCATTCTTTCCAAAAAAGCGTGACTTTTTGGAAACAATGCGGGACGCGGGACACATGCTTGAAAAGAGTGTCTGTCCCGCCAAAAGCAGGACGTCTGGTCACCTTACATTAAAACCATCTTTCCAAACCATCTTTCCAAACCATCTTTCCAAACCATCTTTCCAAACAGCCACCATGTTTCCAGTCTCTTTCTTCCCCACTTGGAACTGAACCCAGATGGACGTTTCTTCCAACACTCAAAAGTGCCATTTTGCACTTTTGAGGAAGAAGCAAGCTGTGGGAGATATTCCAATGATACAATAGTTTCTGGAGCATTGTCACTTAGGGGATCAAAAGCAGTATGGATTGTGGTATCTTTGACTTAAGGCCGTTATCCCCAGGGATCAACCCTGATAAATAACCCTGATCAATCAGATAAGTCTTAGGGCAGAGACATCACATCTGGACTAGAAAAATTCAGACAGCCACTAAAGGCGAAGGGGAGAAGAGAATATTCTGAATATTTGTTTCTTTTTAGAGCTGTCTAATATTTTCTTCTGCATTTTTTGCATCCCAAATCTGGTAGACCTTTGATGCTCAGAGAGACACATGCCCACAGTTTAAATGAACATCGACTGCCAAGAAAAGAATAAACCGGAACTTGACCCTAATTGTTTCTAGACAAATGTCATTTTTCCTTTGTCATTTTCCTTTCAGAAGTCACAATTAGCTATTCAGTCCAACAAGGAAGGGATGGAAATCTTTCAAAAGATTTGGTAAAGGTTCCTCTTTTATTTGGTTAAGTGCTGTTTTTCCACCAGATTAAAAAAAATAAAACCTGAAAGAATCTTAATGATTACAGCAATACAAAGCAGGACATTGTAAAGTTAAAGAGTGAAATGTGCTAGTTACTAAAACAGGCAGTCTTTCTGAAGAAAAGAACTGAGCCTCGCTGCTGAATTGATTTCCTTGGCAGGAAAACCTTGTTTTTCACTTTAAATCTATGATATGGGTGAAGTTATTTAAGGGTGGGGCTGATTTGCAAAGCATTCAGAAGCACTGAAACCCATTTCTGTCTCTCCGATAACTGAATTCTTTCCTGCAAATTCACTTTGACATCTGGATATAAGGATGTCCCAGTGGGCAGCTTTTTTTCCCCCATTCCGGATTTTAGGAGAACAGCCTTACCTCATAGCAGTTTGCGTTCCTTCAAGAGATGATGACCGCAGAAAGACATAAGCCATGAAAAGCAACAAATGCTTCCTTTGAACGTTGATGTTTCCCTCATTTCGGTCACAAGATTCCCCATGCAGTTTCAACCTCTTTCGTGGTAATCTCGAAGGCTGAGGAGGGTCTTGAAAAGTTTTTCAGAAAGACACGAGTGAAGGTCCAGAGCTGTGACTGTACGGAAGGAAATCCTGGCTGTCGTTTCTCTGCCCACTTAAAAATACAGCCACAGCTTTCTGGAGAAATGCCAAAACAACAGATGACATCACAACGATAGCGTGGCCTTGAAAAATTGCCCACTTCTTCACACCATATCCAAGTCTGCCGTATCTGTCTGTTTGCTTTATTTCTTCTAACTTTTTAGACATGAATTTTATTAAAAGGGAACATAAAAATGAATACCGTCTAATGCAAAATAAGGAGAAAGAGTATTTATTTATTTTATTATTTATTTATTTATTTGTCAAACATTTACAGGATAGTAGTTGTTTGTATAAACATAAGTAAAAAGTACCGATAAAAGCGGACAATAGGACAGTAGGATAGGGACGTTATGCACGCCCCTTACAGACCTCTTAGAAATGGGGTGAGGTCCACTGTAGACAGTCTAAGGTTAAAGTTTTGGGGGTTTGGGGAAGAAACCACAGAGTCAGGTAGTGCATTCCAGGCATTGATTACTCTGTTGCTGAAGTCGTATTTTCTGCAGTCGAGTTTGGAGCGGTTTACATTAAGTTTGAATCTATTATGTGCTCGTGTATTGTTGGGGTTGAAGCTGAAGTAATCATTGACAGGAAGGACTTTTTGATATATGATTTTATGAACTACATTTAGATCAGATCGGAGGCGGCGTAGTTGTAAATTGTCTAATCCCAATATTTCAAGTCTGGTGGAATAAGGTATTTTATTGTGAGCAGAGGAGTGGAGGACTCCTAGTGAAATATTGCTGGACTCTCTCGATTGTATTAATGTCTGAATGAAATTAATATTAATATCTAATGAATGAAAAAAATTTAATAAAAATATTAATGTCTAATGAATGAAAAAAAACCAGAAGTGCAGAAAGAAAGCATAACAAGAAACAGTTTATTGATTGATTAGTGTTATGACCATATCAAAAATATAACACAAAAGTAAAATACAGTTAAGTGAATTTTGCCCCATTTTATAATCTTTCTTGCTACGGCTGTTGAGTGAATCACTGCAGTTGTTAAGTTAGTGACACAGTTGTTAAGTGAACCTGGCTTCCCCATTGACTTTGCTTGTCAGGAGGTCACAAAAGGGGATCACATGACCTCCCCCAGGGACGCGGCCGGCAACTGTCATAAATATGAGTCGGTTGCCAAGCGTCTGAAATTTTGATCGTGTGACCATGGGGATGCTGCAACAGACATAAGTGTGAAACATGGTCATAAGTCACTTTTTCAGTGCTGTTGTAATTTTGAACTGTTGTAAATCAAGGACTACCTGTACAGGATATAAGTCCAGGATAAAATAGATAAAAGAAAAATACAGCGACAAAAGACATTAGTTTTAAGTACAAAAAATCAGGTAAATACACTATCTTTACAGAATACCTCATTCTGTTCGCTACAATGGGCCCTTTGGTGATTATTGTAATTAATCTCAAAGCTACAGGATAAACAGTACAGACGGTTCATGTCTTCCACGTGGACAACACTTTTTTGACAACATAAGGGTCTATATTGCTGAAACAAGTTTATTATATTGCTATATTTAGATATAGAATAATAGCAGAAACTGTATGAACAAAGAAACGTAACCTGACATAATCTAAATACAGAAGGCATCTCAAATATTTTCTCGAATATTTCAGATAGTCGACATTACATATCTGGTTAGATTTTAGAAACCGAGAGAAGGAAAAGTAAAACAAGAAATTATTTTGAAAGCTGAACCGTTTCTCAGTCTGTTGAAATGACTATTTTAATCAGAATGTCAAAACAGAAACTGAAGAAGGAGAGATTCAACCTTGAAATAAGGAGAAATTTTCGGACAGTGAGAACCATCAACCAATGGAACAGAAGTTGCCTTCAGAAGTTGTGGGAGCTTCATCCCTGGAGGCTTTCAAGAATAGATTGGACTGCCATCTGTCAGAAATGATGTAGGGTCTCCTGCTTGGGTGGGGGGTTGGACTAGATGACCTACAAGGTCCCTTCCAACTCTGTTAATCTGTATCTGTAAATTTTTTAATGAAATCTTAACGTTAGATTTAAAGAGAGACAGTGAGTGATGCTTCTGAATGCTTGCTTTTGCACATATTGTCACATTAGGCTCAGTTGATTGCTGGAGAAAATTTATGTTTGCTAAGGATCAACGCTGACCGGATGGCACATAATCAACAAACCAATCCATGCTTCATTTATATCTATAAGCTTGATTTATATGTTTCTTGTAACTGTGGTAAGAAGAATATCATCAGTATTTTGAAACTTTCCCAAACTTCTTTCTTTACCATGTTCTCATCCTGAACAAGTAAAAAAAGCATCACCAGAAAAAATAGGGGGGAAAACCCTGAAGTATATAAAAAATGTTTTTCCCTGGTTGGGCTTTTATTTTCAGTGAAGACCAAGAAGAGGGAAAAATCAGGAATATTAGGATTTTTTTTCAATTGTATAGAACAGGGGTCCCCAAACTTGGTAACTTTAAGACTTGTGGACTTCCACTCCCAGAATTCCCCAGCAAGCTATTCTGGGAGTTGAAGTCCACAAGTCTTAAAGTTACCAAGTTTGGGGACACCTGGTATAGAGTAAGCTTTGACTAACAAGGTCACACAGGGATTTTAAAATATTTCTTAAATACAGGTAGTCCTCGACTTATTTAATTTAATTTAATTTAATTTAATAAACGTTCTTATAGGCCGCCCAATCCCGTGGGACTCAGGGCGGCGTACAACAGGATAAGAAACGTACAATAAAAACAATTATCAAAGTTTAAAAATTAAAAAGCATAATAAAAACAATTATAAAAACAACATTCATGGGGGGAATCTGATCTTCCTATTCACCCCACCTGCCGGAAGAGCCAAGTTTTTATGGCTTTACGGAAGGCCAGCAGGGTGGGGATAGTCCGGATCTCTGGTGGGAGTTGGTTCCAGAGGGACGGGGCTCCCACAGAGAAGGCTCTCCCCCGTGGCCCCGCCAACCGACATTGTTTGGCCGATGGGACCCAGAGGAGGCCCTCTCTATGGGACCTAACCGGTCGTAGGGAGGTATGTGGTAGGATGCGGTCCCGAAGGTAACCTGGCCCTGAGCCATGTAGGGCTTTAAAGGTAATGACCAACACCTTAAATTGCGACCGGAGACTAATTGGCAGCCAATGCAGCTGGCGAAGGATAGGTGTTACGTGGGTGTATCTCGGTACACCCACTACAGCTCGCGCAGCTGCATTCTGTACCAGTTGGAGTCTCCGGATGCTCTTTGAGGGTAGCCCCATGTAGAGCGCGTTACAGTAGTCTAGCCGTGAGGTGACAAGGGCATGAGTGACTGTGAGCAAAGCCTCCCTCTCCAAGTAAGGTCGCAATTGGTGCACAAGACGGATTTGTGCAAAGGTCCCCCTAGCCACAGCTGAAAGATGTTGCTCCAATTTTAGCTGTGGATCTAGGAGGACACCCAAATTGCGGACCTGTTCCGAGGGAGTCAATTTTTCTCCCCCGAGAACCAAGGAGGGACAGTCGACATAGTCCTTGGGGGGCAATATCCAGAGCCACTCAGTCTTGTCTGGGTTGAGCTTGAGTCTATTCACTCCCATCCAGACCCTCACATCGTCCAGGCAGCGGCACATTACATCAACTGCTTCACTGAACTGACACTACTTATTTACTACTTAGTTCATTTAGTGATCGTTCAAAGTTACAACAGCACTGGAGAAAGGGACTTATGGTAAAGTGACCAGATTTATTTATTTTTAAGCGGGACGGGGGCATTTGTTTTGCCCTCTGCGCATGCGCAGAACGCTGCGCATGCGCAGAGGGCAAAACAGCAAATGTCGGCGTCCAGGTGGGGGGGGGAGGCGGGGGGGGCGCTTGGATGCCTGGAGCCCGCGACAGGTAAGCTGCCGGCTGCCTCCTTTCCCCGTCTCCCGCCTCCCGTTCGTTGCTTGCCAGCCCGGCCGAAGGGGAGGCGGGAGGCGAGGAAAGGCCTCCCGAAGGGGAGGCGGGCTCCCGAAGGGCTGCCGGCTCGTGAAGGGGAGGCGGGAGGCGAGGAAAGGCCTCCCGCCTCCCCTTCGGGAGCCGGCAGCCCTTCGGGAGCCCGCCTCCCCTTCGGGAGGCCTTTCCTCGCCTCCCGCCTCCCCTTCGGCCGGGCTGGCAAGCAACGAACGGGAGGCGGGAGACGGGGAAAGGAGGCAGCCGGCAGCTTATCTGCTCCAGGCGTCCAAGCGCTACGGTCTCCCGGTCGCCGCCCGGCCCCAGGGCAATGGCAGCAGCGAGGCGACGGGGGGAAGAAAGGGGAGGGGGACGAGGAAGGGCTGTTTGCGCCGCCGGAGGGGCCGCTCGTGAGCTCAAAGTGGCGACGGTTCCTCGTCCCTCACCCCTCCCAACAGCAGCGGCGCCTCCGAGGGCGGGGCTAGGGATGGGGCGGGGGAAGGAGAGGAGGAGCAGCCTCCCTTCCCCCTTCCCCCAGCAGGCAGCCGCCTCGCTGGAATTCCGCCCGACTTGCTTCCGGTACCTCTCTTTTGCTTCCCCTTTTAAGGTGACCAGACGTCCTGCTGTTTCCGCATTCTTTTTAAAAAAGCGGGACTTTTTGAAAAGAATGCGGGACGCGGGACACACGCTTGAAAAGCGTGTCTGTCCCGCCAAAAGTGGGACGTCTGGTCACCTTAACTTATGGCCATTTTTCACACGTTGTACCATCCCCATGGTCACATGATCAAAATTCAAAATGGCAACTAGTTCGTATTTATGACCGTTGCAGTATCCTGGGATCACGTGATCCGCTTTTGGGACCTTCCGACAAGCAAAGTCAACGGGGCAGCCAGATTCACTTAACAACCATGTTCCTAACTGAACAAATGCAAAGACTCACTTAACAACTGGGGCAAGGAAGGTCGTAACATGGGGCGAGCTCACTTAACAAATGTTTCCCTTAGCAACAGAAATTTTGGGCTCAATCGTGGTCGTAATTCAAGGAATACCTGTGCATAGAACATGTACTTCTAGAAGAGAACTCTAGAAGATTTCCTTTTTGTCAGTACTGGTGTAAGGTGAGCGGTTAAAAGTCAAAAGACGAGTCTCCTTAACTTTAGAAAGAAAAACCCAACATGGATTTCCAGGCATATTTCTGATCTCAGCCCACGAAAACATGCCCCAAGAATAGACCAGGGGTCAGCAACCTGCGGCTCTGTGGTTGGCCTTACATGAAATCAGAACAATGGGAGTATTAGATGTAGTTTAACAGTAGTGTAGATAAGGTTGAGTTAAGGCTACTTTACTCCTGGGTTGGGATGATTTTAAGAGAATGCCATCCAGATGTAAAAAGATGTAGCCAGGTCCAACTAGTGGTCAGACACTAGTTAGACAAAGCTTTAGGTGTGTAATAATACGATGAACGGTTGTAGGAACTGGGCATGGTTAGTCTAGTGAAGAGAAGGACCAGGGGAGACATGATAGCACTCTTCCAATATTTGAGGGGCTGCCACAGAGAGGAGGGGGGTCAAACTATTTTCCAAAGCACCTGAAGGCCAGACAAGGAATAATGGGTGGAAACTGAACAAGGAGAGATTCAACCTGGAAATAAGGATAAATTTTCTGACAAGAACAACCAATCAATGGAACAGAAGTTGCCTTCAGAAGTTGTGAGAGCTTCATCACTGGAAGCTTTCAAGAAGAGACTGGACTGCCATTTTTCAGAAATGGTGTAGGGTCTTCTTCTTTGGGCGGGGGTGTGGGGTGGACTTGGTGACCTACAAGATCCCTTCCAACTCTGTTAATCTGTTTCTGTTAAATTAAGCAGGGTTTGTTTTCAAGTAAAATATATTTATCTAAATAGATTCCCCATAAGTCAATGGTCCAGAGTATAAAGTTATAGTTTTAGTTCTTTTTATGATCCTTTACACCCCCTGTATAGGCACAATATAGAATTGTAACGTCATTCAGGACATTATTGATGATTTGCTAATCATGTAGAAAACAATCGGATTTTTTTTTTAAAAAATAGACTGTTAAAATTGGATTTTCAATTCCTCTGAACAATTGGTGTAGGTTAATAATATTCAACCATTGTCACTCGTTAGATTTGCTTGCTTTTTAAAAAGGGTTTGGCCACGGATAGGCAATGGGAGGCATCAAATGCGACTCTTTTTCTTTGTAAAAGTAAAATGGCAAGCATTCCCTGTCAATGGTGGGCGGTAAAAAAGATAAGAAAGATAAAAATAACCCACAGGATGCACCTGAATGAAAAAGAAAACAAGAAGTAACAAAGAGAAAGAACCAAACACCCAACATAAACGCATGGAAATCAGAACTTAGCCATATATTTGGAAGTGCATAGTTACCCAGATCACACAATTAAGATAGGGATGAGTTGATAGCAATAGCACTTAGACTTATATACCGCTTCATAGTGCTTTACAGCCCTCTCTAAGCGGTTTACAGAGTTCAGCATATTGCCCTCAACAATCTGGGTCCTCATTTTACCCACCTCAGAAGGATGGAAGGCTGAGTCAACTTGAGCCTGGTGAGATTTGAACAACTGAACTACTGAACTGCAGTGCTGCATTTTAACCACTGCGCCACCTCGGCTCTGATGCAGTGTAGACTATGCTTTTTGAAAAGCAGTGAACATAACTGACAAAGAGAAGCCTGGTTTCTTTCTTTCAGAGCAGTTCTTTTATTTATTTTACTATTCAGAGCAATTGTTTTGTTTACTTCCAGAGTATGTACATATTTACAAAGATGTGCGCAGTCAACTCATTAATGAAATAGGACTAAAAAATCAAATTAATTTTTTTATGACCAATAAATTGAAGATTACAGATCAAGAGAAGCCTGGGGGAAATCCTATCTGTGGAATTTATTTCAATGTATTCCAATTATTTTTTTGCAAATGTTTAGTATGCCAAAGCTATCGGAAGGCTTAGTGCAAGTTATACCGTTGATTCTTGCTTGAAATCAGTTGGGAATTGCATTCCCAAAATAATTTCCCATTGCACATTAGTGGGATCAATATGTCAATGAAGACTTAATCGTCCAGGCCAAAGGTATCTAAAGCAAAGGTAAAATCTACTTACCTTCCCTACCGGTTCGGAAGTGCATGTTTTTCACCCTCTGCGCATGCGCAGAAGGCTTCGCACATGCGCAGAGGGTTAAAAAAAGAAAATGGCAATGTCCGGGTGGGTGGGTGGAGCCTCGCGCTGCCTCCGCTACCGGTTCTCCAAACCACCGGCGGCCACCGCTACCGGTACGCCCGAACCGGGCCGAACCGGTAGCATTTCACCCCTGGTCTAAAGGTTGAAACATGGTAACTGATCAAACTTTGTTAATCTGAGACGTTTCGTTGCTCATCCAAGCAACTAAATTAGTCAGAGCAAAATTACCGGATTTTTCAGAGTATAAGACGCACTGGAGTATAAGACGCACCTTAGTTTTGGGGGAGAAAAATAGGGGAAAAAATCTACCTACCAGGTATTCATCTGGCTAGCGTCCTTAGTCTGGTCAGCTTCAGCACATTATTTTATCCCCTGGTTAGGGCTGGAAAAAACCTTCTGCGGAGGGAGTAGCAATGAAAAAATCCTGCACCTCATTAGGGCTGGAAAAAAAAGCTTCAAAAAAAAAAGCTACATTCGGAGTATAAGACGCACCCAAATTTTCAGCCACTTTTGGGGGGGGAGATGCATCTTATACTCCAAAAAATACGGTAGTTAGGCAGAGAATTTTGCTGTGCTTGATGAAGTTGCTTGGATAAGCAACAAGACATCTCAGATTAACAAAGTTTGGTCCAGTGACCATGATTCAACCTTTAGACACATTAGAGGGATCAGCAAAAAGCGTGAGTACTTCCAAAACTATCAAAGGATGTGATAAAGCAAAACAAAGCAGGTTCAGCCATTTGCCTTCCTTAGGCAGGTCTGGGAAAAAGAAACCCACATCTCTTTTGGGTTTGTGTAGCTTAACATTTTGTCATCCCCACCCAGTTTGAGATTCTTGATTGGAAATGATGAATGTCAGGCTAAGGTCGTAGAAAAAAGCAAAACAAAACAGATCGTCTGATGGCTTAGCTATGTGAATCCCATCCTTTGTAAAACACAGTGCTACAGATCCCAACTTTTCTCTTCCTGAGGACTTCTAGATTGTCACTGAACGTTTTTGAAGACCACAATGTTAACTTAGAGCCGGCAATGTATCATCTACAGCTGCTTTGACTCCTGCAACTTCCCGTTAAATGGTTTCCATAAAACAGATTAGGAACCACTGATCTATCATGTTGTATGAGCCCAACCAACTATGGCTCCATCGACCAACCAAAGCTAAGCGAACTTTTCTCTGACGTGGTATGTGAGTCCACTCTCATGCTACAGGATATCAGGAGATGCAGTCTGAACTACAAGAGCTTAGGGCACCTCCTGTAGACCCTCCAATCCTCTGTCCAACTTGAAGTCCAGCTAATTTATTCCTTCATTGAAGAAGCACTTTCTTTGCTTAACAACCGACTTCTGAAGGACAAGCTCCTGTAGGATGGGATCCGATCGTGGAATTCCGATGTCACAAAAAAGTACAAGAATGGATCCAGGCAGCAGTTGAAGCTGGCAAGGCTTAAGAAAAAGGGGTGCAGATACAAGACTCCTTGTTTGACAGCACAGCCCTTCACCACATCTTCTTTTACCAACATGAAGAAGAAAAACATGAGGTGATAGGGGGCGAAGCACACAAAAAACACGACAGCACACATGGACACCATCCGTAACGCCTTCTGTTTTTCGACGGTGTTTTGCAAAGGCATTTGGTGCTCCTGGAGGGACGCTCTGGTCTTCCAAGTGCAGTAGACGATGGTGGCAAGAGGGAACAAAAACCCAACCAGTTCGGCCACCACCAGCATCCCGATCAAAGCCGCCTTGTTCTGGAACTTTTCAATGTTGAGATCGGAGAAGCAAGTTTCCGAACTCTGGGTCTTTCTCAGCAACGGGAAGGTCAGACAAGCTATGCCAACCACCAACCAGACGACAGCTGAGATGGCGACATCGTAGCGCTTCTTCCAGTTTTTGGCCTTAAAGGGATGGAGCAGGAAGAGGTATCTTTGCACACTGATACAGGTGAGGAAACAAATGCTGGCATACATGTTCAGGTACTTCAAGTAGAAGCAAAGCTGGCAGAGGAAGAGTCCGAAGGGCCACTTGTAGTTGACATAATAATAAATCCGCAGAGGTAAGGAGAGGACATGAATGAAGTCCGCAGTGGCCAGATTCAGCAGGAAGATGATGGCTCTGTTTTGCTTTCGGATAAAGAGACAAAGGATCCACAGAGCAATGCTATTGGTTAGGAGGCCTGGGATGAAAATGATGGTGTAGCTGGCAGCATAAAAGGTGTGTTGGAAATCTCTTCCGGGTTCCGAGCAATTCATCCCTGGGCTTTCCAGCATCTCAGTTCCATTGAAGAGAAAAAAACTTGGAAAGGTCCCACTTTTGGAGTCATTCCGGACGCTGTAAGGAAAAGATGGCACATTAATAAAGCAATGGGAATAGCGCATAGATTTATATACCATCCCATAGTTCAGTGATGGGGAACCTATGGCACGCAGTGCCACAGGTGGCACGCGGAGCCATATCTGAGGGCACATGAGGTGTTGCCCTATGTCAGCTCCAGCGCGCATGCACTCACTGGCCAGCTGATTTTCAGCCTTCTTTTCGGCCGTTTTCGCTCTCCCCAGGCTTCAGGAAAGCCTCCTGAAGCTTGGGGACGTCGAAAAATGGCCCAACCGGAAGTTCACTTGTGTGCGTCACCCCCAGCCTCCTTTTCGTTGTCAGAGGTCTTCAGGAACTTCTTTGGCTTTGGACAGTTGTAGCCAGGCCTCCCACACCTCGGCCCATTTCTTCTGCAGCCGGCAAGGCTTTTCTGAAGGCCTCTGCAGCCGATAACAGAGCTCCAGATCGATCCAGAGCTCTGTTATCGGCTACACAGGCCTTCAGGAAAGCCTTCCCGGCTGCAGAAGAAATGGGCTGAGGTTTGGGAGGCCTGGTTGCAACTATCTGAAGGTAAGTAGTGGGGCAGCTCCACAGCTTCAGTGAGGCCTGTGCGCATGTGCGGGGGGGGGGCGCATTGCATTAAGTGTAGGTACCCGCGTGCATGCTATCGCGCGTGCGCGCACCCTTTTGGCACCCGAGCCAAAAAAAGTTCGCCATCACTGGCCTAACCTATGGGAAACATACTTCCTTGAAAAACGTTGGTAATTTTAATAAAGTTCTTTCCAAAAAAGAAAAGGAAAACCCTTTCGCTGCTTGAGAATGGTGGAGTCATTTTGCCCAGCCTGTAAATTGTTGTAACTCTCCTTCCGCCTACCTATTTGTTCATGCATTTGCTGTTTACTAAATTGCTCATGCATACTATTCAAGAGTTTCCTGTTTAGCATCTTTGTCCATTAATTCTTATTAAGACGGCAGCTTCAACTCCATCCCGCAGGCGGGAAGTCAATAAAAATCAAATTTCCAGCTTCTGCTTTACATAACGACACCTCTGGGGAAAACGATTCCTACTGCATGTTGGTGAAAGGGCTTCTGTGATTTCTCTCTCCCTGGAGCATTAAATTAAATAAAGGTTGTCATTGACCACAAATGTATTCTGTTTGAGTTACTTTTTAAGCTGGCTCTTACCGATAGCTGGCAGAATGCAAGCTCTATTGTGCAGCTAAGTGCTTAATAGAAGAGAATATTTGTATCTCAGGATACTTGATGCTCTCTGAGCTTGGTTGTTTGCTTGCAGACATCTCATTACTCGATTAGGTAACAGCATAAATGCTGGAAGGGAGTGAGGTTTGCGAGGAGGAGGAGGAGGAGGACTGTGGGTTCCTTGGTGTTCTCTGAGCTTGGTTGTTTTCTTGCAGATGTTTTATTACTCAAACTAGGTAACATCATAGCAATAGCATTTAGACTTATATACTGCTTCATATGCTTTACAGCCCTCTCTAAGCGGTTTACAGAGTTCAGCATATTGCCCCCAACAATCTGGGTCCTCATTTTACCGACCTCAGAAGGATGGAAGGCTGAGTCAACCTTGAGCCTGGTGAGATTTGAACAGCTGAACTGCTGAATTGCAGTCACTGAAGTAATTGCAGTGTTGCTTTTAACCACTGCGCCACCTTGGTTCCTAATCATCAGTGCTAGAAGAGAGTGGGAGAGGAGGAGGAGGAGGAGGAGGAAGAGGAGGAGGAAGAGGAAGAGGACTGTGGGGTCCTTGGTGCTCTCTGAGCTTGGTTGTTTTCTTGCAGATGTTTTATTACTCAAACTAGGTAAAATCATCAGTGCTAGAAGGGAGTGGGAGAGGAAGAGGAGGAAGAGGACGACGACTGTGGGGTCCTTGGTGCTCTCTGAGCTTCATTGTTTTCTTGCAGATGTTTCATTACACAACTAGGTAACATCAGTGCTAGGAGTGGGTTTGCTTTCTCTTTATATACTAGTGCAGGAGTGTCAAACCCAGGAGCCGGAGCCGGCCCACGGGATGTTTAGATCTCACCTGCGGGCCACCCTGGAAACAGGGAAGGACCAGCCCGCGGTGCCTCTGCCAGCGAAAATGGAGCTCGGGAGGGCTACGGGCAGCCCTCCCGCTCCGTTTTCCTTGGCAAAGGGTTGCAGGAGGCTGTCGCAGCCGAAAATGGAGTTTGGGAGCCCGTTTTCACTGGCAGAGTGCTCGGCCCAGCACAGGTGCCCCCAACACAAATGACGTTGAGCTGGCCACGCCCTCTGGCCACCCCACCCCCCCGAGGTCAAACATTGATGTCGCCCTCAATGAAATCGAGTTTGATACCCCTGTACTAGTGGCTTTCCCTGTTGTTGGTAGCAGTATTCTCGGTGATTCCTTGATTAGGCTGTTAGTTACTGTTGTTTGTCTGAGAGGGTAGTTGATTGGGATATTGTTTGCCGCTTGATCATTGCTCTTGTGTAAATCTGGGACGATGCCTCCTTGAATAGCATGCAGGCAGCGATGGCCTTTCCTCACAAAACAACCCACAGAGATTTTTCATAAGATGTGACTTACAGGCAGGACAGGCACCCAAGGGATGTTTGGTTTCCGGAAGAGGAAGAAACAAGAAACTGAAGCTGCACCTTGATTTCAAAAACTCTCTTTAGACCAATTCATGCCTTAAAAGGAGGGGCAGTAGAGCAACGAAACTGTGTGTGTGTGTGTTAAGGAGTTATTGTGCTGTTAAGCACATACACAGCGAAATGCGTTGTAGTAATGGTGTTGCAGTTTGATATGAATGCTATTCAGTCAATAAACAGAATATCTTTAATATGTACAAAATAGTTTTTACTTGAATAGTAGCAAAGTTAAATAGGAAGTCCAAGTCATACACAGTTATTCAGTCAATGCGAAGTTTCTTCTTCTTGCCTATCTTTGTTTTAACTCACAAACAAAGATCACAGCTATCACTTAATTCTATACTATCACAGATAGATACTCTTCTCTTCACAGCAATTTCACACAACCATAAAGTAAACTACTCATCAGTAAAGCAGCACAGAGAGTCTTCAGTCCGGAACACACCGTCAGACACAACCACCAACCATCAGCTATCAACCATCAACCATCAACCACATTGAGCATGCTCTTTTGCTTGCTTATATAGTAATCATCCACAATGCATTTAAAGCAATATACACATAACAATGATTTGTGGCTTAATCATATATTAACACACCCAATCATTTGAACAGGGTTCTAACATTCTCCCCTTTGGGTTGTTAATATATAAAATACAATCTTACAATCTTAGATTATAACCTTCACAACTTTCTTTATGTCTATCAGCATTTTGCGCTTTCGTAAAATGATCTGCTAAATTACATTCACTAGTACAATACTCTAGTTTAATCATTTTCCTCTGTACACATTGTCTAACATTAAGATATCTAAGATCTGTAAGCTTTGATCTCGTTCTAACACCAATATTTGTTGCCATATCAATTGCTGCTTGATTGTCTTCAAATACACATATTGGTTCTTTTACAGTGTGTGTGTAACTTTTCTAGTTGTATTTCACACATTGTCAGGTAACTATATTAACATGAATCCAAGATACATATAATGAGGAAAAATAAAAATATATACAAAAGGTCTACTATTTACAACCTGAACAAAGAGAGGGGTACTATACATATAAATTTTATCATATTTAAAGAGTGTACCAAATTAAAATCTATTGCTATTAGGTTAAAAAGCCAGTTTGTGTAGTGATGAAGGCCTCTGGCTAGAAATTGGGAGAAGGTGAGTTCTAATCCCGCCTTAACTCGACCTGTGGGTTTTTTTTCCTAATTTGGCAATCGAAGAGGCCTTGCTAATTGCAACTCAGTTGTTATATTACCTAGAGTTATTCGATGTTACACAATTATTGTTTGGGTTGCTAAAATTAAATAGATAAATCAATTCTTTGTTTTTCACCTCATGGTTTAGTCCTGTAAATAACCTTAACTCTGGAGAACATTCAGTTTTTTGTTTAGTGATGTTACTTGCCTCTTCAAAAAAATTTCACCAAGAGGGTATATCAGCTGATATACCCCAAATGAAAACAAAACCCAAAAACAAACCTTTATGTTCTTTAGGCAACATCTCCAGCATTTGGGAGAATAATTTTAATATATATGAGCCAGGCTAACAGGAGTCAAATACCAACAATGTTTAATTTTCCACTTCACTTCTTGTATTGAAACTGAAGTGAAGTGAAGTAAAACTGGTTTCCATAAATGCTGCCAATTAGTCTCCTGTATGGGATTACCAAGATCAGCAACCCAAGCTTCCATCCGATAGCTTTCCCATTTTAAATTACAATAATAACCTATAATCTTTTGAAATTCCTTTTGGATGTTTTAAATAATGAAGTATTCTCAAAATTTGTATAAGGTTGTATTGCCAAAGTATTTTTATTGCCCAGAATTCAATTCAATTCAATTTATTACAGACATGGACCAGAGACCAGAACATATAATTAAATTAAAAATTCTAGAATAAAATAATAAATAACAACTAAAATCTACGATAAAATCCAGTCAGTCCATTATACATGGTCTAACTATACTAAAATTACAATCCATAAACTGTGAGGCCGGTAGTTGGTTTAATACTAAGTCTAAAAGGGAAAGGAATAAGCAGTGCAAAGCGTTTGCCACATTGTTTGTCTAAAATAGCTATGGTGGATTAGACACATGTTTCTGACGAATTCCCAGTGCTGTTGTGCAGAATCTAGCCACCTGCACTGTAGTTTCGGACTATTCATTCTTAAGCAGATACTGGAGATAAGCATTGTCGGAACGGCCAGGATACCTACCAATGATTGGAAACATGTTTTTTCCCGAATCTCACCATAAAAGGAACATTGAAGGAGTATGTGACCCACAGTCTCCACCTCTGCCCAGAATTCTATTATCTATTTTACCCTGGAATTAGATTCTGTATTTTCTTTTATATTTTTGATATGGTCATAAGACTAATCAGCTAATAAACTATATATCTAGCTATTACCCAGAAGAGATTTGAGCTGATACTGAAAAGGCTACCGTAGTGTATTACCTATTTATTTATTATTTATTTATTTATTATTAGTTTCTTCCCTAAGGACTCAGGGCGGTGTACAACATTTTAAAGAACACTAAACAATAAACATTCATTTAAAAACAATTTAAAAACATTAAAAAAGTTAAAAGACGTCCAACAACATACATACTGGGAGAGATCTCGGATAAAAACTAGTCTCAAACCCCTGCCTGCAGGAAGGGGTTTGAGACTACACACATTTGTCGTAGTATCTGATCTTTATTGAGAGGCTCACCGTGGTTATAAAAATATTTTAATCTATAAAGATTATGTGCTCTCAAAGAGTAGAGTTCACGTTAGTCAAAAGTACATGTAACTTTTGCAGATCTCTGATTCTGATTTGGAATACAGGAAAGTCTGCATGCAGCTTTTGGAGAAAACCAATGTTGTGCCACAAGTGATACGCCTTCCTTCTGTGGTCTGATAAATAAGTTTTCCTAATTTATGCAGTTGAAATGCAAAGCACAATCCTGATGAGCATCTATACCAAAAAAAACCCTGGACTTCTCGATTCACCGGTTCTGCTCAAGGGACAGGGAGAGCTGTGGGTTATGGCCGTATCTTTGCCCGGATGTATCTTGTGTGCCAGGCACCCATTCCTGGACTGGCAGGCCCTGTTCACCATCAATCCTTGCTCATTTCCTAGTGGGATTATTGCGATGTATACTATGTGGGGCTAGCAGTTATAAGTGGTCCAGAATGCGGTAACTCATGCAGTGATGAGTGCCCCTTCCTTTGTCCATATCACACCATTGTTGCATGAACGGGACCGGTTCCTAATTTATTTCTGGGTGCAATTCAAGTCGCCAGTTATCATCTTTAAAGACCTATATCAGTGTTTCTCAACCTTGGCAGTTTGAACATGTGTGGACTTCAATTCCCAGAATTCCCCAGCTATTCTGGGATTTGAAGTTCACATATCTTCAAACTGCCAAAGTTGAGATACACTGCCCTACATGGTTCAGGACTAGGTTATTTGCCTCAGTCTCCCCAAATTTTCAGGAGAGGCAAACATTGATATATTTGCTCATTCCAACTTTCACAAGTGCTATCTGGTAGAGACCAACTTGATCATATGAATAGAATAGAATAGAATAGAATAGAATAGAATAGAATAGAATAGAATAGAATAGAATAGAATAGAATAGAATAGAATAGAATAGAATAGAATAACAGAGTTGGAAGGGACCTTGGAGGTCTTCTAGTCCAACCCCCTGCTTAGGCAGGAAACCCTACACCACTTCAGATAAATAGTTATCCAACATCTTCTTAAAAACATCCAGTGTTGGAGCATTCACAACTTCTGGAGGCAAGCTGTTCCACAGATTAATTGTTCGAACTGTCAGGAAATGTCTCCTTAGTTCTAGGTTGCTTCTCTCCTTGATTAGTTTCCACCCATTGCTTCTTGTTCTGCCCTCAGGTGCTTTGGAGAATAGTTTGACTCCCTCTTCTTTGTGGCAACCCCTGAGATATTGGAACACTGCTATCATGTCTCCCCTGGTCCTTCTTTTCATTAAACTAGACATACCGAGTTCCAGCAACCATTCTTCATACGTTTTAGCCTCCAGTCCCCTAATCATCTTCGTTGCTCTTCTCTGCACTCTTTCTAGAGTCTCAACATCCTTTTTACATCGTGGCGACCAAAACTGAATGCAGTATTCCAAGTGTGGCCTTACCATATGAAAACAAGAACTTTATTGCATTTTTTTTTGTTAACTAAAGAGGAACATTCTTCCAAAAGTGCAGAGGGGGAGGGGGATAAAAATCTACCTTGTCTGGAATTCCACCCTTCGAATTCTGAAAATCTTACCTCATTTGGAGCATCAGCAAAAGCGAGGGGTGTAGAGAAGGCAAGCTTTGGTTCTCTTTTGGAGAGTGATTCAGAAAGGAAAAGAAAATCCGTTGATTGGGTCTTGTTATTGCAACTGTCTGAACAAGATTGGCAGGAAGTTAAGAGCAAGAGAAGTTTGCATTTTTACTAACCACAAAAATAAGAATTCTTGCTTATAGGCAAGAACCCCGTCAAACGATGATGTGTTCTGGTGCGTGAGAAGATACAAAGCCGGAATGGACACCTGGTTATAGTCATTTTGGTAATGGCAAGATACAGCAATTTGAGTTGAGAAAGCTTATCCAAACAGTAAAGTTTCTGCCAGTGGCAGAGGTTCACTCAGGAAATCAGGCAATGTAATACTTAACATGTAGATAGAACTCTTTATTTTCAAATAACTTTCAGGAAGAAAAGGCATTAAAGTGTTTGGGGCAAATGAATCAAGTCCTCTCTGAATTTTAGAACTGTTTTGGAAAACTAGATTTGGATATCTATTTATTTATTTATTTATTTATTTATTTTATTTTATTTTATTTTATTTTATTTTATTTTATTTTATTTTATTATTTTATTTTATTTTATTTTATTTATTTTATTTTATTTTATTTTATTTATTTTATTTTATTTTATTTTATTTTATTTTATTTTATTATTTTTATTTTATTTTATTTATTTATTTATTTATTTATTTATTTATTTATCAAACATGTATAGGATAGTAGTAGTTTGTACAAACATAAGTAAAAAGTAATGATAAAAGAGGACAATAGGACAGTAGGACAGGGATGGTAGGCACAATGGTGCGCTTATGCACGCCCCTTACAGACCTCTTAGAAACCGGAAGAGGTCGACTGTAGACAGTCTAAGGTTAAAGTTTTTGAGGTTTGGGGAAGAAACCACAGAGTCAGGTAGTGCATTCCAGGCATTGCTCACTCTATTGCTAAAGTCGTATTTTCTGCAGTCGAGTTTGGAGCGGTTTACATTAAGTTTGTATCTATTACGTGCTCATGTAGAGTTGTAGAGAAGGTGGTGGTGACCCAGCTTCTGCAGCTCCTGGATGAAACAGATCATCTAGATCCTTATCAGTCGGGTTTCAGGCGCGGCTACAGTACAGAAACTGCCTTGGTCGCTCTGATGGATGATCTCTGGCGGGCCCGGGATGGGGGGAACTCCTCCATCCTGGTGCTACTTGACCTCTCAGCGGCTTTCGATACCATCGACCATGGTATCCTTCTGCATCGGCTCGGCGAGTTGGGAGTGGGAGGCACCGTTTTGCGGTGGTTCTCCTCTTATCTCGCCGATCGGATGCAGTCGGTGTTGGCAGGAGGGCAGAGATCGTCCCCTAGGCCCCTACTATGTGGGGTGCCCCAGGGGTCGGTTCTCTCGCCCATCCTGTTTAACATCTACATGAAACCGTTGGGTGAGATCATCCGCAGGCATGGGGTGTGTTTCCATCAGTACGCTGACGACACCCAGCTGTACATTACCACCCCATCTGACTTCAGGGAGGCAGTTGATGTAATGTGCCGATGCCTGGACGACGTTAAGATCTGGATGGGGAGGAACAGACTCAGACTTAATCCCGACAAGACCGAGTGGCTGTGGATAATGCCTCCTAAGGACCATGATAACTGTCCCTCCTTGGTCCTTGAGGGTGCGAAACTGACTCCCTCAGACCAGGTCCGCAACTTGGGGGTCCTCCTAGATCCACAGCTAAAATTAGATCTTCACCTTTCTGCTGTGGCTAGGGGGGCCTTTGCACAGGTTCGCCTGGTGCACCAGCTGCGGCCATATCTGGAGAAGGAGGCGTTACTCACGGTCACTCATGCCCTTGTCACCTCGCGTTTGGACTACTGCAATGCGCTCTACATGGGGCTACCCTTGAAGAGTATCCGGAGACTTCAGTTGGTGCAAAATGCGGCTGCGCGTGCTGTGGTGGGTGTGCCGAGGTACACCCACGTGACACCGATTCTCCGCCAGCTGCATTGGTTGCCCATCGGTCTCCGGGTCCAATTCAAGGTGTTGATCACCATCTTTAAAGCCCTTCATGGCTTAGGACCAGGATATCTCCGGGACCGCATTCTGCCTCACACTTCCCTCCGACCGGTTAGGGCCCACAGAGTTGGCCTCCTCCGGGTCCCGTCGGCCAAGCAATGCCGGCTGGCGGGCCCCAGGGGGAGGGCCTTCTCTGTGGCTGGCCCCGTGCTCTGGAACCAACTCCCCCCAGAGACCCGAACCATCCCCACTCTGCTGGCCTTCCGAAAGGCCGTTAAGACATGGCTCTTCCTGCAGGTGGGGGGGACAGCTTAACCCATCTGAGCTTACCCCCCAAGTATGTATGTGGTTGAATGGATGGATGTTGTTGCTGCTTTTATACTGTTTTTTTTAAAATTTTGTACTGTTTTTAAATTGTTTGAAATTTTGTCTATTCTTGTATTTCTTATGTTGTACGCCGCCCTGAGTCCTTCGGGAGTTGGGCGGCATATAAGAATAACAAAATAAATAAATAAAAATAAATAAATGTATTGTTGCGGTTGAAGCTGAAGTAGTCATTGACAGGAAGGACATTTTGGTATATGATTTTGTGAACTACATTTAGATCAGTTCGGAGGTGACGTAGTTGTAAATTGTCTAATCCCAGTATTTCAAGTCTGGTAGAATCAGGTATTTTGTTCTGAGCGGAGGAGTCACTGGACTCTCTCGATTGTATTTATGTCTGATATGCCAGTGCGGGTTCAGTTTGAACTGATGCTTCAAATTCCTTTCTATTCAGAAAGATTTGAGATATGAAGCCATCTAAATAAATTTGGACATGTTCAGTTCAAAGTGATACTTCCACAAGATTGTAACGCACGAACTATTACCACCAGCACAAAAAATAACTCTTGATACCAGCTACTAAGGAAGATGGGTCCGCCTAAATCTAAGGAATTTCAACAGATTTTGTTCAGAATCTGTTTGGTTCAGATTTCTGCAGATCTGAATCTGGAGCGTGTCTCCAACTGTTGTTTAGGTCTGGCTAGACGTTTCCATCCAGTCATATCAGGTTGTCCAGAGCAGGAAACTGACTCCACAAGAATACTAACAGAATAACAGAGTTGGAAGGGATCTTGGAGGTCTTCTAGTCCAACCCCCTGTTCAACAGTAGACCCTATACCATTTTAGACAAACGGTTGTCCAATCTCTTCTTAAAAACTCCCATTGATGGAGCACCCATAACTTCTGAAGGCAAGCTGTTCCACTGATTAATTATTTTCTTTTCTTTTTTAAAAATAATCTTTATTAGGTTTTTCCCTTTAAAAACAACATATAAAAAAGACATACAAAACACACATGAAACGACAACAAACATAAAAACAACAAATCTCTTTTACAGCTTTTTCATAATATTTCCCTAAATATTTACACTTTACAATATTGCTATTTTTGTTTTGACTATCACTATTACATTATATCGTTCTATATTCGATGGATTGAGTCTCTTATTTGTTTTCAACTACTATTTCATCCGTTTTGTTGACATATATATCTATTTACTTACATAAGAAGTACATAGGAAGTAAAGAAGCAAGAGACTTTACAATTTCTTCATTAGTAAGCCTAATTTATAACAACATTTGATATTTTATTTTGTTTTAACCACTTATACCATTTATCCCATGCTTCATAGAAGTCTGTATCTTCTTTATTTATTTATTTATTTATTTATTTGTGAGATTTATATACCGCCTCACAGTGCAAGCACTCTTTAAGCGGTTTACACCAGTAAGCAATGTATATTTATATTGCCCCCAACAATCTGGGTCCTCATTTTACCTACCTCGGAAGGATGGAAGGCTGAGTCAACCTTGAGCCGGTGAGATTTGAACCGCTGATCTGCAGATCACAGTCAGCTAAAGTGGCCTGCAGTACTGCCTCTAACCGCTGCGCCACCTCGGCTCATCATGTATCTCCATTATCATGTATCTCCATTGTTAGTTTGCACATCTCAGCGCATTCTAATATTTTTCCGACAACCATCGAGATAAATTATAATAATAAATAATAATAATAAATAATAAATACTAGAACAATTAAAAATAATAGCACAGAGTTCTCTCTCTCCCCCCCCTTTCTTTCTCTTCCCTCTCGCTCTCTCTCCTTGCCTCTTCCTTTCTCTTTCTCTGTCTCTTTTTTCTTTTTGTCTCTCTTTCTGTCTCTTTCTTTCTTTCCTCTCTCTCTCTCTCTCTCTCTCTCTCTCTCTCTCTCTCTCTCTCTCTCTCTCTCTCTCTCTCTCTCTCTCTCTCTCTTTCTTTTTTCTCCCCCTCTTTCTCCTTCCTCCCTTCCTCCCTTCCTGTGAAGAACCCCAGAAGGTCTTTGGTAGCAGGAAGAAAAGCCAGACGTTTTGAAACTGAGAACATGCCCATTGATCATCTGGCATTCTTAGAGCTCCACTCTTGATTAGCTTAGCCTGAGCAAGGATAGCTAGCAGCCACTTACAATAAGTTCTCAACTCAAGCTCAGTGCACGTGGGGATCCCCAAACAGTGAGGGTTTCTTTCTTCCTTTCTCCCTTGAAGCCACCCCTCGCAGCCCGTTTTTGCTCCCAGGGGGCTGCAGGGAGGCTTGCTAGGCACACCACCGCAACCCTTTTAGGCCTAGCAAGCCTCCCTGCAGACCCCTGGGAGCCAAAACAGTGCACGTGGGGACTCCTGGAAAGGGCGGGGAAGGTAAGATCGCGAGCCTGGTGATGATGGTGGGGGGGGTGCAGCAAGCTCTGGGGGGGGGTACTAGTGCGACTTACCTGTAGGCAGGAGGAGGCAGTTCAGTTGGGGCGCAGGGCAGGCACCACGTGGGAAGGCAGCTTAGGCAGGCAAGCTGCCTGGGAGGTGAGGAGGAAAAGGAAGTGACTGGGTGGGGCGGCAGTACTTAAAAAAAGCTTCTGCACATGCGCAGAAGCTAAAAACAAGATGGCGCTGCCTGTGGCGCTGCCGGGAGAACCAGTTCGGAGGCCTGGGTCGCTGTCTGTTCTAGCAACCCAGACCGCTAAGTTACTACTGGTTCTAGAGAACCGGTCTGAACTGGGAGGAACCTACCTCTGTTCCTAACACTATCTCCTTTCCCAGGTCTCTACAATGTCTCTGCAAGAGATGGTATTCAGCCGGTTTGGGCAAACCGGTAGTAGCGACCGATGGGTGGACTGGTCCACCCAGCCCGGTGATAAGCCATCCCATTTAAGCACATTTTTAAGCCATGCACATGCGTGCTAGCCGCGTGCGTGAGCTCAGCGCATGCACTCACATTTGCGAACCCGTAGGGAAAGTAAGTGAATTTCACCTCTGGTTTCTGCCCCCCCCTTTTGCATATGGGGGGAGAGGAGTAATTGCTTCTGACCATTTCTCATGTCATGCCCTCTACAGGTAAATCTGAGAATATAAGCTTGTGAATATTCCTGGTAAGGCGTCTGCAACAACAACAGGAAGTTTTGACCAAAAGTTACATAATGTGTATGTGGTTGTCTCTTCATTAGTTCCAAACAGCATATTAAACAAAACTACAGTATGGTTGTTTTTGTATGAAGTTCCTGGAATGAATCCAATTTGAATAAATATCAAAACTCAATTCCATTTTTTGACCTGGAAATCAGGTTAGCAAGCAAATTGTAGGACTCTTGCTGTGGTAGAGGCAGGTAGGTCGATGAGAGGCAGCTACTCATTTTATTGTTATTCATAGCAATAATAACGACTCAGTTTCATATTGTTTCCAAGATAATTATGTGGAGATATCCAGTGATGTGCACTGGAAGGGTCTTTTGGGAAAGTGAGGGTCATCCTCCAAGCCCCTTGTGTGAAAAAGTTATTTCAGTAGTGTAGAAAGTTAGCACTCACCCCTCTCCTAGAAGAATGAAATATTTTGAGAAATATTAAAAAGGCAGAATATTATATTTCCCTAAAGGAGAAACATGATCTTGGAAAGCAGCCCCCGCCTTTCTTAATAGCCCCAGCAGGACTGGGCCAGCCTATCTACAAGACAAAAGACCTTCAGCCACAGGGTGATGGGATTAGCCCTTACTCAAGAGCCAAACCAGGACAAAGCCATTAAGACACAATAGGAATTGCCCAACACCCTTTCAGAACACAAGCCTCTTCATTACATCATCACCCAGCAAGCTTCAACCAAACCTGGGAGCTCAGACAACCTTAGCTATGACCCCTTCATAACCCCATGGGAGTCTGACAGCAGCCAATAGAATACATTTCTTGCACAGGAACAGGAAGCTCAAGGGCAAGGCCCAAGAGAGGGTATACGTAACCCTTACTCTCCACTCCATGTGGTCAGCTGCACCAGGACCTCAAACCCACGTGGTCCTGTCCATCAATAACCCCTCTTTCCAATCAGCCTCCATGTTTCCTGTATCTTTCTCCCCACTTGGAACTGAACCAGATGGATATTTGTTCCAACAGTAGATTAAATGCAGGAATTACCAAATGTTTGGTACATCACATTCCCTTTTTAAAACTTTTTTTAGAAGCCTGCACTGTCCCATTACATACATCCACCATTTTGTACACACTGGGTCTTCACACACACACCAGTCTCCCCCATCAGCCCAAATAACCATACACACACACACACACAGACACAGACACAGACACACACTGTTAAGGGAAGAATATTCCCGTAGAGGCGATCTTTTACTTGGAATTCAAACACTTAGAAATAAAACCGAGATTAAATGTCTAATAGAAAATATTTCTTTCAGTACAAAACAATATAAAACAATAAATCTACATCTTTGCTAAGTAACACAACCATTCAGGTCAGAATACAAGGCAGAAGTGATTAATGGTGGATTAGGAATGTAGACATGCGCAGAAACATCATATCACGTGTTCTGCCTGTATTGGGAAGTACCATAATATTTAGGATAGGGGTGCATCACCCTGCATAGACTCACAACTGACAATATTCACATCGTCACACACACACACACACACACACACACACACACACACACACACACACACACACACACCATTACGTTGTGAGTAAGCCCTTCATAACACATGGTAGTTGCTTAACCCTGGATGTGAAAGTTGTCAGGAAATTACTTTACCAAACTCACCTAAATTCTTGGTGTCCTCCTATGATGTTGTTGGCTAGTTTGGTAATGAAAGGTCTGTAAGAAAACCATCGAGCTCAGAGAGCACCAAGGAACCCCTTCTCTGTGGAGATTCTCAGTCATCCAGGTTCATGATTGTCCCAAAGATGGTTTTTCAAAGGGCAGCTGGACTTGGTTTTTCTTTTTGTACTTCCTATTTTCGGCCACAAGATGGTGACCTATACCTTTAACAATTGTCATCTTTTTTGCTTTTTGCTTTTTTGCTCTCACCATAAAACAAAATCAGACTTCAATCAAGGGGGAAAAAAACAGTACAATCCCTTGTAGAACTTTCAGCTTCAAAAAATTGTTCTTCCTTTACTCTATTTCCTTTGGAAATGGTTTTCAGAGCGAAGCAATTATTTACAGTACTGTGATATATTTAAAACATTTATACCCTCGACTCCATCCTGGAAGGTTTCCGCCCTTCATTCTAGAGTAATTAAAAACAAGAAAGCCCTTGAATTTTGCAAGCTAATGATCCTTTTCTTTCTTTCTTTCTTTCTTTCTTTCTTTCTTTCTTTCTTTCTTTCTTTCTTTCTTTCTTTCTTTCTTTCTTTCTTTCTTTCTTTCTTTCTTTCTCTCTCTCTCTCTCTCTCTCTCTCTCTCTCTCTCTCTCTCTCTCTCTCTCTCTCTCTCTCTCTCTCTCTCTCTCTCTCTTTCTTTCTTTCTTCATCTGTATGGTCTCCACCATTTCTTTATTCTTTTTTTATGTAGTTCATTAATTTTCTACAGAAAATAACTATAAACAAAGAATTATTAAAGCAGAAAAAAACAGGGGAAGGGGAATGGCAAAAGAAGAAGGAAAAACAAAAAAATAAATAAAGAAGAAATAACTCCCAACTCTCTTTGAAACAATTACAGAAATAAAATACATTAACCTTTTGATCTCAAATTCAATAATACCCAGTATTTCTGAACTCATAAACATTTCTTAATGGTCACATTCCAAAATTAGTTTGAGTCTTTCTGCAAGCTTCTAGAACAAAAGTCCAAAAGTGGTGTTCACGTAGAAACAAACTTAGACAAGTTTTTCTTTTCTTTAGTCAAGGTAGAAAGGATGAGAATCAATTTGACAATCAGCTAATTAAAATCAGGCACAAGCTGGGGAAAACCCCACTCTTCACTTTGTGGCTTGGAATGCAGACTTCATGCTAAATGTCTCTCAAGTGGTTAAGAATTCCATGGAAGGAAATAGACTATCTTGGTGCCAAACCTTTAATTTCTACCAAATTGTATCTATTGAAGTTTAGATATAACTTCATATAACTTCAACTTAGATATATAAAAGGAGAATTTTCTTTAAGTGCTGCTGAAGAGAGTTCAGGAGAGGAAGACATCTATTTCATAGATTTTAAAAACTGTTAGAAGAAATATCCATCTGGTTCAGTTCCAAGCCGGGAGAAAGGTACTGGAGATAAAATGGAGGCTGGAGGCTGATTGGAAAAATGGTTTAATGATGAAACAGAACCACATGGATGGTTCTGGGCAGCTGACCACATGGAGTTGAGAGTGAGGTTTTTTTTTATACCTTCCTCTTGGGCTTTGCACGTGAGCTTCCTGTTCCTGTGCAAGACCATGTATTCTATTGACTGTTGTCAGATTCCCATGGGGCCATGTAGGGGTCATATTTATCTGAGCTAAGTTTGGTTGAACTTTGGACTGCTGATGCAATGAAAAGGCATTGGGCAATTCCTATTGCAGCTGTGGGCTAATCCTATCTTTCTTCAGAACTTGCTGCAGGGAATTTTTGCCTATGAATAGAGCTACCTAGATACTTGGCTTCTTTCAATAAGCACTTTATCCGTTAAGTGCGGACATCTACTGAGGGCTATTAAGAAAGGTGGGGGCTGCTTCCTCCCTCTAAAAAAACATGTTTCTCCATTTCTCATTCAGGGAAATATAATATTCTGCCTTTTTTAAATATTTCTCAAAACATTTCATTCTTTTAGGAGAGGGGTAGGTGCTAACTTTCCAAACTACAGATGAGGTAGAAGGAGTGTCGAGCCTCAATCCAGGGCTCGACACACACACCTGGGGGGAGCAGGAAACGCCTTGGCGAGCACACGGCGATCGGAGAAGCAAGGAGCACGGGACAGTGGGTGGATGGTTGGGAGACGAGGGACCCTTACAACGCATTTCTCTGGAGACAGCAGATGCATCGAGCCGACCAACAGCTGTGAGGGGGAGGGCTAGGGGGCCGGATGGTGGTTTGGTGGAGGGGGGGTAATTCAAATTCACGTGAAGTGTTAATACCACTTTATAATGCCTTGGTAAGGCCACACTTGGAATACTGCATTCAGTTTTGGTCGCCACGATGCAAAAAAGATGTTGAGACTCTAGAAAGAGTGCAGAGAAGAGCAACAAAGATGATTAGGGGACTGGAAGCTAAAACACATGAAGAACAGTTGCAGGAACTGGGCATGTCTAGTTTAATGAAAAGAAGGATCAGGGGAGACACGATAGCAGTGTTCCAATATCTCAGGGGTTGCCCCAAAGAAGAGGGAGTCAAACTATTCTCCAAAGCACCCGAGGGTAGAACAAGAAGCAATGGATGGAAACTAATCAAGGAGAGAAGCAACTTAGAACTAAGGAGAAGTTTCCTGACAGTTAGAACAATTAATTCGTGGAACAGCTTGCCTCCAGAATTTGTTCCAACACTGGAAGTTTTTAAGAAGATGTTGGATAACCATTTATCTGAAGTGGTGTAGGGTTTCCTGCCTAAGCAGGGGGTTGGACTAGAAGACCTCCAAGGTCCCTTCCAACTCTTGTTATTCTATTCTAAATTGTTATTTAAAGCGCTGAGAGGCAGAAACTCTCAGCGCTGACTTTAACCTGTTATGGTGCGGCGTATACTGAGCACTGGCTTGTTGCAAGAATAAACCGTTACTTCAACAAGGATTGGATTGTGAGTTCTTGAGTTTGTCCACACGGGTCTGGCTTAGACAAGCCGAGAAGGCGATGGAAAGGCAGAAATATGCCCATCTGGGTTCTTAATGAGCATCAGGTCAAATTCTCCTGGAAAATCCCAGGAAATAAATCTTCAAACGAAACACCAAAAAGACCAATTATTTCTTGTGGACCCGAGATTCTACAAATAAAATGACCCAATGTTGAACTTAGACCCCAAGTTCAGCATTCCTGACATTGGTTTCTCTATCCAATGATTCAATAGCTTCAGAGAAGCTTGTATTTCCCTTCGTTTGACTAATCTTTGCATTTCCAGCAGACTGAAAAACAAACAGAAGCAAAGCAAAGCAAAGCAAAGGAAGGAAGGAGGTGGCAATTAAGACACGTCTACCCTGAAGTGACTCCACCGGGGGCAGGAAAAGCCTGTCTCTTGTCCCCTATTCACCCATTTTGTTTGAGGGATGTTTCTTTCCCAAAACAGGATTTTCTGGCTTCCTTAGCTACGAAGATTTCTGCATCTAGCCCCGATTCAAGACAAATTAGAAAAACACAAATCGTTAGGATCACCGTTGGATGCCCAGACAAAAGTTGCAAAGATTTTCCAGGCAGTCCTCAATGTATGACCACAATTGAGCCCAAAATTTATGTTGCGACGTGAGAAATTTGTTACGTGAGTTTTCCAGTGGTGGGATTAGAATTTTTTTTACTACCGGTTCTGTGGGCATGGCTTGATGGTTGTGGCGTGGCGTGGCTTGGTGGGAGTGGCTTGGTGGGCATGGCTTGGGGGGTGTGGCAGGGGAAGGATAGTGTAAAATCCCCATTCCCTCCCCACTCCAGGGGAAAGTTACTGCAAAATCCCCATTTCCTCCAGATCAGCTGGGACTCAGAGAATAGATGGGGGCGGAGCCAGTAAGAGGTGGTATTTACCGGTTCTCCGAACTACTCAAAATTTCCGCTACCGGTTCGCCAGAACTGGTCAGAACCTGCTGAAACCCACCTCTGGTTTACCTGCTATTGGTCTCAAGAAAGTTCATCAGAAGGATATGGATGGAGGAAGATAGACTCTTGGGAAGTCACTTTCCCAAGGTCCTTTCAGCCTAGAACCAGGTTTTTTTTAGCATCCACAATTTTTTTATTGTCAAAAGTTTTTGCATTCTGGATGATGGCAAGACCACTGAAAAACTCTGCTTCCTAGGTACTAATAAAGGAGAATATTTGTAGCTCAGGGTTGACATGAGGGGTCGTTGGTGCTCTCTGAGCTTGCTTGGTTTCTTGCAGATGTTTCATTACCCAACTAGGTAACATCATCAGTGCTAGTAAGGAGTGCTGTTACTGTCAGTTTATATTCTACTGGCTTGCCTGTCAGTGTTGGTGGGGGAAGTCTTAGAGATTTTTTGAGTGGACTGTTCGCTGCTGGCTTCTTTGGCAGTTTCTTGATTGGGGTGTTGTTTACTTGATTGTTGGTCTGATCTTAATCTTGGAGTTAATCTATGCTGATCTGGGTGCTGCCCAAAAAGGGAACAAAAAGTCTGCAGCACCTCTCCACCTCAATCACCATCAAGAGCCGAGGTGGCGCAGCGGTTAGAGGCAGTACTGCAGGCCACTTTAGCTGACTGTGATCCGTAGGTCAGCGGTTCAAATCTCACCGGCTCAAGGTTGACTCAGCCTTCCATCTTTCTGAGGTAGGTAAAATGAGGACCCAGATTGTTGGGGGCAATGTAAATATACATTGCTTACTGGTGTAAACCGCTTAGAGAGTGCTTGCACTGTGAGGCGGTATATAAATCTCACAAATAAATAAATAAATCTGTACCCAGATCAGCATAGGTTAACATCAGGCCAACAAATCAAGTAAACATCAGGCCAACAAATCAAGTCAACAAGACCCCAATCAAGAAACTGCCAAAAGTTAACATCAGGCCAACAAATCAAGTAAACAAGACCCCAATCAAGAAACTGCCAAAGAAGCCAACAGCAAACAGTCCACTCAGAGAACCTCTAAGACTTCCCCCACCAACACTGACAGGCAAGTCACCAGAATATGAACTGAGAGCAAACCCCACTCCTTACTAGCACGGATGACGTTACCTACTTTGGTAATGAAATGTCTGCGAGAAAACAAGCAAGCTCAGAGAGGACCCAGGACCCCACAGAATATTCAGCTATTATTATACAAGGGTGGTTTCAATGTGACCTTGTTACCCTTTTAAGGGAGATCAAGTGTAATCCAAGGATATGGCAGTTTTTGGATTGGGGGTATTACAAGCAGAGTTGGATCCTTTCATCTGGGATGTTAGATGGCCAGTCGCTCAGTTCATCTTGCAGTCTTCAAGGAATGGCTGTAAATGACCCTCTTAATCTTAGAAGCATCTTCATTGAACAATTAACATTTCTTCTCTTTGGTCACAAAAGCTCTTTAAGTGTGTGGGTATATGACGTTGTGTGTCAACAGATGGCAGCACCAGACAATTTTGTCAGAACCTAAGAGGGATTGGAACTGGTTAGTAAATTAATAAGGAAGTTCAGAAGTTGGAAAGTTGAAAAACCATCATAATAGAAGGCAATGGGAAAGCACTTCCAATTTTTTGCCAGGAAAACGACGTGTCTCTGTGCAGTCACCCAGAGAGGAAAAAGTTGGAAAAACTCAATGGCATTACCATTTTTCTACTCTTATTAATGCCAGAATTGCAAATGTCAAGAAAGTTAAGGTCTCCATTGACAATCTGGAGTTGAAATACATCTTTCAGCACTTCTTCTTCTTCTTGTGCCATAACCGTCATCGGACATTGGCGATTATGTTGGCAATCCTATTTTTGTCAACAGCCGCATGAAAAAGTGCTGCTGAGTTTTGTCCAAACCAGTCCCTTAGATTCTGAAGCCATGAGGTTCTTCTTCTGCCTGGATCTCCTTTGCCTTCAATCTTTCCCGGGAGGATTAAGTGAAGGATGCCGTATTTTCCCGGGTGTCGCATCACATGTCCGAAAAATCTAATTTTCGCTTTTTAATGGCTTTAATTATTTCCCTTTGCTTTCCTAGGTGGCTTATCACCTCCTCATTTCTGATTTTGTTAACCCAGCTTATACGTAACAGCCGCCTGTAAATCCACATTTCAAATGCTTCTAGTTTCTTCAGGTGCTTTTCTGTCAGAGACCAACTCTCTACTCCAGTGTTTCCCAACCTTGGCAACTTGAAGATGTCTGGACTTCAACTCCCAGAATTCCCCAGCCAGCGAATGTTGGCTGGGGAATTCTGGGAGTTGAAGTCCAGACATCTTCAAGTTGCCATGGTTGGGAAACACTGCTCTACTCCATAGAGCAGGATAGAAAAGATGTAACATCTTTAACAGATTAACAGAGTTGGAAGGGACCTTGCAGGTCATCTAGTCCAACCCCCTGCCCAAGCAGGAGACCCTACATCTGCCTCTACCTAGGATCGAACTCACAACCTCCTGATTGTGAGGCAAGAGCTTTCAGCACATTTCCCTAATATTATTCCTTCCAACTGTGTCGGGATCACAATTTCTGAAGGACATCAAGCTGGAGAAGATTGGTTTAGAGGAGGGGTATCAAATTCAAGGGCCGGGGGCCAGATTTGGCCCGTGGGGTGCTTATATCTGTCCCATAGGGCCAGCCTGAAAACAGCAAAGGACCGGCCTGCGATGCCTCTGCCAGCGAAAACACACCCACCCACCCCAAGCTCCGTTTTTGCTGGCAGAGGGCTATCAAAGCAAACTAAAAACAAAACAAAAGGAGAAATGTTTCCCCTTTTGCATTTGAGCATGCAAGAAGGGACAGGAAAGGAGAAAGGGAAAGAGGAAAGACAAAGAAAAAGAAGGAAAGATGGGAAGAGAGCAAGGAAGGAAAAATAAGGAAAGAGGGGAAGGGAGAAGAAAGGAGAAGGAAGAAGGAAGAAAATAGAAAAGGGAGGGAGGGAGGGAGGGAGGGAGGGAGGAAAGAAGGAAGGAAGGAAGGAAAGTTATAATGAGAGTGAGGGAGGGTATCAGGGAAGCCTTGCCTTAGCACTTGGCCACCACAGGTGCCCCTGATATGAGTCCCGTGTCACGCCCACCATGGCCACGCCTCCAGCCATGCCCCCTGGCCCTCCGAGTTCAAACACAACCCTGATGCGGCCCTCAATGAAATCGAGTTTGACACCAGCATCCAGAACTTGCAAGATATGATGTTGTAACAAGCAGTAGCTAGCTCAGATCCATAAGTATAGGCAACACTAATCAGATGGGAAGAGAATGGGCAACCCTGAAGAACTTGGGCCAACTTGGAGTTAAATGTTGTTGTTGTTGTTGTTGTTTTAAAAAAACTAGGCTTATTTGTTTGGGGTTAATGCTCCTATGCAAAACAATGTGTGTGTGTGTGTGTGTGTGTGTGTGTGTGTGTGTGTGTGTGTGTGTTTCTGTCGTGTTATCCTGGTGTACCCAAATATGGGAGAGAAAGCATCACAGCTTCCATTTTTGCCTTTCAGCCCCTCACTAGGACCGTCCAGGCAGTTTTTTACATAAAAAAACTGTAAAAATGTAAAAAACTGCCTGGACGGTCCTAGTGAGGGGCTGAAAGGCAAAAATGGAAGCTGTGATGCTTTCTCTCCCATATTTGGGTACACCAGGATAACACGACAGAAAAACATACATAACCCTTTCCTGGTGAAAGAGCTGATTGGGAACAGAGCCTATGGCCTAATGGTTAAGTTGCTGCACTGCAAGGCAGCCGGCCCGGGTTCAAATCCCAGTAAGGGGTATGGCTATCTGACGAGAGCAAAATAAGCTTGAAATAGATCTATAATAGTCTCCCTTTATTTTCATTTATCAGCAAAAAATCCTACACACACACACACACACACACACACACACACACACACACACACACACACACCACTATATATATATATATATTCTCCCCTTTACAAAGCAATTAAAAAAACCACACCTTGAAGATGGGTGAGAACTTCTAGCACTGGTTTTTTTTTTCAATAACCCTGAAACTTGGGATACATTTTTTTAAAAAAACCTTCAGCGGAAATTCTGCTGAAAACCACACTGAGAGTGAAAGAAGCAGCCGAAATACGTTTCCAGATGGTTTGCTGGACGAAGATCAAAGCTACCATCTGACGGTTACGGTCTCATGATCCTAGAGATTAATCAGAAATCGCTACAATGCTAAGAACAACTTCAAATAAAAGTAACGGAGAATCCTGGGATCTTCCAGTGTGAGATTGACGATAGTTTGCAAAAGAAAGAAATTTTTTGCAGGGAAGGGTAGAAGGAAGCTAAGAACTGCTGGATAAAACAAATTCTGGGTTTTCAGAAAACGTTAAGCCACACAAACCCAGGAAGGTGTTCTTCAACTCCATTTATGAATGTGTGAAGCTGTTGTTTTTGGAAACAATAAACAGAACAATTTCAGCATTTTTTTCTAAAAAGGTGCTGATCACACCTCCACTTTCCGTTTTTCAAGGATGTTTCTGGACTTGAAATATTCACTTGTTTAACATCTAAGTAACTAAAGCTAGAATGCTATGGCAATACCAATAGCACTTAGACTTATATACCGCTTCATAGTGCTTTACAGCCCTCTCTGAGCAGTTTACAGAGTTCAGCATATTGCCCTCAACAATTTGGCTCCCCATTTTACCCACCTCGGAAGGATGGAAGGCTGAGTCAACCTTGAGCAAGTCAGGATCAAAGTTCTGGCAGTGGGAATGTAGAATTAGACTTCAATTCTGCACTCCAACCACTGAGCCACCACAGCTCTTTGCTCTACGGCCCTTAGAAAATCGTCTTATGGTGTTTCAGATCTTCTCCAAGATCACAGGGAGGATTCCAGAGAGAAAATTCCAATTTCAAAAATCCTCTTTCTCTGCCGTCTCTCCAGAGAAATCTGCAGGAGTTCCAAAAAGTTAAGATGGTAGCCAAGACCATGCATTTCAAGTCCTGCCTTTTTACATGCATTGGCCTAGTACTGATGATGTTACCTAGTTGGGTAATGAAACGTCTTCAGGAAAACAACCAAGCGCAGCAAGGACCCCCAATTCAACCCTGAACTACAAAAGTGTTTCTGCTATTGGGACACAGCTTCTGTCATGTGCAGTTAAGAGTGCAGTACTGCAGGCTACTTTATCTGACTGTGATCAGCAGTTCAGCTGTTCAAAACTCACGAGCTCAGGGTTGACTCAGCCTTCTATCCTTCCAAGGTAGGTAAAATGAGGACCCAGATTGTTGGGGGCAATGTAAATATACATTGCTTAATGGTGTAAACCGCTTAGAGAATGCTTGCACTATGAGGCGGTATATAAGTCTAATAAATGAATGAATGAATGAATGAATGAATGAATGAATGAATGAATGAATGAATGAAGTCTAGGCTTCATTTTTAGACAGACAGACACACACACACACACACACACACACACAATTATCTCCCTTAGCTTCTGACCTTTTTCTAACCTGGGGAAAATGAGTTTGCTAGCAAATGTTTTCTCCGTCACAACAAACTTCACCCAAGAAACTTGAAGTCAGCTTTTATGTGATGGTGCTCTTTCTTGTTTTCCCCCCAAAAAACCTGTAAAGGAGATTGAGAGACTGGATTCCAAAATGAGTTCATTGCTGAACAGAATTGTCAGCTGCTCTGCTTAAATCCATTTCCCCCCCACTTTTGAGCGAAGTTCAATTCGGACAATGGGCGCAGCATCTGAAAGGAACAACCGAGCCCCCTTGCCATGAATGCTAATGAGTTGCGTGCATGCCCATAAAACACACATTTATGCAGGCATTCGTCTTTATTTCCATTAATAAGAAAAGAAAAAGAAACCACCCTGTCTTGCTATTTGCAATCCTCAGCAACTCGGTAGGATCTCTGGATAAATTTATTTAAGGCCTTAAATGACAAAATAATGAATCTTTTCAGCTGCACTTTGGGCAGATGAAAAGAACCTGGGATTATACGTGAGAAAACTGACCACAACTCTTGGCTTGTAAAACTGAAAAAGAAAAAAAGGAACATTGTAAGCTTTGGCAGGACCTTGAATTTAAAATAGAAAGCAAAAAAAAAAAAAGCCGGCATTATGCTAGGATTAGAGTCCCTTTATGTATGGGTTAACCTGGCGTCGGGCCAGCCCCAGCTGATTTTTCCTTTGCTAGCTTTCAACTTTCCATTAGGGAGGCTAGACTGTGGTCTGTTCCAAGTCTTTAAAAGAAGCAGCTTCCCATTCCTCCCCCGTCTTCCCCCCCCCCAATTAAAAATTAAATAAACTTGTCAGAAGTTCTGCTCAGAAGGAACAATGTTAAAAGCCCCCCAGAGATTGCATGAGAGGCACTGGCTCCCCTCCTCCTTCCCTGCTTTCAACTTTGGCCCACTAAACCTCTTCTTCTTTTTACATCCACAGAGAGGCTTCTACTGTTTTCGTGTAAACTCAGAACGAGGTTCTGGCACCAGGCATGGTGGCCACAGAAGCTCAAATCTTCTAAATCCCATCTGTGTGAAAGAAAAGGGGGAAAAGCCACTTTCCCAGATAGGGGAGTAATGCATTCTCCCCATGATTGAAAGCAGGGGCGGGTTGCTCTCTTACCTCGCTACCGGAGCTCTGCGCGTGCATCGCCACGTTTTGTGCGTACGCGCGCTTGCTACGCGTGCACGCCTCCTCGTGCGATTTTGCTTCTGCACATGCGTAGAAGAAAAATCTCGCTGAAATCGTGCGAGGCGACGCGCGCACGCACGATTTTGCTTCCGTGCATGCGCGGAAGCAAAATCTTGCCAAAATCGCGCGCGCACGCACGTCCCCTCGCAAGATTTCACTGAGATTTTGCTTCCACACATGCGCGGAAGCAAAAAAGCCCAAAAATTCGGCACTGGTGCGGCCGCGCTGAAATAGTGCCATCTGCTGGCCGCTACCGGTACTGTAGAGTGGGCCGCACTGGTAGGAACCCACCACTGATTGAAAGTCTTAATGTAGAGCAGAGATCTTCCAACTAGGCAACTTTAAGACTTGTGGACTTCAACTCCCAGAATTCTCCAGCCAGCTATGTTGGCTGGAGAATTCTGGGAGTTGGAGTCCACAAGTCTTAAAGTTGCCAAGTGTGGGGACCCCTGGTGTAGATTTTTCATTGTGATGAACAATGGTGTGTTTTGATTCCATAACTGTAGTCTTCAGGAGAAAGTTGCTGTGTTCAGAACCAACCCTTCCTCCTCATTTTGTTTTTCTTAACAAATCCCTTGCATGTCTTTCCCCAATCTTTTAAATTCCTCTGCGAACACTGCAAAAAAACAAACAAAAAACAATCCCTTACATAGAACTGTCAATCTTGACCTTCCCGAGTTACTTGCAAAGGCGAGCGGAAATTTATCCTTGCCAGCATTTGCAATGGAAATATCTACCCATTGTTGTGGGCTGCAATTGTCCTCTTTGCATTCAGAACCAGAAATAGAGGTAAGTGGAAGGATGACTACATATTAAGCAAAAATGATAGCATATCCTGCTTCTTTCTAAATACATGCTAGCTTGACAAGTGCCTCCGATATGACAAACATTCTCCTCCTCATTCGGATATTTATACATTCATATTCTACCCACAAAGGAAATTCTATGTTGGGTTACTTTCATTGTTATTTTCAGAAGGGAAACTAGAGGGGAAGTTTACTTACATGAGGAGGAACCTCTCTCCATATTGGAGGAAAAGAACTGGGAGAACAAACTTACTTCTACCCCATCAGATTTGGAGGGAAAAGCCCAATAAATTGCTCAATAATTACACAGTGGCCTAGCGCAAGGGTCGGCAACCTTAAAAACTCAAAGAGCCACAAAGGTTCTAACTGGAAGCCCCCCGTTCAATTCTGGAGCCAACCGGAAGTCCGGTTTCCCCACCATAGTCTCCTCCTAGCGTGGCATCCTTTTTCCTCTATCTGTCCTAACCGAAAGCCCTATCAATTGTGGAGCTGACCGGAAAACCCGCCCCTTGTCATAGAGTCTCCTCCTGGCACGCACTGCTTCCCCCCACCCTAACCGGAAGTTCCTCTCAAAATTGTGGTGCCGACTGGTGACAGGGAGCCACAGAAGAGCCACATGCGGCTCCAGAGCCACAGGTTGCTGATCCCTGGCCTAGCGGTTAAGACACTGCGCTTGTTGACCGAAAGATTGGTAGTTCGAGATTCAAGCACCACGTGATGGGGTGAATTCCCATTCCTGCCCCAGCTCCTGCCAACCTAGCAGTTTGAAAGCATGCAAATGCAAGTAGACAAATAGGTACCACTTTGCTGGGAAGGCAAGAGTTCCGTGGGTCTCAGTCAGTGGTGGGTTCCTACTGGTGCTGTGCAGGACGCCGCACTGATAGGAGCCCGGCGATGACGTCATTTTTAGGCGCTTTTTTCCGGCTTCTCCGCGTCCTGAACTGTCGGGAAAAAGCCCTCCCACCCGCCCTTGTTTCAATACTGACCTTTATTCTTCCTCCGAAGCACAGCTGAGAAGCTCCTCAGCTGTGTTTCGGCTTGTAATGTCGTCCTAAGCATGCGCGGAAGTGAAATCGCCCGATGGAACGCAAGTTCACTTCCGCGCATGCTCGCGATGCGCACCGGTAGCGAAAATAACCGGAACCCTCCGCTGGTCTCAGTGTATAGTCATGCCAGCTACATGACCCCAGAAGCGTCTTCAGACAACGCTGGCTCCCTCAGCTAGGAAACGGGAGATGAAAATAGAGCTGGTCATGATTAGAGAGGGGAAACCTTTACCTTTTAAACAGTAATCAGCAGGGAAGGGAATAAATAAGGACAAGATGAAATATTTTATTATTCTGATGCTTCAAAAGCCAAATGTGCATATACGTTACTGGAATTAAACCATGAGGATATGTTTTCAGGAGGAAGAGCATCTGCTTGACTTTTCATACATACATGTTCTACATAATCCCCACCTACTGGGTTAATACCAAGTTCTCTGCAGTTCAATGCCTATCCTACTGTTAGTGCAGAAAGCTTCAGGATTAAAAATTGGATTCAGAGGTCGGGTCTCCCCCATTCGTAATCATCTGGTCACTCATCTCCTCCTGTATTGGTGGAAGGGGAACTTTCGTTAGAGGAGTTTCGGTTTTGAAAAGGGAATCTGTTTTGAGATGAGGAATGACGTAGAACGATTTCTGGAAGGATTCCGAAGTGAAGTAGTAGACGAAAGGATCAAAGCAACAGTTGAGGGTGGCAATACACAGGGTGATTGGGTAGAAGGTTTTGGCGAAGGTCTCCAGAGAACAGTTGGCTACAGCTTGAGAACGTACAAGGGCATAAAGGAAAAGGATGGAGTTGTAGGGGACGAAGCACACCACGAAGATGGTGACGTGCACAATTATCATCTTGAGCACCTTTTCTTTGTTCGTGCCAATCTGGGAGAGGGTGGCTGGCTTCCTGAGGGTCCTCAGAAGCAGCGATGAACATGTAAGGTTGAGCAGAAGGGGAATGATGAAGCCAACCACTTCAATAAATATTGTAATCTTGGACAAGTAGGTCTTCCATACGTCTTTGGGAAACCCTTCGAAACATGTTGTTATGCCATTGGTGGTATTAGTTGTGGAAAACAAGGATGCCAGGATCCCTCCACTGAGTACCAAAACCCATACGCCAGCACACACAATTGCCGAATTACGTCTTGTCCTGACCAAACGAGACCGGAAGGGGTAGACAATAGCGAGGAAGCGGTCCACACTGATGCAGGTGAGGAATAACATACTTCCGTAGATGTTGGTCAAGAAGGCTGTTCCGGAGATCTTGCACAGAGGGTCTCCAAAGGGCCAGTTCCTGTTGAAATTGTAGAAGATCTTGAATGGGAGAGTGAAGACAAAAAGCAAGTCTGAGACTGCCAGGTTGGTCATGAAAATGGTGGTCTCGCTCCGCATTTTGATGCGGAACCAGAAGACAAACAAAGAGGCACAGTTGGTGATTAAGCCAAGGATGAAGACCACACTGTAGACAGCTCCATAGAGGTTGTACTTGAAGGAATCATCGATCACGCAGGTATGGTTGATGCTGTGATTTCCCATTCCAGCGCTGCGCTTGGTGAAGCAAAATTAAGTGGCATCCATGTACTGAAGTTCAGGAATCCCCCACTGCTTCAAGAAGCACCTTCTGTTGGTTGAAAGCTTGTGGCCACAGAGTCATGATGTGAACCTTTCTCCTGAAGAACACAAAAAAAGATTGGGAAAGAGATGAGATCTCAGAGATCTATTTAGTCCTACACAACTTTAAAAAAACACTGATAGAAGAGAATATTTGTAGCTTAAGGTTGAACTGTGGGGTCTTTTTGGTGCTTTCTGATTGCTTTCTTGCAGATCAACCTAGATGACATCACCTAGCACTGAGGACATAACCTGGCTTGGCAATGAAACGTCTGCAAGAAGTCAACGAAGTTCAGAGACCCCCAAGGTTCTCACAGGAAACACATTCTATTATGTCCACTTACAACGTTCAGATTTAAGTGAAAATTATTTTTTCTCCTATCTCTTTCTGCATCTAAGGAACAGAGTTGATGTTGAGTTGATGTACTAGAGGAATTCAAACCCACATTCACATTTTATGTCTGCTACGAGAGTAAATCTCAGTTAGTACTTCTTTTAGACATAACTTGGTTTACTTTTTGTAAGTTTTTATGGCTTTTTTTTTTACTTGTAAACTGTTCAGAGTCACTTAGACGGTGTATAAATTTGATAAACAAATAGATATAAAGCTAAACTCACATAACAAACCAAGTTAGGTTAAAATGTAGTTGATTAAAATACGTTGGTTCAATCGATAGGGGAGCCCAGCTGTGGGCTTATCTATCTATCTATCTATCTATCTATCTATCTATCTATCTATCTATCTATCTATCTATCTATCTATCTATCTATCTATCTATCTATCATCTATTTATTTTAGTGTTCTTATATGCCGCCCTACTCCCTGGTATCAAACCAACACATTAACCCATTGTACTTGTTTCCTAGTTATGTAAACAGGGCAACTGTGTTTTATTAACAGGTATCTAGTTTGTAGTGTGAACTCAGCCAGACCATCAAGGTAGGCCAATCCCTCAACTGCAGCCAAACTTCATCCTCTTCGTGTTTGCTATACAAAATGTACATGGATTATTTTGAAAGTATTTGAATAGAATCATTCCAAACTTTTGCCCAGTGCTGTTCTGACTGTTTCTGATTGCAATGTTATTTGCTATAGAGCAGGGGTGTCAAATTTGATTTCATTAAGGGCCACGCCAGGGTTGTGTTTGACCTTGGGGGTGGGCGGGCGTGGCCAGCTCGACGTCACTCGTATCGGGGGCACTTGTAGCGGCCAAGTGCTAAGGCAGGACTTCCCTCAGACCCTCCCTCCCTCCCATTATAATCTCCTTCCTTCCTTCCCTTCTTTTTCCTTCCCTCTTCATTCTTTCTTCCTTCCCTTCTTTCCTTCTTTTTCCTTCCTTGCTACCTTCCCACCTTCCCTTCTTTTTCTTTGTCTTTCCTCTTTCCCTTTCCTGCTCAAATGCAAAAGGGGAAACATTTATCCTTTTGTTTTGTTTTTACTTTGTTTTGCTAGCTCTCTGTCAGTGAAAACCCTCCCAAGCTCCGTTTTCGCTTGCAGAGGCACCGCGGGGCCGGTCCTTCGTTGTTTCCAGGGCGGCCCCATGGGCCAGATCTAAGCACCCCACGAGCTGGATCCAGCCTGCGCGCCTTGAGTTTGACACCCCTCCTATAGAGCCTAACTGAGACTGAACAATCTCCATTAGGATATCTGAAGAACCGAAGAAGCGTCTTTGGTTTTCGGGGAGGGGTGGGGGAGTCCAGTTGCCTTTTGAAAAACACCTTTGGGACTCTGTTGGGATAAGGAAACTTCTCATCATTTTATCCTATTGCTAGATCATCATCTGGATCATAACTGAAGGAAGCAGCCTTTTCCCCTGGAGAAACAGACCCTCTCTCCACCAAGATATAAGGTGACCAGACGTCCCGCTTTTGGCAGGACAGTCCCGCTTTATAATAATTTGTCCCGCGTCCCGCGGCGTTTCAAAAAAGTCCCGCTTTTTAAATTTGAATTTGCCTTGCAGGGTGAAATCCTGCCGGTTCGGCCAGGCCAGTCGTTCAGCGTAGAGCCGATGGAACTGGCGGCGGTCGTGGCGCGGAGCTTCTCCCGCCCGCTTCCCCCGCCCGGCTGAACGCCACCATTCGGGTTATTTTGTCCTCTGCGCATGCACAAAGCGTTCTGCGCATGCGCAGAGGACAAAATAACCCGAATGGCAGCGTCCAGCCGGGCGGGGGAAGCGGGCGGGAGAAGCCCCGCGCCGCGACCGCCGCCAGTTCCATCGGCTCTACGCCGAACGACTGGCCCGGCCGAACCGGCAGGATTTCACCCCTCTGTGGCGACGAACAGGTAAGCCTGCGCCAGTAGGAACCCACCCCTGGCTGCAATGAAGGGGGGGGTGTTTGGGGGGGGTGCACAAAGCTGCAGGATAAGAGAGACAGACCCCTCCCGTCTTGCTCCCCTAGAAACCCCCCCCCCGGGTCAATGGTGTCCCGCTTTACAAAAAATAAAATCTGGTCACCTTAACCAAGAATGCAGAATTTATTCTTGTAGTGGGCAGATAACCCCCGTGTAATTCCCCTCCCTCCCCGTGTCAATGACAAAAATGCACAAAGCATCTGAAGACAATGCTAGCAAGGGAGTTGGGTGACTGGCAGAAGGGAAACACACATCTGGTGCACAGCAGCAGAACAGACATTCCAGCTGCATGTTTCCTGTTGTAAGACAGGCTCTGACATCTGACCTAGTATGCAAAGCAGCAGAAGGGGTGGGTGGGTGGGAAGAACCACGTCAGTTGCCATCTGTAGGGATTTGAGGAGCAAACCTTAGACAATGCAGGACACACAACCTCTCCGGAAGAATTTGAGCCATGAAGGGTTTGTTTGTAGTACTTAAGCCCAGGAAGAAGCAAAAAAAAAAAAAAAAAACAACCAACCCCACAACTGAGATGTATTCAGTTAAATCTGATGTACGGGGCATCATTTTAACTTTATTTAAAAGCGGTGTTAGAATAAGTGAGTCTCAAAGGCAAGATTTTTTTTTTTAAAAAAACCCTCTTCGTATCGTTTAAGGATTTCTTTTTTTTAATGCTTCTATGATGTAATTAAAGATCATGGCATTTTCATAATTGTGGGTATTGCTTTTTTAAAATTATGCCAGTTTAGTTTGCATGATGATAGATAGATAGATAGATAGATAGATAGATAGATAGATAGATAGATAGATAGATAGATAGATAGATAGATAGATAGATAGATAGAGATAGATGATAGATAGATGATAGATAGATAGATAGATAGATAGATAGATAGATAGATAGATAGATAGATAGATAGATAGATAGATAGATAGACAGACAGATACATAGACAGACAGATAGATACACAGATGATAGATAGATAGATAGATAGATAGATAGATAGATAGATAGATAGATAGATATACAGACAGACAGACAGACAGACAGACAGATAGAGAGATATAGATATACAGATAGATTAGATAGATAGATAGATAGATAGATAGATAGATAGATAGATAGATAGATAGATAGATGATAGATAGATAGATAGATAGATAGATGATAGATAGATAGATAGATAGATAGATAGATAGATGATAGATAGAGATAGATAGATGATAGATAGATGATAGATAGATAGATAGATAGATAGATAGATAGATAGATAGATAGATAGATAGATAGATAGATAGATAGACAGACAGATACATAGACAGACAGATAGATAGATACACAGATGATAGATAGATAGATAGATAGATAGATAGATAGATAGATAGATAGATAGATAGATAGATGATAGATAGAGATAGATAGATAGATAGATAGATAGATAGATAGATAGATAGATAGATAGATAGATAGATAGATAGATAGATAGATAGATAGATAGATAGATAGACAGACAGATACATAGACAGACAGACAGATAGATACACAGATGATAGATAGATAGATAGATATAGATATACAGACAGACAGACAGACAGACAGATAGATAGATATAGATATACAGATAGATTAGATAGATAGATTAGATAGATAGATAGATAGATAGATAGATAGATAGATAGATAGATAGATAGATAGATAGATAGATAGATAGATATACAGATAGATAGATGATAGACAGACAGACAGAAAGATAGACAGAAAGACAGACAGACAGATAGCTAGATAATCTTGTATTTATAACTTTCACAAAAAAGGAAAGATTAGATTCTGGAGCAAGGGTGAGTCATTTCTATCCCAAATCACATGGGGATCCAGAACTCTTGTTTTGTAAATCAAATAATGACCTCTGGCTGTAGTTACAGCACTGAATCTCTAGAGAAACATTAAAAAAATTCATACTGTATGCTGAAAATAGGTTTAATGTAATTCCTGCCCAGGCAAGAACCGAGGAGAAAGTTGATTTCTTTTCCTCTGAAGCAGGGGTTTCCAATCTTGGCAACTTTAAGCCTGGCGGACTTCAACTCCCAGAATTCCCCAGCCAGCTGACTGGGGAATTCTGGGAGTTGAAGTCCTCCAGACTTAAAGTTGCCAAGGTTTGAGACCCCTGCTCTGAAGTATATCTCACCCCACTCTTGAGCTCTGATCAAGAGACAAATATTTCTTTGTTGTATTGTATTTATTTTTGTTTGAAAATACACCTGAATGAGCCATTAAACATTAACAAATGATAATATACTCAAAAGTTTTCTTTTGCAATCTTTTGTTGTTGTTATTAAATTTATTTATCCCACCTTTCTGCATGTACAAGTCCTCAGAGGCTCAAAAAAACAAAAAATAACAACAATGATAAAATGCAACTAAAATTACTTTTAAATAGTCCCTATAAAAGCAGAAATATTTCCAAGGGCCCAATAAGCCTCCCTGCTATTTATGTTAAGTCAGGTTTTAAAAATGATTTTCAACTTGGCTGCCTATATATCTAAATCAGATGCCTCTTGAGAATGATGGAATTAACACTATTTCTCCTTTTTTATTACATTGTTGTAAATTTTGATACATCACATCGTTTTAATACGGTGTTTATATTGAAATTTTAAATTTCAATTGTTGAAATTTGTTGAACTTGTTAACATTCTATTATTTAGATAGCTTAAAGTATTGAAAATAGAGAAAGAAAAGTAAAAATTCTATCAATATTAATTACAATTTAGGATGTCAATATTCCAAGCCCAAAAATACTTGGCCTTTTCATCCAAAATTCAAAACAGCATTAAAAAACCTGCTATAATTCACATCAAATACTGGTTATATGATAATTGTTTTCATCTTAAGCTAATTACTTAATATTAAATTCTCCAATGTATTATTATGATTGATTATTCGATCGATCAATATATAGACAGACATATAAACAAGAGAAATGAAACAAATTGAACTAATTAAAATACCTAAATGTATTTGAACAAAAAAGAAGAAATAGAAAAAAAGAGAAATAATTTTTTTACTTCCCTTTTTATACATTTGCTAATCTGAAATATTGATGGCCATACATGACTCCTTAAAAGCTGGACTATAAGTGATCGTATTTATATTTCTGCATGATGTGTTACAAATCTGGGAACAGTTCTTGCTTAAATTTAGTTAAATTTCTACTGTTAATTTTGCCAGATTCTCTAAGTTCCCAATCAATTATTGTCAGTTTTGTGATTTTCTTCCGCTTTTTTAAAAAGTTTTTTTTAATAGAACTTAAAGATAAAAACCAACAAGCATAAATAGTAAGAGGAATAGAGAGAGAGAGAGAGAGAATAAAGAGAAAAAGAGAAGATAGCAGAAAACTATGGGGAAAAAACAGAAATGTAAAAAGAAAGTGACTTCCAAACTCTTTTACAAAAGATATAAATAAAGCTTGAATCCAACCCTTAGTTACAGAATCCAGAAATCTATATTTCTATAATATTCACTTTTCAAACGTTTTTATCTGTCATTGAATCCTTCTGTTATAATTTGATTTTTCTTCCCCTGTTTCTTGCAAAAAGTCCACTAAAAGCTTTCCTTTAAAATTCAATTTTGCCGGCACCTTTACTTTAATGAGAACTATTAATTTTGCCATCTCAAGTAGTTGCATCATTTCTGCCTTTTTTCCAAAATTTATTCTCACTGCTGTTAAGCACAGATCTCATTAAATTATTATGTTTCTTGTTGAGCATTAACACACTTTCAAATCAACTTCACATGCATCACCATTAATAAAGATGTCTCTTAATTACACATAACATTCCAAGTTGAATCAGCAGGGCTGATATTTCTGTTTTCTATATATTCAAAACAGTGGCGGGTTGCCGTCTTACTGGTGCTGGTGCGCTGCGCGCGCATCTCCAACTACGCGCCCCCGCCCCCTTGTGCGATTTTGCTTCTGCGCATGCGCGGAAGCAAAATCGACCCAAAATCTCACAAGGGGATGCGCGTGTGTGCGAGATTTCAGCGCAATTTTGCTTCTGCGCATGCGCGGAAGCGAAATCTCACCGAAATCTCTCTCGCGTGCGCGTCCCCTTGTGAGATTTCGGGCGTGATTTTGCTTCCGCGCATGCGCAGAAGCAAAATCGACCCAAAATCACCGGGGAAAAATGGCGACACGCGCGATGGACCGGCAGAGAGGGCTTTGGAGCGGTTGCGCAATCCGCCGCTCCCTACCAGAGCTGCGCACCGGGCAGCTCCAGCAGGAACCCACCTCTGATTCAAAACCAGACTGATTAAGCAAGTTCTGCCTTTCTGTTTACAACCACTTTATATTTGCTACCTAAAGACATACAAAAGCCCATTCTTTCATTTTTGGTTCCTTTTGTGAAGGAGCTAGCACAATAACTACCCCTTGTCTGTATGCATGTGTCCCTTTTTCTCTGTTGCCCCAGCAACTGAAAACATTCACAAAGGAATTCAGTGGCTATAGTAAAGCACAATGCGCACCCTATTAAGAACTCAATTCGTCTACTCCATATATAAGTTCAGTGTGGTAGCTTTCAGGTATTTGGTATTTAAACTCAGGGAAAGAACGTATTTATGCAATACTTTTGGTTTGTGCATCTACAATTCTATTTTTTTAAGCATGAAAGTGGAATTATCACAGGGGGTGGGTTTCACTTACCTTCCCTACCGGTTCGCATCGCGTCAGGGAAATGACTCTCAGCGCATGCGCAGAAGCCCTTGTGCATGCGCAAAGGGCTCTTTGCCAGCTGCTTTCAAGGAGCGGCGACTGGAGGACCAGTTTGGGGGCGTGGCCAGCCGGCCATCACTGCCGGCTTGGCAAGCAGGGCCAAATTTCCACCACTGGACCGGGCGAACCGGTCCGAAGCAACCCACCACTGAATTATTGGCCAAACCTCTTCTGATTGCCATGGACACATGCGTGAAGCTTCCAACTTGCATTGAAGACTTTTCCTTTCCCTTCCAATTGCCTGTGCCTTAGGGGGGAGGTTGACCAAAGGAAGTATTATTATTTTTACAAATAATTCAAGGCAGTGAACATATCCAAATACATATCCAAATAAACGTTTCATATTAAATCAAAGGTGCATAGGCCCTGTCTTCTATGCGCTCCTCAAAAGCCTTGGGAATGGAGACCAGACACTCAGAAAATCTAATTATTCATGCAACCGAATGGGGAAGCCATTAACTGTAAGACTGGAGAACAATAGTATTAACAATGTTTAATTTTAATTCAGCAAGAACAACTCAAATCCACTTTAAAGGTATTGAAGTCCAGGGCAAAATGTCTATTGAAACTGGGAAAGAGAAGAAGCAAATCAGCTCTTAGATATGGCTTGGGTTTAGTTTGGAACTGAAATGTGTCCAACTATGCTGTGTCTGGTGTTTAAGAAATTTCAGCTTTTGTCAGAGCCAGCTGGTCTACTGGTTAAGGCACCACGTTAGAAAGGCTGTGAGTTCTAGTTCCGCCATAGCCATGAAAGCCAACTGGGTGACTTTGGGCCAGTCCCTCTCTCTCGGCTCACCTCACAGGATTGTTGTTGTGGGGAAAATAGGAGGAGGTATTGGGTATGTTTGCCACCTTATTTGTAAAAATAATAAAGACGGGAGATGATAGATGATATAAAGATAATATAAAGACAGGACAGGACAGGCCAAACAGCCGGGTATGTCATGTATTGTGTATGTTTACTGCCTTGAGTTATTTGTAAAAATAATAAAGATGGGGGGGGGGGGAAGAGAGAGCGAGAGAGAGCGAGAGAGACAAGAAAGAAAGAAAAGAAAGAAAAAAGAAAGAAAGAAAGAAGAAAGGAAGAGACAGAGAGAGACAGAAAAAAAGAAAAAGAGACAGAGAAAGAGAAAGAGAGAAAGAGGAAAGGAGAGAGAGAGAAGAGAAAGAAAGAGAAAGGAAGAGGAAGGAAGAGAGAGAGAACTCTGTGCTATTATTTTTACTTGTTCTATTATTTATCATATGTTACTGTCCCTACCAGGGGTGGGTTCTTCCCGGTTCGGACCGGATCGCCTGAACCGGTAGCAATCCGCTGGTGATGTCACTGTTGGTGCCAATCCGTGCGTGCCGCCATCTTTTTTGGGGGATTTTGTGCAGATTTTTCCCCTTCCGCGGCTTGAAAAAGAATATATATAATATATGATAAACAGACAGCTAGATAGCCAGAGTATGGCATGTATTGTGTATGTTTACTGCCTTGAGTTATTTGTAAAAATAATAAGAGAGAGAGAGAGAGAGAGAGAGAGAGAGAGAGAGAGAGAGAGAGAGAGAGAGAGAGAGAGAGAGAGAGAGAGAGAGAGAGAGAGAGAGAGAGAGAGAGAGAGAGAGAGAGAGAGAGAGAGAGAGAGAGAGAGAGAGAATGAGAATATAATATACGGTATAATAAACAGGCAGCTAGATAGCCAGGGTATATCATGTGAACCAGAGAATCTTGATCCTAAATAAGAAATGTTTTGGGATGGGGGAATGGTTGTTATACTGTAGATAACATTTGCTTTCCATGTTGGATGGGTTCACCTATCATGCTAGGGCATGGTTTGTTTAAACAATTAGAACCGGCTGAGTCACCTAGATCATGAATCATGGCATAAGTATCCCAATGGCTTCATGCGCTGTGCAACTGGGCCAGCTCTAATTTGTTTGCAAAGTGCTAAGTCAAAAGCAAACGGAAACAACATTATTGCACAGGATAACAAGCATATCCAATGGCCTTATTTTTCCTGAACAGAAGGGATTTATTTGCAAGAGATATCTCTGCAAACTGTTCTGGAAAAGGAACTTTGATCAGTTCTATTCCAATATCAGATTCGTCTTCATGTCCCACAGAAATCAACACCATTATGAAACCAAGTAGAAAAAAACTGCTTTTTGCCACAGCCAATTTCAAAATTTAAAACTATTAAAAAACAATTGACTAGTTCTTAAATGACTCGCATATGTAGACATTTGATTTTCTGCTTCCCCATCTGTTCATTAAATGATTGTATATACCATCAATTATTTGCAACTTCTAGCCGCCACATAAATAGCTAGATTATGCATTAAACATGGTATTAAAGCCCTTGACTTGGGCATTATGCCATGATTCCCTAACTATCCCAACAATATTATAAAGACTGTATTAATTTTAATCTCTTTAGATGCATTGTGTTAATAATATAATACAGGTTGGGTTTACATAACCTATTGTCCTCTTTAAAGAAGGAAGAGAAAGACAGGGAGACAAATACAATACATTTGTGCAATCATACAGGGTGATTAACCATTCTCTTCTTTATTAAAAACTCTGAAAGTAAAACAAACAATTGCAAAGGATTATTTTTTTGCTCCACTCGCTCTAACCCAGCAACTGGGAGAAGAACCAGCTCTTTACAGTGGGCTAATGGGTTGGGGATCTGCCTGATCCAAGGTAAGGTGGTTCCACAGGGCAGGGATTGTTACAGAAAAAGTACACACTGTCTCTTCTACACCTCCTCCAGCACTAAGTGTGGTAGCCACTGTTGACTTTTTAGGATTCAGGGTAACCCTCCCGTGCAGGAGTGGGTTCTAAAACCCTTTACTACTGGTCCGCGCGCATGCGCAGAAGCGTCCCGGGCAGGTTGGCAGAGCCTCCCACCGCCGGCGCTACCGGTTCTTAGAACCGGGCCGAACCAGGAGCAACCCACCGCTGCTCCCGTGTAGTAGTAGATCATGTGATGCCACAGGCAAATAGCCTGGGAATGTTATTTGTCGAAATAAAGGCGATCTAAAATTCAACGCTGCTCCAACCAGCTAGTTTTATGTCCTTAAATTTGTCTGAATAAATGGCTCTAAGAGGGCAGGGTTATCTTATTTTATAGCTAGAAAATAAGATTACAGAGCTGGCCCTTCTCACAAAAGTTCTTTCTCTCACATCCCCTCGCATCCTGGACATAAACTGTTTCAACGCCTACCCTTTGGTGCATATGGAGCATATGCACCAAAGACAAATTCCTTGTGTGTCCAATCACACTTGGCCAATAAAGAATTCTATTCTATTCTATTCTATTCTATTCTATTCTATTCTATTCTATTCTATTCTATTCTATTCTATTCTATTCAAAACGACACTATAGAGCACTGCACACCAAGACAATCAGACACAAGAACAGTTTTTCCCCGAACGCCATCACTCTGCTAAACAAATAATTCCCTCACCACTGTCTAACTATTCACTAAGGCTGCATTACTATTACTATTAGTCTTCTCATTGTTCCTATCACCCATTTCCTCCCACTTATGGCTGCATGACTGTAACTGGTTGCTTGTATCCTTACGATTTATATTTATATTGTTTCCTGATTGCTTATTTGTACCCTATGACAATCATTAAGTGTTGTACCTCATGATTCTTGACAAATGTATCTTTTCTTTTATGTACACTGAGAGCATATGCACCAAAGACAAATTCCTCGTGTGTCCAATCACACTTGGCCAATAAAGAATTCTATTCTATTCTATTCTATTCAAAACGACGCTATAGAGCACTGCACACCAAAACAACTAGACACAAGAGCAGTTTTTTCCCGAACGCCATCACTCTGCTAAACAAATAATTCTCTTACCACTGTCTAACTATTCACTAAGGCTGCATTACTATTACTATTAGTCTTCTCATTGTTCCTATCACCCATCTCCTCCCACTTATAACTTGTTGTTAGTATCCTTACGATTTATATCAATATTGTTTCCTGATTGCTTATTTGTACCCTATGACAATCATTAAGTGTTTTTTACCTCATGATTCTTGACAAATGTATCTTGTCTTTTATGTACACTGAGAGCATATGCACCAAAGACAAATTCCTTGTGTGTCCAATCACACTTGGCCAATAAAGAATTCCCTTCTATTCTAAGTCTAGCAAAAAAGAAAAGTGGAGACTCGCAAAATAATGTAGTATTTTGTCACTTGCCTAAGAACCTTCTCTCCTTTTTTTCTTACCCACCACAGCTTATAATCACTCACTTGAAAAGCAACTGCACCTAAATTGATCATGTGACCTAGAGCAGGGGTCTCCAACCTTGGCCACTTTAAGACTTGTGGACTTCAACTCCCAGAATTCCTCAGCCAGCTTTATATATATGACATATTGTGGAATCTATCTATTGTCCACAGTATAAAATGCTTAGCTATAGATCTCCTTTGGGTTTAATAAACAATAAAAATGCATTTGTTTTTAAAAGATTACCTGTAGCTCCCTCTTGGGAGTTAAGACACAATAAAATAAATTTATTTTTAAAAGGGCAGACAAAAATCCTTTAGTTACACAGGAGTGTGGAGCATTAAGGAGTACTATTTTTGGGTGTCAAAGCATTCTAATATAATAATTAATAACAGGATGAATTCCTCCGTAGACTTTAGTTCCTCTTTTATTCTCAGATTTATCCAGGGTGTTATTTTATTGTCTGAACCCCTTCTTCCTAATGTTTTAAGTTGTAAGTACAAGGACTTTCTAGAAGAGGTAGAGAAATAGGAATTTACACATCCATTATGTGTATCCATTAAATTTAAGATTGTCTCTTTAGAAATTGAACTAATTCCAGCTGCCCCAATTACCAGGGCTTAAACCGGAAGGATGGAAGTTGTAATGCAGTAACATCTGGAAAGTACAGATGTTGTACTCCTGAATGATAGCATCCTGCACATTAATGGCACTCAATAGATTCTTAAATATGATCAGCAGCTGCGATCATCGCTACCTTTAGAAGAAACAGAAAATCATGGGGCATTTTAATTTATAGCAGGAACAAGCCACAGGAATATTGAATCATCTGCAGAAAGTTGGAGATGACACAAGCTGGTTCAAGTTCTTCCCTTAAGTTCTACAGGTAATCCTCAATTTACAGCAGTTCATTTAGTGACCGTTCTAAGTTACAACGGCACTGGAAAAAGTGACTGATGACCATTTTTCACTCTTATGACCACTGCAGCATCCCCATGAACATGTGATCAAAATTCGGATGCTTGGCAACCGACTCACATTTATGACGGTTGCATTGTCCTGGGGGGGTCACGTGATCCCCTTTTGCGACCGTCTGACAAGCAAAGTCCATGGGGAAACCAGATTCACTTAACAACCGTGTTATTGATATAACAACCACAGCGATTCACTTAACAAATGTGGCAAAAAAAAGTCGTAAAATGGGGCAAAACTCAGTTAACCAATTTCTCTCTTAACAACCTAAATTTTGGGGCTCAATTGTGGTTGTAAGTTGAGGACTACCTGTATTAAGGGTCAGGTCACCTGAATATCTGGTTTAAATCAGAAAGATTGCAATTTTTCTTAGCTGGTTTGGTTTACATGAGAAAAAATGGCTCTGCTATACCGGCAATCCCAATTTACCACAGATTAACAGAGTTGGAAGGGACCTTGTAGGTCATCTAGTCCAACCCTCTGCCCAGCCAGGAGACCCTACGCCATTTCAGACAGATGGCAGTCCAGTCTCTTCTTGAAAGCTTCCAGTGATGAAGCTCCCACAACCTCTGAAGGCAACTTCTGTTCCATGGGTTGATTGTTCTCACTGTCAGAAAATTTCTCCTTATTTCCAGGTTGAATCTCTCCTTGTTCAGTTTCCACCCATTATTCCTTGTCTGGCCTTCAGGTGCTTTGGAAAATAGCTTGACCCCTTCCTCTCTGTAGCAGCCCCTCAAATATTAGAAGACTGCTATCATGTCTCCCCTGGTCCTTCTCTTCACTAGATTAGCCATGCCCAGTTCCTGCAACCGTTCATATGTTTGAGCCTCCATCCCCTCATCCTCTTGGTTGCTCTTCTCTGCACTCTTTCTAGAGTCTCAACATCATTTTTATAGTGTGGTGACCAAAACTGGATGCAGTAGTCTAGTTGTGGTCTAACTAAGGCTTTATAGAGTGGTATTAGTCCCTCCCTTGATCTTGATTGTATCCCTCTGTTAATGCACTTTAGGATTGCATTGGCTTTTTACCACAATCGAACTCTTATTATAACGAGACATGGGATGTTGCTTTATCTTCTTTTTCACATATTATCACACTGATCCAGATTCTAGAACACTCCTCCAAAATTTTATCCCCAATAAGTTGAATGCTCCCATAAATCTTTAAGAAACTACATTTGGGAAAGTTCAGAGAAATTAGACTCGTAGTGATTTGCCAACTCTGGCCCTTGGCAGGCTAAGGACATATCAGTAACAATAGAAAGTGTGACTGTGGTCTGTTAAAAACATTTGCATGTATAGAATTTTCTTGAAAGACAAATGCCAAAAATCAGAATAGTCAGCATCTGGCAAAACAGAAGCATTTAAGCTTGCAATCGTAAATTAGGAATTTACGCATTAGGAATCAAGTACCTTGGATGAATTGGAATTAATTGTGAGTAAACCTTTAATAAATATTCAGGTTTCTCCAGCCGGAATGAAAAAAAAAGCTTAAGATCCATGCATATCTTCTATATTTCAATGGGAAAACAGACTGAAATGAACAGGGCCTTGTTTGAACTACTAGACCTTTGGGCCAGGTATTAGATTTCAAAACATCTGGAACCTGGATCCAGTTTTAGCCTCCGCTCGTTTTATTTGACCTTTAAAAAATGGCAGAAGATCAGTAGCTTTTACCTATACAACAGCTGCTATGAGAAAAATAATAGCAAACTGAAACATTGACTCATGAACACACACAAAAAAGCTACTTCAGAAAAACAAAAATAAGTTTCCCACAATGTTGTTTCCTTTTCTTATTTATTTATTTATTTTTAGAAGAAACTTCGTTATAGTATTATAAAAGAGAAATAGAACATTTCTTGGCACAGGGTGAACCCCCACTATTCTTATGGAGCTAAGAACTTAAAATTTAGCATTTAAGACTTTGGGAGGGGGCGTTTCAGGGGGGGGAGGCGGGAGAAGAGAGGCTAACCAGCCCAAGGCCTTATGCAAATATGGGACCATGCCACTATTTGGATTTTGCAGTGGGAAATAGGAAAAAGGAAAGTAGCCACGTTAGATCACTGAAGGTTCTAACTTCTGTGAACTTTTCCAGATGTAGAGTTTCTCAAAGGTTTATGGGAGCATCCAACTTATTGGGGATAACATTTTGGAGGGCTGCTCTAAGGCTTTGGAATCTAGTGGCTTCCTCAGATCTTGATCGAAATGGATTTTAAGAGCACCATCGTGCCTACCGTCCCTGTCTTATTGTTCAAATTTACCTATACCTACTTTGCTTTTGCTTTTGTTTATGTTTATATCATACCTGTTATCTTGTACACGTTTTGACAAATAGATAAAATAAAATAAGTAAATAAGATACTTTAAGGAGACGAGATGGCCAGTATTCTGTTCTCTAAGCGTCAGAAACGCATTATTAGAATATACAGGATTTTCTTGGGAGGCAAAACGCTGTTTTGCAGATACTTTGGGGACTGAAAGCACAAGAGAGAGAGAGAGAGAGAGAGAGAGAGAGAGAGAGAGAACCGTTTGGCTCGGCTGCTTAGTTTTGCCAACTCCACTCCAAACGCGGTCCCTTTTTCCTTCCTACTCCCCCCTCCTCGCTCGGATCCCGACTCTCGCCCTTCTGCGCAGGGACGGGCGCAGGAGGGATCCCGCAGTCGATCGAAGGGCGCGGGGCTGGGAAAAGCGCAGCTGAGGTTTTTAGAAGGAATCTCGGGAAGAGCAGGAGAGGCAGACGGATCCTCCAGGAGGTTGTGAGTTCGATCCTAGGTAGAGGCAGATGGAGGGTCTCCTGCTTGGGCAGGGGGTTGGACTAGATGACCTGCAAGGTCCCTTCCAACTCTGTTAATCTGTTTGTTCCTCCACCCTCCTCCACGCGGACTTCTCCAAGAAAGCCCCGCCGCTTTTCAAAAAGTCTCCCCGGGGATCGGGCTGCAGAGGCTCTCCGCGCGCCCCAGGCCGCCCCCTCGACAGTAGATCGCTCGATCGCCTTACCCAACAAAGGGAAGCCGCTCAAGACGGGATTGCCGGACCCTGGCGGTAGCCCCTCGCTCCGGATCGGCTGCAAAGAGGTTTCATGCCAGGCAGCGCCATCCATCGGTCCGCCCCGGCCTCCCCGCTCGGATCTCCGGCCAGGCTCGCTCTGCGCTCCGTCCCCGTCCCGGGAGGCGGCGGCTAGGAAGGGGAGACCTTCATCCCACTCTCCGACCGGGACGCCACCAGCCCGATCTCGACTCCTTTGTTCCCAACCGGCTGGAAGGAGCCGCCCGCGGAGCCTCGGGGCGCCCCCCGACCCAATTCCGTGCCGGATTCGCCTGCGCGCCGCGCTGGAACGGAGGGAGGCGAGGCGGCGGAGGACGAGGGGCTGCAGCCGGGCTCGGAGGGGTGGGGGGTGGGGGAAACGGGGTCTTCGAAGGGGATTGGATGGCGAGCGGGTCGTGGCAGGATCCGGGGGACTGGCCCGGCCTTTCGATTTTGCCTTCTTATCCCCGCCCCCCATTCAGGGCTGAGATGGGGGGGAGCTAGAGGAGGAGAGGAGGAGGAGGATCGGTTTTCTCTTCCCCCTCCCCTTCGGGTAATTTACTCCATGGTTTAGTTGAGTTGCCCGTTGAGTGGGGAACTGAAATGCGGGGTGGGGGGGGATCCTTGGCCGGATCGATTGCAAAGGAAGGGGAAACGGGAGGGCGCTGCGGGCTGATGGCGCTCCGGTTGCTTGATTTAAAGATAGATGGGTTGCTAAGGATCGGTTTTAGCTCAGTGTCAACTTGGCAACGTCTCATCTCCCAGAATTTCCCAGACAGTCATGGCCATGCTAGTTGGGGAATGCTGGGAATTGAAGTCCACCCGTCTTAAAGTTGCCAAGATTGAGAAAGTCTGCTCTGTCCAGATACACACACACACACACACACACACACACACACACACACACACACACACACACTTACTTATAATAACAACAACAACAACAACAACAGAGTTGGAAGGGACCTTGGAGGTCTTCTAGTCCAACCCCCTGCTTAGGCAGGAAACCCTACAACACTTCAGACAAATGGTTATCCAACACCACCTTAAAAACTTCCAGTGTTGGAGCATTCACAACTTCTGGAGGCAAGTTGTTCCACTGATTAATTGTTCAGGAAATTTCTCCTTAGTTTTATGTTACTTCTCTCCTTGTTTAGTTTCCACCCATTGCTTCTTGTTCTACCCTCAGGTGCCTTGGATAATAGTTTGACTCCCTCTTCTTTGTGGCAACTCCTGAGATATTGGAACACTGCTATCATGTCTCCCCTGGTCCTTCTTTTCATTAAACTAGACATACCCAGACATTCATTAAACTAGACATGCTTGCTTGCTTCCTTGCTTCCTTGATCTTCATTCTTTCACTTGAACCCACAAAACAATTACCTTTCCTTTCTCTTGAGTGGTGGGTTAGAAGCACCAGATGGGTTGGGGTGCCTGGCATGGCCCAGAGCCATTTCACCTTCCCCCTTAAACATTCAGGGTAGTGGTGAATATTTTTTTCCTACACCCCCTTTCCTAGGACAGTCTGTCCCACCCAACTGGGGAAGTATTGAGGGTGTGCAAAAAGTTGCCCGACTCCATAGACAATTTTCAGATTGTCCAATTCCATGCAGAGTTGTCTCTCCTACTAAACCTGTTGGCAGAGTTTGCGACACAATACACTAAGCCTGTGGTTTAACAACCCATATTGGGTGGGTTCAAGCATCACACAAAGTCATTCTAACCCAAAGCTGGATCTTCTCTATGGTCAATTGCATCAGTAGATTTACCAATCCAAGCTTTGGTTGATCAATCTACTAATAACATTGGCTGTAAGAAAGAATTTCCATTACATCACAAAAGGCTAAACTGTAAACTGGTTAACAATCAATGTTAGGTGGCTTCAGGCATCTCACTAAGTCATTCTGATCCAAAACTGGAACTTCTCCAGAATTAATTGCATCAATAAATTAATCAACCCAAGCTTTGGTTGATTAATCTACTAATGCTATTGACTCTAGAATTTCCATTGAGTAACCCAAAGGAGCAATCTTTTTTTAAATATTCAATTGAAAAGAGTCCCCTTTTCTCCAGTCCCTTCAGGTGTAAACAACCTACAGGACGTGTGTGTGTGTGTGTGTGTGTGTGTGTGTGTGTGTGTCCACGTGTGTGCGTGCATGTGTACTGTATGTGTGTGGCTGGACGAGAGAGCAAAAGGCTCCAGACTAGCAAACAAGCATTCCTTTCTACTTGTCCTCAACAGCCTTTGTGTGTCTTTTCCTCAAGAACCTTGAAGCTGCCTCACAGTTCTCCAGCAGCTCCAAGTAATTTCCTGATCCTGGTCTACAGGAATAGCAGTTGCTCCTTCCTGTACCTCCCCATCCTGTAAGGCCAGCTCCTTAAATGGGAGCAAATGGTTGATTGGTTTGTTTCTCAACAATACAAACATATTTCTATACAGTGTACAGGAATAGAGTCCCACGGGATTGGGCGGCCTATAAGAGCGTCTAAATAAATAAATAAATAAATAAATAAATAAATAGAAGCGTTATCTGTTTAATACGATCTTTAATAAAATTATTCGGAGGAGCAAGAGAGAGAGGTCCCTCAAGCCTGAGAATTTTAATAGACTAATGAGAATATTTGTGACTCAGGGTTGAGATGAGGGATCCTTGGTGTTCTCTGAGCTTGGTGCAGATGTTTATTACCCAAACTAGATAACATCATCAGTGCTAGATAGATATCAATGACAGACAGACAGACAGACAGACAGACAGATAGATAGATGATCGATCGATAGATGATAGATGATAGATGATAGATAGATAGATAGATAGATAGATAGATAGATAGATAGATAGATAGATAGATAGATAGATAGATAGATGATAGAGAGAGATAATAGATGATAGATAGATGATAGATAGATATAGATATAGATATAATAGAGAGATGATAGATAGATAGATAGATAGATAGATAGATAGATAGATAGATAGATAGATAGATAGATAGATAGATAGATAGATAGATAGATAGATGACAGACAGACACTTAAGAGGGGTCCTTGGTGTTCTCTGAGCTTGGTGCAGATGTTTATTACCCAAACTAGATAACGTCATCAGTGCTAGATAGATATCAATGTCAGACAGACAGACAGACAGACAGATAGATAGATGATTGATCGATCGATCGATGATAGATGATAGATAGATGATCGATAGATAGATAGATAGATAGATAGATAGATAGATGATATAGAGAGAGAGATAATAGATGATAGATGATAGATAGATATAGATATAATAGAGAGATGATGGATGGATGGATGGATGGATGGATGGATGGATGGATGGATGGATAGATAGATAGATAGATAGATAGATAGATAGATAGATAGATAGATAGATAGATAGATAGATAGATAGATAGATAGATAGATGACAGACAGACAGACACTTAAGAGGGGTCCTTGGTGCTCTCTGAACTTGGTTGTTTTCTTGCAGACATTTCATTACCAAACTAGATAATATCATCAGTACTAGAGTGGAATGGGGTTTGTGGGGAGGAGGAGGAGGACTGTAGGGCTCTTGATGTTCTCTGAGCTTAGTAGTTTTCTTGCAGATGGTTCATTACCCTGATGATGCTCTGATGATGTTACCTAGGTCAGGTGATGAAATTTTAGGAGACTCGTGAAGGACATTGGACCAATGGGATGACATCAGGGAGACTTGGATTAATAAGCTCCTTCCCAAGGAGGAGCTTGGTAGGAAATGGTCTCCTAACCACAGGGCCACACCCACACACACACACACACACACACACACACACACACACACACACGCCTTTCTATTTAGCTTTGGCATCGCTTGCAAGCAATTCCAATCTTTGTGGAATTGGGTAGGATCTATGCTGCAGAAATAAAGGCCTGCTGAGTTCAGGTTAGCCTTCACATGCTCATTTCCTTTTCAGATTAGTGAAGAGTAAACTAGTTTTGCTCACACTAAAGGGGTACGAATCTATCTATACAGAGCAAGATCAGAATGGGACTATATCACGGGTGATCCACAACGGAGAGATAATTTGCTTTACTGTGCTTGTTGGTTCCTTCTTGGCACTTAGTCATGTGTTTCTCTTGATAATCAAAGAGGGAGACTCAATAAAAATATTTTGCAGGCAAGGGTCAGAGTGGGACAGAAAGCAAGGTTGCTCCTTTCTAGCTTCTACAAATCCAGGCAGGAGGGTTGATGGGGAGTACTATTTTCTGCATGGTAGATTAATTACCTCCTCCCCCCACCCCCAGAAATGCAGCTTGGAAGGGTCTTGTTAGACTTCTTATTCCTAACAACAGGAAAACCTGCCTTATGCCAAGCTTGAGCCAATTGTCACACGTGTGTTTAACTTGGGTGGTAAAAAGTAGCAGGCTGTATAATTCAATAAAGGAGAATATTTGTAGCTCAGGGTTGAAATGAGGGGTCTTTGGTGCTCTCTGAGCTTGGTTGTTTTCTTGCAGACGTTTCATTACCCAACTAGGTAACATCATCAGAGCTTAGGGTGTTACCTAGTTTGGGCAATGAAACGTCTGCAAGAAAACAACCAAGCTCAGAGAGCACCAAGGGGTTGTATAATCCTTGAGTTATACTCTGTCCATCACAACAGCGCAGCCATGTTTTTCTGAGAATGTTACACCGCATTGCAGAACAAGAAAAATATTAGTATCTTTTGACTCTTAGGAGTTTTCTTCGTATGTAGCAAATAGCTGGCAGCTGAATTCGGTTCAAAATGATTCTGCTTTCAGCACGCCTCCTTAAAACGCAGTTTGCCAGGATACGACTCCGGGTGGCAATAACCCTTTGTTTTATTGATCCTACATTTTATATGGTTTATTTTAGAAACTTCAGATGTTTTGCATAAACAGCCTTGGCAGAGGCTTCTTTTGTGAAATCGCTAATCCTACTGATGCAACCAGGAGGGTGTCGGTCAAAAAAAAATATGTCTCCAGCACAGTTGCATTTATTAAACATGGCGTTCAACAGCGATGTTGCACGTTCCTTGCTTTGTAACGGGGGAAAAAAGGTTTTCTTTAAAAACGGACAAACAAATGGTGGATGTTTTTTCCCCCTGTTGTTCCCTACTTCTCTCTGTAGCTTTCATCTGGGACCTTTGTCACAGAGTTGGACAAAATTGGAAACTTGTGGACCTCATTAGTTCTTCAAATGTTAGTTGTACTCCTTCTGAAAACAAGGGGAAAAAATCATGGGACTAAATTTGCTTAGCCACGAAGTTTCCAGGGCCAAGAATACTGTTTGAAGCTGCGGTCCTGATTATTTTTTTTAAAAGTGATATATCCTGTGATGGCAACGCCAAATCCAGAATTTCTTGAATTATATCAGATGTGTGGATCCTTATCGGTTCAAGAATGATTTTTGGATTGGAACCGCTTCTAGGCCAGTGATGGCGAACCTATGGCACGTGTGGCACACAGAGCCATCTCTCCGGGCATGCCAGCCGTCTCCCGTTGCTCTTCCGGGTTCCGGTACGCACATGTGAACTGACCAATTGGTGCACATGCCAGCTGGTCATCCTGCGCACATGCATGCCAGAAACAAGACCAGGTGACCGGCGCGCATGCACATGCCGGAAACTGGAAGCTCAGCTTCCTGGCGCGCGCATGCACACCATTAAACATGTTCTTCCTGTGTCCAGCACTCCCACATGTGCACGCTGGGGAGCTGCTCTTCCGGTTTCCGGCATCCCCATGCGCGCATGCGCTCCCATTTCAACACTCAGTGCCGAAAAGGTTCGCCAACACTGTTCTAGGCTGACTAGCTTGTGAACACGGTTGCTTATGCCATATGCAGCTTCCCACCACATTGCTTTAGGAGACGGATGCTGAAGGGAACTGAGTGACTAGGAGGCTGGAGGCTAAAACTGATGAAGAACAGTTGTAGGAATTGGGTGTTTCTAATCCAATGAAAAGAAGGATTAGAGGTGACGTGATAGCAGTGTTCCCATACCCAAGGGGTTGCCACAAAGCACCTGAAGCAGGGGTGGGTTCTAACTTACCTCCCCGCCGGTTCGCTTCCTCCCACGTCGCGTGGGTGTGCACACTTTGTGCATGTGTGTGCATGCGCAGTGCCAAAAACCAAGCTTCTGCACATGCGCAGAAGCAAAAAAACAAGATGGCGCCTATGGCGCCGCTGAGAGAGCCGGTTCGGGGGCGTGGCCAACTGGCGATCGCTCCCGGTTCGGTGAGTGGAGGGAAATTCCCGCTACCGGTTCTATAGAACCGGTCCGAACCGAGAGCAACCCACTTCTGACCTGAAGGCAGGACAAGCAGCAATGGGTGGAAACTAATGAAGGAGAGAACCGATCTAGAACCAAGGAGAAATTTCCCGACAAGGAGACAATTAACTTGCCTCCAGAAATTGTGGGTGCTCCAACACTGGAGATTTTTATGAAGGCGTTGGAGCTAAGATGGAGGACAGGCAGCAACGGCTGTAAAGAGCTCCTCCAAAAGCAAATTAGGTTTTTCTTTTTTTAAAATATATATAAGAAGGGGTTGGACAACCATTTGTCTGAAATGGTATAGGGTCTCCTGCTTGACAGGGGGTGGCACTAAAAGACCTCCAAAGTCTCTTCCAACTCTGTTATTCTAAAATTTGGCAATGTGATTGCCTCAAACTGCAGGGATTTTCCTTTTTTTTTTTTTTGTAATACATTAGTTATTGTTAAAAGAGTTTTATGTTTTTCTTCTCCAGATTGTCTGAACAGTAAAGTGGGATCCCACAAAATCTATGTACAAAGCCCAACCTAAAACCTGATTTTGAAAAATTAGTCAGATGTGGTTAGTGCTGGAAAAGGCGTCCCAGAAACCTCAGCACTGGAGGTTAAATTGGGAAATTCAAAATAAGTCTGGCAGAAGGTATTTCAATCCACTTCTGTATTGTTGCTAAGAAAAAAATGCATGGTTCTATTTGTGAACTCACCAGGAATAGAGGCCAATTCAAAGACTCTTTAAGTGACTTAAAGCAGTTCCCACTTCTTTTTAGTATTTTCCTGAAATCCACGAGGAAACACATCTAGCAACCTAGGGCTGGTTGCTATCAATAGACTGTTGGCATCCAAAACTTTATCTTTTCTTTCAAATGATACCAAGGAAACTATCAATGTTCCTTGCTTGAAAACAATGACAATGCAGGAACATTCTGTAAATATGGATTTACACAGAGTTGCATTCCTTCTAAGGAAACAGCTGAAATGCTTCTGGTTCCAACATTGTTCCTAAAGTTGCAGATGGTTGTTGTGGCCAGGAGTGACTAATCCCAGATATGAGTAGTGTGTTAGTTGTGTCTCTTCTTAGGAAAAACAAATGCAATAGCCCATACTTTCCATATTGGCCCAGCTATCCCTTGCTTTAGATCAGTGGTGGCCAACCTTAAGCATACCATGCGCCAATTTTTTCACAGACGAGTTCAGATGCGCCATACAACTCAAGCACGTTTTTTACCTTCTTACTTTCACGTTTGGGGTTGTAAAATAGAGATAGGGGTAGGATCTGCTTTGCTTAAGGGCGGAAAAGGAATAACTGCGCGAGCTGTGGTGGGTGTACCTAGATGCACCCACATAACACCTATTCTTCGCCAGCTGCATTGGTTGCCCATTAGTCTCCGGATCCAATTCAAGGTGTTGGTCGTTACCTTTAAAGCCCTACATGGCTCAGGGCCAGGTTACCTTCGGGACCGCATCCTGCCGCATACCTCCCTACGACCGGTTAGGGCCCACAGAGTCGGCCTCCTCCAGGTCCCGTCGACCAAACAATGTCGGCTGGCGGGACCTAGGGGGAGGGCCTTCTTTGTGGGAGCTCCCTCCCTGTGGAACCAACTTCCTCCGGAGATCAGGACCATCCCCACCCTACTGGCCTTCCGGAAAGCAATAAAGACCTGGCTCTTCCGGCAGGCGGGGTGAATGAGATACTCTTTTTAACTTTTTAACTTTTGTATTTTCTGTATTTTAATTATTATATTGTGTATTGTTATATATTTTAATGAATTTTTTATTTTGTATTGGATCTACATGCTGTGAGCCGCCCTGAGTCCCTAGGGATTGGGCGGCATAGAAATCCAACAAAATAAATAATAAATAAATAAATAAATAACTCAATCACGCAATTCAATTAATTAATTTACGCCATTTCAAAATTTGACAAACGTAATATATATTTAATCTTGAATCTGTCTTTCAATCACTCTCAATACAAAAACCACGCTAGTACACTCAATAAAACACTGCTTCAAACTCCATGCCACGATGGCTCACTCAGAACTGACTGACCATATCGAACACTCGCCGCTCATTCGCACGTGACTTCAAACACTTGATGTGTTGCTAGTGTGCGGTGTTTGCGATCATTTGAGCAGGAACGCGCAATGGCAACACCGATAAAAATATTTGTACATTTGTAAACCCACCTAAAGTAACATCTCAAGTTCCATTCTAAGTTTCAGACACCCATAAGTTGAACATTACCAAAGGCTGTACGAATTGAACTGAGATCACTTTGGTGTTGAAAATATTAAGATGGATTCAGTTATGACACCTATTTAAAAAAATAAGTAGGCACAAGGATGCAATGCGCCACTTGTAATCATCCAATGCGCCATGGTTTGGCCACCCCTGCTTTAGATAATCCATTCAGAGTCTGCAGGACACAGCTCAAACTGACTATGCCAGGCCAGATCTTCCATTTCCTTCCCCATTTATGGGCTTTTAAATTATTTGGAGATGATTTTTTTTAAAAAATACACCAAAGCAGAGCTGGAGTTGGCCACACAAACACAGCTTTGTGGCTACCCCAAACATTTCTGCCTAATTCTAAGGCAGCAGATGAGTGAAAAATGAAAATGGGAAATAATTGAACTTTCACAGGTTACTCTAGGACTTCGTCTTGATCATAGACATCAGTATAGTTAGTGAAGCAAAGAATTTCATCTCGGTCAAGAGTGAGTTCATTAAACTATCAACAGCTCTTGAATATTTGTGGCCAATACTATGTTGTGGTCTTCTCCATGGGTTATATAACCATCTTTATTCGGTGGAAAATATGAGGAAGAACCTTTTCTGTGGTTTATGAAAGCATTTCCCTCCAATATCCCTGGTGATGTGGAGCCATCTCCCCTTCTGTGGGGCTGAATTGTTATGCAATTCCTTATGCTAAAACCTGTGCAGTGATTTTATTTATTTCAATTGTTCAATAGATGTCAATATAATTAGTGAACCAAAGAATTTCATCTCAGTCAAGATTGAGTTTAAAATGTCCGCTCAGGGTGAGGGCATAAGAACTGAGCACCCGCTCTGGCCAATCAGGAACAGTCCTGAGGTAAACCGGCCTCCTGAGGGGACGCAACAGAGTTCATTAAACTATCAATAGCTCTTGAAGGCCTATGGCCAACACTAAGTTGGCCTTGTCTTCTCCAGGGGTTATAACCATTTCATTTAGTGGGAAATGTAAGCCAGGACTTTTTTTGTGGCTTATGAAATCATTTCCTCCAATGGTGGGAATGGTGATGTGGGAATGGTGATGTGGATCCATCTCTCCTTCTGTGAGGCTGGATTGTTATGCAACTCCTTCTGCTAAAACCTGTGCACTGATTTCATTTGTTTCAATTGTTTGGTAAACGACTTTGGAATACGTGTTTGGAAAAAGATGAAACAGCAATAGCTTTAAAAAGCAAACACCCCCCTGTGTTTGCCCCTGTGATATGGGTGCCATAGAAACCACAGCCTATGTTCTTCTGTACTGCCAGTTCTACAGGGACATTCATCATCATTTTATTACCCTTTTATTTAAATTTGCAGGGCACTCTGATAGCTTCTATAGCAGAGGTCTTCAAACTTGGCAACTTTAAGACTTGTGGACTTCAACTCCCAGAATTCTGGGAGTTGAAGTCCACAGGTCTTAAAGTAGCCAAGTTTGGGGACCCCTGCCGTCTATAGGCACTATCTGTCAAATAATCAAGATCAATCTATTTCTCTAAAAGTAACAAAATTGTGCTGCGTGATATGTCCGTTTTGCCCACAAACGGTTGCTAATAGTTCCTATTGTTAGGGGATAGTTTTCTGTTGTTCATTTTATTGATTCTACTTTTATTGGTCAAGTTTGGTAAAGTTTTATCTCCCTGTCTGTCTGGTGTGAGCTGTCCGGGGTTGTGTTCCTAAGATAGGCTGGTGAGGATCAGTCGTAAATTACTTTTTTCAGTGCCGTCATAACTTCGAACAATTGTTAAAGAAATGGTTGTAAATCGAGGACTAACTGTAGCGGAGTTCAAGAGTTTCCTGACCCGGGTTTTCCACCCATGTCAGAAAACCAAGGCATGAATCTGGGATCATCTGGATGCAGAATCTGACATTTGGTAGGGAATTGTAGCCCTGCCAATTTTCCTTCTTCCTTGTTGATAGTTTGGGGTTGTTCATTTTATTGATTGGGTTTTCATTGATCAAGGACCAAAATAAAATTTGGCCTGTCCGACTAAAGATGGTTATGGCTTCAGAATGGACATTCTCCTCCAGGTACAATTTTTATGACAAAAGAAAGGTAAAAATTCTGCTGTTCACCTGGTGTCTTTATATTCCAGCTTGTAGATCTCCCATACTCAATGGTGGGTCAAAGAGCAACCCCTCCTTAAAAGTATTTGCTTTCCCTTCCCCAGAACAAACCAGGAATCACCCTCTTTAGGTCAAAAGATCAAGGATCCCAGCCCCCATCTTGTTCTCCCTACAGCGATTTCAATCTCAGCTGGACTTCAACTGAATCTTTTCTGCAAACAGATTTCAATGAAAAATCCGGCCATGCTGCAGGTATCTGGCCTACATGCCTCTCTCCTCCCCCCCACCCATGTCCGACCCATTGCAAGGGGTTGCCAACTGTGATAGAGGTATAAGGTTTCCTGATTGAGCAGGAGATTGGACTACAAGACCTCCAAGGCTATTCTGAGATTTTGCTCACAAATCATTGATAGGGTTAGAGAGCAGAGGTGGGATTCAGCAGGTTCTGACCAGTTCTGGAGAACCGGTAGCGGAAATTTTGAGTAGTTCGGAGAACCGGTAAATACCACCTCTGACAGGCCCTGCCCCCATCTATTCTCTGCCTCCTGAGTCCCAGCTGATCGGGAGGAAATGGGGATTTTGCAGTATCCTTCCCCTGGAATGGGGAAGGAATGGAGATTTTGCAGTATCCTTCCCCTGCCACACCCACAAAACCACGCCCACCAAGCCAAGCCACACCACGCCCACCGAACCGGTAGCGACCCGCTAGTGATGTCACTGTCGGTGCCGTTCCGTGGGCGCCGCCATCTTTTTTTTATTTTGTGCGAATTTTTCCCCTTCCGCGGCTTGAAAAAGGGCCCTCCCGCCCACCCGAGGATGAATTCTGACCTTTATTTCTTTGCCCGAAGCACAGCTGATGAGCTCCTCAGCTGTGTTTTGGGCTCATTCCTGCTTCTGAGCATGCGCGGAAGCCAAATCACGTGAGGGGATGTGTGCACACCTGCGAGCGGAGCGAGCGCGCTCGTGCGAAACATCGCGATGCGAACCAGTGGCGAAGGTAAGTGGAACCCACCCCTGCACCCGCTCCAAGATGTTGGTGGAGCATTTATGGTCACGTCTCCTGTGGACTTTAGCATTTGAGAATCAGAATTCTTAAAAGTGTGTTTCGGCTGCTCTCCTCCCCATTCCTGGATATCAGCATCAGCCATGACTTTCTGGAGCCTTTTTTCTTAGCTGTTATTTTGTGAGGGTTTTGTTGGAAGAAGTATCCTTTTGGGTTCAGTTCCAAGTGGGGAAGAAAGACAGTGGAAACATGGTGGCTGTTTGGAAAGATGGTTTGGAATGATGGTTTGAATGGTGGACAGGATCACATGCCTTGAAGATGTTGGGTGAAGGAGAAAGAGAAAAAAGGGTGGAGATGCTGAGTTTTATACCCTCTCCGGGCTTTTGAATTTGAGCTTGTATTCTGATTGGTTGTCAGGCTCCCACGGGGCCATGCAGGGGCAACTCTGTAGGCTGTCCAGAGTCCCAAGCTTGGTTGAGCCTGCTGGGTGATGTAATCTTCCCAAGTGCCATGTGGTGAGTTCTGTTGCTAGATGGGTAGAGGGCATTTGCCTATGAATAGACCACCCACCCCTCTTTATCTCTTAAGTGCTGACATCTGCTGTGGGCTATTGAGGAGGGTGGGGGCTATTAAGAGTGAGTCTGCTTCCTGCCTAAAAAAACACGTTTCTCCATTTCTCATCCAGGGAAATACAATATTCTTCCTTTTTAATATTTCCCAAAATATTTCATTCTTCTAGGAGAGGGGTGGGTGCTAACTTGCTACAGATTATTTTTGGTTGATTTTTGCAACTGCTGAGCCTAGTGGCAGATAGGTTAGCTCACCATCCTAAATCCTCCTTTGTTTACCATAAATAGTAGATCAATTGCTTGGCTTGATAACCTCTCTACGTAAAAAAAGACAAAACCCAAATGGACAATCATTGTTCTGCTGGCATCCGCAGGATTTTATCCCTTTAGAAATGGCAAAATGAATACTCATTAAGAGGCACAGAAAACTTAAATGGCATGATATAAAAATATAAATTCTATTGCATGTAATACTGTTAGCAATAGCAATAGTACTTAGACTTATATACCGCTTCATGGTGCTTTACAGCCCTCTCTAAGCGGTTTACAGAGTTCAGCATAATGCCCCCAACAATCTGGGTCCTCATTTTACCCACCTCAGAAGGATGGAAGGCTGAGTCAACCTTGAGCCGGTCAGGATCGAACTGCTGGCAGTGGGCAGAGTTAACTATAGCAATAGCAATAGCACTTAGACTTATATACTGCTTCACAATGCTTTACAGCCGTCTCTAAGCAGTTTACAGAGTCAGCATATTGCCCCCAATAATCTGGGTCCTCATTTTACCCACCTCGGAAGGATGGAAGGCTGAGTCAACCTTGAGCCAGTGAGATTTGAACAGCTGAACTGCAGCTAGCAGTCAGCTGAAGTAGCCCGCAGTGCTGCACTCTAACCACTGCGCTACCTCGGCTCGCCACTTCTGTTAGTCCTTCATTCACAACCTTTCAACCGTTCGACCTTATAACAACAGTGAACTTATGTGACTTATGACTGCTTTTCACACTTACGACCATTGCAAGTACCCCCATGGTCACGAGATCAAAATTTGGATGCTTGGCAACTGTCTCATATTTATGACGGTCGCAGTGTTCTGGGGTCACATGATCGCCTTTTCTGACTTGTTGACCAGCAAAGTCAATGGGGAAGCCAGATTCACTTAATACCCATGTTACTACTTTTCCCTTTAGAACTCAAGTTCAAAAAAAGTTAACTCTATCAAGGTGTGTCTAAGGAGATTCTCAATGCTCCATGTCATGGGTTTGTCCCAAAGGTACTTTTTCCAAATGGCAACTGGACTTTCTTGGGGTTTTTTTCTTTCTTTGAAACATTTTGCTTCTCATCCAAGAAGCTTCTTCAGTTCTGAGAAGCAAAATGTTTTCAAAGCAAAAAAGACAAAAACAAAAAACAAAAAAAAAGAAACAAAAAAAACCAAAAAAAAAAAAAAGAAAGTCCAGTTGCCTTTTTTGGGGGAAAAACACTTTTGGCCTCTCAGGGTGTACAAAGAACTTCCTCTTGTTTGTTGAAAAATACCCTGCAACCTGATCGCCTTAGTTTAATTCCCGTATAAACACTAGATCAGTGTAGATCAGGATGGGTGGGACTCCTTGACAACACTGTAGGTTTGGTCAGCTGGCAAGCTTAGTCTCACTGCTGGGCTGTAGCTCAATTCCAGATATCATTTTTTCCATAGCAAAAACAATTGTCAGTGGTTTGTTGAACCTGTTTATAGATTATGCTATTCCAATATCTCAGGGGTTGCCACAAAGAAGAGGGAGTCAAACTATTCTTCAAAGCACCTGAGGGCAGGACAAGAAGCACTGGGTGGAAACTAAACAAGGAGAGAAGCAACTTAGAACTAAGGAGAAATCTCCTGACAGTTAGAACAATTAATCCGTGGAACAGCTTGCCTCCAGAAGTTGTGAATGCTCCAACACTGGAAGTTTTTAAGAAGATGTTGGATAACCATTTGTCTGAAGTGGTGTAGGGTTTCCTGCCTAAGCAGGGGGTTGGACTAGAAGACCTCCAAGGTCCCTTCCAACTCTGCTATTCTATTCTATTCTATTCTATTCTATTCTATTCTATTCTATTCTATTCTATTCTATTCTATTCTATTCTAATATACATATTCCAGCTGTTAGGATCAAAATCACTTCAATTCTTTGCATATGTATTGAGAAAGAAGGAAAATCAACTAGGCTGGCATGCTTTATATTTGAAGATATCAAAAATAAATATAAATATTTCTCCTCCTCCTCCTCCTCCTCCTCCTCCTCCTCCTCCTCCTCCTCCTCCTCCTCCTCCTCCTCCTCCTCCTCCTCCTCCTCCTTCTTCTTCTTCCTGGCGTATTCCCACAGGCGCAGGGTCCGCTTTTGGATAATTGAGGATTGCATATCTTTGTTGATGGGATCTTGCCATCTCTGTTTTGAACGCCCGTGAAGTCCCACACTGTCGTAATAATAATATAACAAACTTAACCCGCTGAATAAATGGAGCAGGTGTTTTCCTGAAAAGTGTGTTTGTGGATTGTTGTGCTGGTGATGCAGCATTTGGCTTGTGTACACACCTTCTCCATCCATCTAGGAGATGCTAAAATAGCATCCATTGTTCTCTGCAAAGAAGGAAGCTCATTTACCAAAGATGTGTCAGATCCCAAAGAGAATTCAACTGCATATTTGTGCCGAAAGTATTCCTTGTATTTTCTAGAAAAATGATTTAACCTCCTGAATGCCTTTCTGCTCCATTTAAGGAAGAATTGAAATGGGGAATTCCTTTTCAAGAAAAGGAAAATAATACCCCACGCTCCTTTGTCTCTGTGTTTTCCAAAGTTTGACTTAAAAAAAAAACTGAGGCAAGACAATTGAGTCTAAAATTATCCCCCGAAAGATTAAACTTTGAGACCATATTTATTTTTATTTATTTGTTTGTTTGTTTGTCAAACATGTACAAGATAGTAGGTATTTGTATAAACATAACATAAGCAAAGTAAGTACAGATAAATGAGGACAATAGGGCAGTAAGACAGGGATGGTAGGCACAATGGTGCGCTTAAGCACGCCCGTGGTGAGGTCCACGGTAGATAGTTTAAGGTTAAAGTTTTGGGGAGTTTGGGGAAGAAACCACAGAGTCAGGTAGTGCATTCCAGGCATTGATCACTGTTGCTGAAGTCGTATTTTCTGCAGTCAAGTTTGGAGCGGTTTACATTAAGTTTGAATCTATTGTGTGCTCGTGTATTGTTGCGGTTGAAGCTGAAGTATTCATTGACAGGAAGGACATTGTGGTATATGATTTTATGAACTACATTTAGATCAGATCGAAGGCGACGTAGTTGTAAATTGTCTAATCCCAATATTTCAAGTCTGGTGGAATAAGGTATTCTATTGTGAGCAGAGGAGTGGAGGACTCTTCTTGTGAAATATTTCTGGACTCTCTTGATTGTATTAATGTCCGATATGCAGTGCGGGTTCCAGACAGGTGAGCTGTATTCAAGAATTGGTCTAGCAAATGTTTTGTATGCTCTGGTTAGCAATGTAATATTGCTAGAGAAGAAGCTACACAAGATTAGATTAACAACTCTTAGAGACTTTTTGGCAATGTTGTTACAGTGGGCTCTGGCACTGAGGTCATTAGATATGAGTACTCCAAGGTCCTTGACAGAGTGAGGGTCATCTACAAGGTCGTGTCCTCCAAGTTATTAACTGGTTAGAACAGGTAGGTACCCTACCTCTGGTTTGTGTGTCATATGATCTGAGCCCTTTTCATTAGCGTAAGACTCCAGGTATATTTTCCAAACCCAGAAAACAGGTTAGTTTAGATTCAGTACCAGGAAAAGCACATTGTCTGAATGCAGTCTGTTGTCTCCCACTGCTGAGTTGAAGAACTATGCAACTTTTCTTGAGTCAATCAAAAACTAGACTGGTGTGACTTGTGTTGCAACCATTGTTGATCCTTCTCTTTTCTCTATTGCAGTGCTTTTCAAACATGGCAACCTAAAGACGTGGGAACTTCAAGTCCCAGAATCCCACAGTCAGCATATATTTGAAGCTGCCCTGGGAAAATTCTACTTTAAAACTGGTACAGCTCAGAGAAATGTAAGGCTGCCCCATTGAGGAATCGGGGACAATATGCAGGCAATGTCATGAGGATAGAGCAGATCTTTGCAGTTCCCACAGCAGGTTTGTGTTACAGTTGTTGTAAGTGAGTCAAATCCCTGGAGTAGAGGGGGAAAGACTATCTAAATCAGGAGTGTAGCCTAAACAGAGGTGGATAAATCTTTTCTTCTGTCTTTTCAAGGACTACGTTCAGGGTGGGCTTCAAAAATTTCAGCAACAGGTTCTCTGCCCGGTTGCTGGGTGGGCGTGGCCATGGTGGGCGTGGCCTAGTCGACCTCCTGCACCACGGCAGGGGGGGGGGGCGTTTTTGCCTTCCCTGGGCTCCGGAGGCTTTTCTTGATCAGAATTTCCCAGATATTTTACCAGGGAAGGCGTTATAAAATGAGTCCATGAACCCTTTGTTGAGGGTGCAAAATAACAGGACGGGAGGAGCTGTGGTTTCAATGGTCTCTTGTCCTCAGGGCCAAAATCTCCTGATCATCAAGTCTGGTGATATGACGGTTATGGTCTTGGACTCGGTTGGGAGAGATTTAGCTTCAGGTTTTCTCTTCTTCATCTGACTCTTGGCTGACCTTGATCAGCCCTTGGCTTTCATCCAGATCTGTCATGAGAGATGTTTATGTAAATAATTTGGTGACAGGAACATGCATAATCTCCATTAACTGTTTGGTTTACACCATTGGGCCAGTGTCACAATTCAAAAAGAGGTGTGGGTAGGTGAAGTTAGCAATAGCACTTAGACTTATATACCGCTTCATAGTGCTTTACAGCCCTCTCTAAGCGGTTTACAGAGTTCAGCATATTGCCCCCAACAATCTGGGTCCTCATTTTACCCACCTCGGAAGGATGGAAGGCTGAGTCAACCTTGAGCCTGGTGAGATTTGAACTGCTGAACTGCTGAACTAGCAGTAGCCTGCAGTGCTGCATTTAACCACTGCACCAACTCGGCTCTAGTTGGTGATGATACCAGAGATGTATAATAATTATGACCTCTTAATAATATATTCAACACATACCCCTTAAGTTCTGCTATGCTGCCTCATTGGGGTGGGGTGGGGGGTGTTCCTGGGAGGGTTGTATGAAGAATGTTGGGTGGGTATGTCAAGAGTATATTTTCCTAGCAGGGTCAACCCAACTGTTCAATGAAAAGAAGCAAGCATAGGGCAGCAATGATATAGGAAGATGCTGGAAGTAGACAATCACTGTGAACAGCTGACCTGCTTAAAAGATTGGAGCCTCAGGACTTGCCCTGTCCCAATGGGGCAAAGGAAATTCCTTACTGAATTGCTGCCCAACCTCAACCAATCAAGGAACAGAACAGAACAGAATAACAGAGTTAGAAGGGACCTTGGAGGTCTTCTAGTCCACCCCCTGCTTAGCCAGGAAACCCTACACCACTTCAGACAAATGGTTATCCAACATCTTCTTAAAATCTTCCAGTGTTGGAGCATTCACAACTTCTGGAGGCAAGTTGTTCCACTGCCTTTTGGCAGCTCTGCGTGCCCGTGCATTGAGAATAGGCTCCTCCTCTTCTTCCTCGTCACTGATGGAGATTCTGGAGGTTCTGAAGGCCCTGGCTGAATCTCCGCCTCTGGCACCGAGTCTTCTCCAGCCTCCTCACTGTCCGACTCAGGTGCCAGCTGCACAGGCCGCTGGTGCATCACCACATCAGCCTCTGCGCTGCCGGAATCAGCTACCAGCTGCACGGGCTGCTGGCAGGCCACAACACAGAAGAGGTTGGGGACCCCTGTTTTAGAACTTTAGCAAGAGCCCAGGAACAATTAAATAGAATTAATTTAAGCAATGCCTTGACCAAGTAATTAATCGTACGTTTCAGGCAGTAATTGCAAATCCATGAATGGCAATGCGACCCCTGATAAGATCTGTCTAATAAAAGGAAGCCCAATGGTTGTTCAAAACCACTCTTTCCTCCAAGACATCACAGTGTTTTGGAGGTAGACACTAGAAAACTTAACTTACAATTTACAATACTGTAGCATGTAACATGAACTTTGCTCTATCAATAAATTTAATTATACACCCCGAAGACTTCTGGGGGTTGATTGATTGCTAATTGTTTCTGATAAACCCCCTAGGTCTACTTCCTGCCTTAATTGCAAGTGCTTATAATAAACACAAAAGAGATTTCATAACTGAGAAATGATTGTAGGAAAAGCTATTGTGCAATTTCATTTAAAACAGGTGGATTCCAGGATCAGCCTTTTATGATCTTCTATAGGGATACAGTCTATAGAACCGTGGTGGCGAATCTATGGCACGCTTGCCACAGGTGGCACGCGGAGCCATAGCGGAGGGCACGCGAGCGTTGCCCACCGGCAAACCGGAAGTGCGGAAAAACGCACTTCCGGTTTGCCGGTGAGCTGATTTTTGCACTCCGGAGGGTTCAGGGAAGCTCCCTGAAGCCCCGGAATGCAAAAAACTACAAAACGGACAAACCGGAAGTGCGGAAAAACGCACTTCCGGTTTGCCGGTGAGCTGTTTTTTGCACTCCGGAGGGTTCAGGGAAGCTCCCTGAAGCCCCGGAATGCAAAAAACGACGAAACGGACAAACCGGAAGTGCATTTTCCCGAACTTCTGGTTTGCCCGTTTCGTCGTTTTTTACCGTCCCAGGCTCCGGTAAGGCCTTTGCGCGGGGGTGGTGTGTGTGTGCGCATGCGCATGCACAGGGGGCAGCATGGGGGGGTGTTGTGCGCATGCGTGGGGGGAGGAAATGGGTGTGGGCATGCGAGCGCGCGCTAGCTCGCGCACCCCCCCTTTTTGGCACGCGAACCTAAAAAAGTTCGCCATCACTGCTATCGAAGATCATAAAAGGCTGATCCTGGAATCCACCTGTAAAAGGCAATTTTACTTCTCCGTTTTCTCTTCCAAAGACATGCAGCTATCTGCAGGTTCACCAGTCATTCTACTGAATAGATAGGTAGGTTGAGTTTAAGTATGTAAAATAATTTCAGGTAGAACAAGGTCAGAGCCCCAGCAGGGTCATTCATATCACTGTCTGGTTATAATTAATGTGATCTAACATAACACAATAACAAAGTTCTCCCAATGGTATTGTATTTTCTCAAAATAAAACAATACAGTGTTAGCAACCATGGAATCAAGGATTGAAGTGTGTCACTATTTTGCAGAACTTTGACCAATCATGTGCAAAAAAACCTTCCAGTCACATGATTGGGGGGAAAAATCACTTGATTTCATGAAAAATAAGCTGGACAGGAACTTATTACTGGATCTGTAAAAGAAATTTCTAGAGCCTGGAAGAAATCTTTGAGATATGAATATAAAGCTGATTTATTTTATCAGGGTTAAAATAAGAACTATGATTTTAAATTCTGAAAACCCTTATGGATTTTTTGCTAATATTTGGACAGAAATTATTGATTTTTGGAATGTGATTGGATAATAGGACGAGGGTTATAGGAAGATGTAATTATATATCTAATTGCTTGGGAGTGGGAAAATGTTAATTTGTTTATACTATGTTTCCCCGAAAATAAGACCCTGTCTTATATTTTTTTGAACCCTGAAATAAGCGCTTGGCCTTATTGCTATGCACTCAAAAGCCCGATTGGGCTTATTATCAAGGGATGTCTTATTTTGGGGGAAACAGGGTACCTGTTGCAAGGAAGATCAGGAGTTATTTCTTTAAATATTCTGTTTTCTATCCTTACTCTTTTTTCTGTCCTTTTCTTTTGTATTTGCACTTTGCATTTGTTCTCTTTTCTTTTTTATTTCTGACTTTAGTTTGCATTTTTTTTCCTAATTTTTTTTCAATAAAAGGTATTTTCAAAAACACTAGTTTTAATAATACAAGCAACATGTTTAAATAGTTCTAAAAATACAATACCAAATAAATATATTCGTTTAATGTATTCTGTTTTTAGCTGTTGCCTGCTGGGAAAACTATTCTTGTAACAAGGTAAAGCAAGTTTAAGATGTAATATATACCAACAAAAAAGGCAAATATTTATAAACCATGATTTATGGTATTTAATCAGGTTTATCCAAGAAATGTTCACTAAACAAACTATAACATGAGCCATGTTTTCGAATGCCTTTCACGTCTTAGTGTTAGTGTTCCTTCAGGTGCAGAAATAGATTTCAAGATAAACATATTTCTGACGACTCATTAATTTCTTTATCAGATTATAGCGGAAGGCAAGCCTAGCAGGACAGCTGCACAATGCTACATCTGCCAAGCAAGACCGTGCAAGATATCATGGGAAGTTGCTGGCTTAATGATAGTAATTTAAGCAAATGTAGAATTCTCAAGGTAGGAAATTGTTTTACAGGAGAGGGATGGGTCAGTCATTTGAGCAAATATTACCAGATGTTCATAAAGTGGAGAAAAAGAACTCGGTATATGAGGAACATGAATTCAGGAAGATAGAGAAGCCAAGAGATTAATTCATCTAGGCAGATGTTCTGGAGCAGGAGTGTCAAACTCGATTTCATTGAGGGCCACATCAGGGTTGTGTTTGACCTTGGGGGGGGGGCAGGGGGGCCGTGGCCAGCTCAACATCACTCGTGTTGGGGGCGCCTGTGGTGGCCCGAATGCATGCAGCCCTCTCGAGCTCCGTTGTCACTGGCTATTTTCCAAAGCACCTGAAGGCCACACAAGGAATAATGGATGGAAACTGAACAAGGAGAGATTCAACCTGGAAATAAGGAGAATTTTTCGACAGTGAGAACAATCAAGCAATGGAACAGAAGTTGCCTTCAGAAGTTGTGTGAGTTTCATCACTGGAAGCTTTCAAGAAGAGACTGAACTGCCATCTGTCAGAAATGGTGTTGAATCTCCTGTTTGGATTAGATGACCTACAAGGTCCCTTCCAACTCCAACTCTGTTAATCAGTTAAAAATGACTCTTTGACTCTCTGCCTTACATTAGACTGGGATCCTATTCATTTCCAGTTCTCCAATCTTTCTTCCGGTTTTGTCTCAAACTCAACAATGGTGCCTAGACCCCTGTCCTTGAAGAGGGGCCTGACCAATACAGAATAAACTGAATACTCCCCCCTGATTTGAGAATGATACATTTGTTAATGCAGCCTCCTAGAGTAGTAGCTATTTTATGTAAGTTGACTTACATTCAACTTACAAGCCGTTAGACAACCATGCTCTATGGAACTAGCAGGAGAGCATTTTTCTTTAAAAAAAAATAATTGTAGCAGTACTTGTGGTTTTAAGACATGCTATAGTATTTTTGCTAGCAGACGCCAAATTTGCTAAAGCAATAAAAGTTCTGTGTGGTTATGGCTTTCACAGCAGTGGTTTTAATTAAAAAACTTCTCCTGGAGGAGGCTGCATTGTAATCCATTTGGGGGAAAAAAACATGTCAAAAACTCTTCTGAAATGGTTGTTTGATCCTGTTGAATGCTTTCTGGAACAAAAAATGTTTGTAAGGAATTAAGCTGCAGCTTTTGACAAGTCCTTTTCTCAATCCCTCAACCTCTCTTTGGTTCCTCGGTTGCTTTTCAGTGATGAATAGACAGCTGGTTGCCAAGCCTCTCCTGACACCATTCACACAAACAGGACTTCCAAACTAATTTGAACCTTGCCCTCCATTACACACTCCCTATCGCACCCAGCTGATCCGCCCCACAACCCGCCTTGTTGTTCCGAATGTGTGTTGACCCATCAGTCGAGGTGGGGAAACCTCTAAGGGGCAATTTATGCTATGCAACCTTGGCTAGATCCACTCATTTTTTTCTTTGTTAAAAACCTTTCATAACCAGTGTGTGGTATACTCATTAAAAGAGGCCTTTCCAGTTTTGGATTGCTTACTGGGTCCAGTTTGAGACCAGGCTTGTGAAAACCCCATCCATTACATTTGTTTCCATGGAATATTCTCTTGATCCTTTTCTTGCTATTTGGAACAAGGTGGAAATTAAAACAATAGGCTTACCACTCTTCCAAAAGGATTGGAAAACTTGCTATAATTCTAGCAGAAAGCTGGTGTGGCCTTCATTAGACTCATAACGAAAGGACTCTTAACCTGACAGTTCTTCAAGGACATGCAAAAAGTCATCCACCCAATGGAAAGAAACACCTGGATGATAAGGGTAGCATCTACCCAGTGGTGGGTTCCTACCAGTGCGGTCCACTCTATAGCACTAGTAGCGGCCCGCTGGTGATGTCACAGTACCGGTCCGGTCGGTTGCCGGTGCCTGGGCACCGCCATTAAATAAAAAAAATAAAAATAAAATTTCTTCTGCGCATGCCCAGAAGCCGAGTTTGCGGCACTGCTCATGTGCTGCCTTCCTACCCCACAGTGAGTCCAAGCAGGGGAGGATGGCTGAGGGAGCGCGTGAGACGCTGAAAGAACGGGTGGCAGGAGCTATCTCAGTTCCCCTCCCTTCAGCAGTCCGAGAAGCCACGAACGCGCGGTGATGATCCCAGGCATTTTTGCACGTTTGAGGCTTCTCGAGCTGCTGAGGGGAGGGGGAATGGGCGGCAGGACCTATCTCAGTTCCCCTCCCTTCAGCAGTCCGAGAAGCCACACCCACCCGGTCACATGGCTGGCAAGCCACACCCACAAAATAAGCCACGCCCACAGAGTGGTAGTAAAAAAATTAGGAACCCGCCCCTGCATCTACCGGTACTTAGTTTCCCACAACTCTCATGACTTTTCCAGGGAAAATATTGGGAAGAGGAATAAGAAGAAAAATAACTACTGCAGCCATAGCTGGCCATCATCTGCCTTGTTGAGTAGCTTTGTCTCATGATGGTGAATAGCTTTTATGAAGTCCAGTGAAGAACCTTGTGGAGCAACTCAGTCCATCTTGAAGTAACATCGACACCCAGGGCGAATCCACCTCAATTGACAACTCCAGTCTGCGTGTATGGCTGTCCATACCCATGATCAAAACAGAATAGCACTGTGAACCAGTAAATGGAACAGGGAGCTGTGTAGCTTCAATGAAACTCTTCAATCAAACCATCAATAAAGCAAAGAGTCCCTTTGATGATCTACATAGCTACAGTCATTGTAATTCTTAAATGAATTACATTTCTATTCCCCCCTTTTTGTCTTTTGTCCTTCAATTGTGGGCATGATTCCGCCCTCATCTTTTGCCATCAGAGTGCAGAAATACAATGCAGAAGAATCAGCTGTTGAGGCAGAAGTCTCTATGACTTTTCAAAAGCCTTTGGAGCCTGTCCCTCACCAAGGTCTCCTACTTAGCAATCATAGATCAGAAGAAAAGGAATGTTTGGGCTTTAGGTCCACTGTATTCAGAGGTGGGTTGCTCCCGGTTTTTCCCCCACTTGCCGAACCGGGAGTGATCGCCAGTTGGCCACGCCCCTGAACCGGCTCTAATGGCAGCGCCATAGGTGCCACCATCTTGTTTTTGGCTTCTGCGCATGCACGCGCCCATGCGGCGTGGAAGGAAGTGAACCGGCGCTTGTTTTTGGCTTCTGCGCATGCACGCACCCATGCGGCGTGGAAGGAAGCCACCCCTGCTTGTTTACTGTTATCTTTTCATAAAGAAAGGACAAAACACAGAGAAATTAATATAACGCATAAGGACAATTATGGAGAAATTATAGTAATAACTAGATGGGACCCGTTGATTTGTTCCATGTTGACTTCTACCCCGTTACTGTCTTCTAACTAATTTAATAATGGAATTTAATGCCCCATAATTTAAAGATTGCATTTATGTGTTGTGGTTTACAGTCTTTCCTTACCACCCCAGCATATCCTCCTAGCCTTTCCTCCACTCACACTAGTGTCACAATAAACAACAAGGGAGACCAACAATCCTGCTCTTGATCCCGTTTTAGATAAGCATTCCAAACAAAAAATGGTTTCTCACTTAGCTTTCCAATTACTGATGTCCCTGGTGTATCCAGCTCAGTACATTTCTTTCCCTCCCTTTCCTACAACCTTGTTTGTTTCATTTGGCTGAATTTTTGTTCCAAGAACACAACAATAGCCCCAACATTGCTTTTCCTCAATAAAAGAATATTTCTCCAGGTCAAAGTATTTCCCTTTTTAACTCAATCTTCTCCGTCCCAACCTCCAGTAATTTGGGATTCTCCAGGTGCACTAGTAGCCCAATTCCCAGAATTACATGTGGAATTTTGGGGATCATCCATCTTGTGGCGTCAGTTCTGGGCATCAAACTATAGATGGTTTCTAGATGACAGCAAAGAAATGTAGAAATTTAAGCTCTTTGTTTGGTCCCACGTGTTTGCCTGGATTTTTTTTTTGAAGCATGTAAGTTGGTGATCCCAACTGAGTCTACCTGGCAAATGTCTTTTCCATCACTCATTCCTTAAGAACATAGGAACAACCATGTGGGATCAAGAAAAACCATCTTAATTCAGCAATGACCAGCCAGAATCCTCTGGGTGCTATTAGACAAGAGGCTCTTCTATGATCACTATTGTTCCTCTGCAATTACTGATTAAAGGCATGTCGCAGAGGTGGGAATTTGTGTCTTCCAGGCCAAGAGTCCTTGTTGGACTACCTGTAGAGTATTGTTTATTTTTAGGATAAATTAGATAGATAGATGAGAGATGAGAGATGAGAGAGAGAGAGAGACAGACAGACAGACGATAGATAGATAGATAGATAGATAGATAGATAGATAGATAGATAGATAGATAGATAGATAGATAGATAGATAGATATGGATGGATAGATAGATAGATAGATAGATAGATAGATGATAGATAGATAGATAGATAGATAGATAGATAGATAGATAGATAGATAGATAGATAGATAGAGATAGAGATAGATAGAAAGATAGATAGATAGATAGATAGATAGATAGATAGATAGATAGATAGATAGATAGATAGATAGATAGATAGAGATAGAGAGATAGATATATACATATACATATACATATACATATACATATACATGCATACACACACACATACACATACACTTTAAGAGAAAATACATCTAGAGGTTTTGTGTGTGAGAGAGGGGGGGAGAGAGGGAGAGGGGAGAGACAAAGAAAGAAAAGAAAGAAGAAAGAAAGAAAGAAAGGAAAGAAAGAAAGAGGAAGGAAGGAAGGAAGGAAGGAAGGGGAAGGAAGGGAGAGAAAGAAAGAAAAAAGAAAGAAAGAGAAAGAAAGAAAGAAAGAAAGAGAGAAAGAAAGAAAGAAAGAAAAAGAAAGAAAAGAGAGAGGCATATTTTGAATAGATTCATTCGTATCCTTCCTGTTATTTCCCTTCAAGATAAGCAACACTAAGTATAGCTCACAAAAGGGGTAAGAAGTAATAAGTCAATGGACTCTTGTGTTTAAATGCTAGTTTTCTTACAGATTTTTTAAAATGGAGACTAATATTGAAATGGGATGGAATCCATACAAAACTAAGATGGACGGTCTCACCTAACGCAGCTGTACTGCTAAATTCCATCCTCTTATCTTTGTTACTTCTCTCTTCTGAATCAAGCAGTTCATGCTAATTCTTAAATTCAGTTTATTGGTATCCATGACTGGATTTATTATACATGCTAAACCCTAATTGAGGGTTAAGGGAATTACAGCGGGATTAAGAACACAGGTGTTACAGTATGTTCACACAGTATGCTAGTGATGATCTAATTCACACAACATATTAAGAAAATGGCTAGGTTTCTTCCATGTGCTTCATTTTAGCCCATCTAGCATCTTGTAGAAGTGAGCACGAATTTGCAAATTACAGGTAGTCCTTGACTTATGACCACAATTGAGCCCAAAATTTCTGTTGCTAAGTGAGAGAAGTTTTAAGTGAATTTTGCCCCATCTTATGACCTGTCTTGCCACAGTAAATCACTGCAGTTGTTTAAGTTAGCAAGATGGTTGTTAAGTGAATCCCATTGACTTTGCTTTGTAAGAAAGTCGCACAAGATGATCACATGACCCTGTGACACTGCAACCGTCACAAATATGAGTCAGTTGCCAAGCGTCTGAAATTGAATTTTGATCACGTCACTCTGGGGATGCTGCAGTGGTCATAAGTGTGAAAAATGGTCATAATTCACTTTTTCAGTGCTGTTGTCACTTTGAACCAGAGGTCTTCAAACTTGGCAACTTTAAGACTTGTGGACTTCAACTCCCAGAATTCTCCAGCCAGCATAGATAGATAGATAGATAGATAGATAGATAGATAGATAGATAGATAGATAGATAGATAGATAGATAGATAGATAGATAGATAGATAGATAGATAGATAGATAGATAGATAGATAGATAGATAGATAGCATATTTGGCTGGAGAATTCTGGGAGTTGAAGTTCACGAGTCTTAAAGTTGCCAAGTTTGGGGACCCCTGCTTTGAACGGTCTCTGAATGAACTGTTGTAAGTCAAGGACTCCCTGTATAACTCATGGATAAAACCTGGGCTGAATACCACTTGGAGAAGGACGTTTAGAACAGAAGGGTGGTAAACTCTAGAATTTTCTATTTAATCTTGCTTCTTTGCTGCCTCTCCCTTTTTCCCCCAGGTTACACTTCTCCATCTTTGCAAGCAACACATGGTTTTACTTAACGTGGGCTAAAAGAATTGCAAGCGGTAAGGCTAGCATTGATGCCTGCCAGAATAAGTAAACTCTGCTGTGAACATTAACACTCGGTGCTCACAGTTTTATTTGTTTTCCTGGGCATCAGTTTTCCAGCCGCTGCCTTTCAATGTTGATGTTTCCTCTCCGGTAATTAAGAAATTATTGCCTTGTTTAACCTGTCATTTTGCTTCTCAGCTGGGAGGAGTTAACTCCGTGTTATTCCAGTTGATAATTGCTTTCATACTGTACTTCATGGGTCACGGCAAAAATATCATGGCACCCATAGTGATCAATCACCGTCAGAAGATGTCTTTATGCTTTTCCTTACTATATTTGGATTCTTGGCTTTGCACCCAAGTAAGCTCATTATATTTCCCAGGCAGAAAATATTGCCTCTACTACCAAGCTTACCATATGGTTCAGTGGCGGGTTGTAAAATATTTTGCCACCGGTTTGTGTGTGTGCGCGCACATGCGCAGAAGCGTCGCAGGTGGGTGGGCGGAGCCTCCTGCTGCCGGCACTCCCGGTTCTAAGAACCAGTCCAAACCAGGAGCAACCCACCGCTGATATGGTTCATATCAAATGTTCTCCTGATGTCATGTTTATGGATCTGCAATTCTGCACATAAAACTCTAGTATTGGAGCACAAGTCAGTGTTCACGAGTGAAAATCCAGACTTTATGTCCAATTGTTGGAATTCATTGTTGAAATGTATTTCTATGTAACAATGACAGTAATATTTAGCCAGTAGATGGAAGTGTTTACAAGTTCGGATCTATGGTATATACTCTATGCTCTTTTTGTTCTAAGTAGAGGTTTCTGTTTCCTGCTACGGTTATACAGCTGAGCAGTAAAGCACATGGTGACTGTACTTTTTGATTGCTCTGTGTGGTGCTTTATGTAAATGGAATTGCTAACACCAGTTCATTTGTGCAACTTGTAGTGTCACATCTGGTCCAAAACCAACTTTAAGGGTTTTTATCTCTCCACTGTTCCCAAGAGTTTCTTAATTTCAGTACGTAGCTCCTCTACAACAAAGCTTACCATATAATGTTCTCCTGATGTCATGTTTATGGAACTGCAATTCTGTACATAAAACTCTAGTATTGGAGTACAAATTTGGTGTTCAGGAGCAACCCTGGAAGTCCAGACTCAATATCCAGTTTATTTATGCAAGTTCTAGTGTCATATCTCATACAAAACCATCCTTAGATTAAGGGTGTTTATCTCTCCACTGTTCCCAAGAGTTTCTCAGTCTTAGAAATGGGTTCAGAATGTGCACAAAAATGGAAAGACTTAGAAAAAACCACCATGGAGGCGTGGCTGGTGAAGACGAAGAGGAACTAGTAGAGATGGCAAAAATAACTTGTTTGCTTAGAGAATGATCAATAATTACATTAAATCATGACTGGGAAATCTTTATGGACATTTCACTGGGGAAAAAAGTGATTTATGGATTTGATCATTAGGGTAGATTATGAAAAGAAGGAAATTGTGGTGTAATCTTAGAGAGAGAAGGTACATATGTTGAGACTTTGGGAAAAAAACGTTCAGAGAAGAGCAACTAAGATGATCAAAGGCCTGGAGACTGAACCATATGAAGAACGGCTGCAGATTTTGGGTCTGGCTAGTCTAAAGAAAAGAAGAATTGGGGGTGACAGTATTCCAGTATTTGAGGGGCTGCCCCAAAGAAGAGGGGGTCAATTTATTATCCAAAGCACCAGAGAACAAGAAATAAAGACTGGAAACTAACCAAAGAGAAAAGCAATTGAGGAGAAACTTCCTAACAGTGAGGACAATGAACCAGTGGAACAGCTTGCCTTCAGAAGTCGTGGGCGCTCCATCACTGGAGGTTTTTAAGAAGAGACTAGACAGTCACTTATCTGAAATAGTATAGGTTCTCTTGCTTGATCAGGGGGCTGGATTAGAAGACCCCCAAGATCCCTTCCAGCTCTATTCTATTCTCAGTATAAATGCATTAATTATTTAAAAGTAAGATTTGTCTATACGTGTGAAACAATAAAGAACTCAGCTTGGAAGAATCGCCATGTGTCATTCTTGGTTTTGGATCTGACATCTCTCTTTTTATGACCCGGGAATCCCTTAATTCGAGGTAGACCTGACATCAATCTTTGGACCTGACATCAATCTTTCCAAATTGAGCATTTTACGATCTGCATTTGCAATATACTTTGGGAACTATTGGGGAGAGACTGTCTTCGCCCTCTTTCTCTCACACATAATATCTGGGCTGAGTTGCCTCTTACCTCTCTGGAATGCAGCTTGTCCCTCCTGCGACTCAACCTCCTTACTGCATTCTATCACACATATCTTAGTCTTCCTGGCAGATGAGCAGCTATATTTTCTGGGGTGGGTAGTGTCATAATAGGGTTTGGTCAATAGGTGGCAATGACCTTCAAGGTGTTTGGGTTGAACCAGTTCTCTCTGTCTTATTTGGGAGGAAGACAGACAAGCAAAATGTCATGTTGTGCTTCCTGATTTGTAAACTTTCCACAATGGTTTCGGGCTGTTCTCAACCCTAGCAGTTTGGACATGTCAAAGTAGAACAGCTGGAAGATGTAGGTGGTGTGAGTTTTCACCTCTAGGGCCTGGATCATAAATCCAGCTGATGATGAGAGTCTTAGATTTGCAGTATCAGTTTAACAATCAGAATATTTTAAAATACTTGGTGGCTGCTCCATTACATCGAGTGACTCCTGCCTAACTGATGACGTAGCCCAACAGACGCTAAACGAAATGCAGCTGTATTTGACACTGGTTGACATTTGAAGGAGGACTGAGATAAAAATCTTGTCTGCTTGCTAAGCCTTTCAGAAGATACATGATTAAAATGACACATACATTCCTCTCGAAATTAGAACAATAATTATCACACCGCAGAGTTAAAACATTGGTATTAAAAGGCTGGTGTAGGAGCGGCAGAACTGGGGGCAGAGTCAAAAGAGGAATCAGCCTGGAGTCTGTAGTCACAAGCAATCTAAGTCAAACCCCCTTTGAATTCCGTTAACCCTTATCTAGTGCCAAAATAATGCTAACCGTTAGCTGAGTAGATTCCTGTGCATAGGTACAATCAATGAATCAGTTTAATTGGAACTGCACCTGTGGTCCTGGCCTGTCGAGCCTGACAGCCTTGGAAAACAAATATGTTTTGAAACTCCTCTTCATAAGGTGGGCCAGGGACAAGTTATCCTACGACATGGCCAAACTATGAAATTAAACTCACTTCTACAGAAAAAAATATTACTTGGTAGGCAAATCTTACAATCAGTAAAACTATGCCCCGTGTTGTAAACATTTCTGGATTTAATACTCTTGAACATTCCAGATATGTTGCAGATTTTAAGTGGCAGTGAATGAACTCTTTAAAAAGCTGCAAATGTATATATAACCAGGCTCTTACACTGAGCCTTCTTGCAAGGGAGTGGAAACATAAATGTTTAGCTACAGCTGGGTAGCCAAACATATAACTGCATTCCTGGAAGGTTTTCAGTTGTTGAAATCCTTTGGGATGTTATTTTCATTCTGGAGAATAGGCCGCGTAGCTACATCGGTTTCTTAAACTGTTTTCTGCTCATCAGGTTTGCTACGTTCTTGTTTTTGTGTAATTTGGGGTAGAGGTAGAGATGGAGAGACTGACTTGCATATATAGGAGCATAGAAAATTTTTCGCGCTTGGCTTTGGAGTGGAACACTAAGGAACATCTGCCAAAAATTGGAATATAACAAAGATTTGCCTGAGGCCAGTCTAAAAACTAATTTTAATTTAATTTAATTTACATTAGGCATCAAATAAATCGTGTTTGGTGGTTTCAGTGACCTCCTTCCCCACATAGGTAGAGTTTGAGATAACTTGGTATCTCCCTTCTATATTAATTTGAGATGCTAACGAGTGGCACTATTATAACCCACTTGCTTGGTTACCATACTACAAAAAAGATGTTGAGACTTTGGAAAATTTTCAGAGAAGAGCAACTAAGATGATCAAAGGCCTGGAGACTAAACCATATGAAGAATAACTGTAGGATTTGGGTTTGGCTAGACCAAGGGTCGGCAACCTTAAACACTCAAAGATCCACAAAGGTCCTAACCGGAAGCCCCCTGTTCAATTCTGGAGCCGACCAGGAAGTCCGGTTCCTCCACCATAGAGTCTCCTCCTAGCTCAGCGTCCTTCTTCCTTTGCCGAACAGAAATCTGGTTCCCCCACCATAGAGTTTCCTAGCGCGGTGTCCTTCTTCCTCTGCCGACTAGAAGTCTGGTTCCCCCACCATAGAATCTCCTCCTGCGCAGCATCCTTTTTCCTCTACCTGTCCTAACCGAAAGCCCTATCAATTGTGGAGCCGACTGGTGACAGAGAGCCACAGCAGAGGGATGAAAGAGCCACAGGATTTTAAAAGAATAGAGGGTTTCAGAGAACTTCATTCCAGAGGGTATAACTGCCCTGTCACATCTATAGATAATGTCCAGAGGTGACCAGAATGGCATGAATGAAATATCATGCAATTTCAATATTGTGACATGAATATTCATGAGTTTTTCGTACACTCAAGTAAGGCCATGGGAGTTGCCATCTCTTTTTAATATTCTGACTTCTGGGTAGCTTCACCAAAGGTTACGCGATGATGAGTACAGTCTGGTCCATTGTGCTCCACATCTCCATTAGGACCCAATGTCCTGCAGTGTCACGATGTGAATTATTGCCAGTTGTGCACCTCTACTGTTTCTAAGGTTCTTGTATTTATGATCAAGCAGACATGTGATATGTTTTACTACGCATGCGTGCATTCCAGGAGTTTGTCAACTCCCACTTCCTTTCTTTCCTTTTCTTCTCCATCTCTGCCAAAGGCAGAGGTGACTTCATTAGCTGAGAAAATGTAGCTTATTAAGGGTTTATTTTTATTACTTTTGTACTGAAATAAATGTTTTGTTAATTAGTTTTGAATCTCGGTTTTATTTTCTAATGCAAATGACTTCAAGGAAGCAAGATCCAAGATCGCCTCTGATAGGAAACATTCCTATTCTTGACATGCAGTCCTTTGTGTTTATTGTATAATCCTGAAACCTTGTTTCTCTACCAACACCATCGTTTGTGTTTCAGTCTAAAACTTTTGGGGGGAATTCCTGATCAGCTCCTCTCATCACAAATTGCAACAAACTTCCCCATTTATGTCAAAGAGACGTCTAGACAGTTAGTCCTGAGAGAAAGTTGGTGTAGACCATCAGTTGGGTTAAGGGGGAAAAGCACCACAGACAATTTTAAGATTGCGTCAATAATTTGGTAGTTCGCAGCCTCTCCTCCCTTTATTTTTAATGCAACTAAATTGCCATGAGTAAAGATTTTGTTCAAGTTGAAGAATTACATAACCCTCATAAATAAGGAAGAAAATATCTATTTTTATTTTCTTTTGTCAAAACTGACTGCTTTAAAGAGGAAAAAAAAAACCTAAGTAGGGCTGGAGAACCAGGAAGTTCCATAAGTTAGACTCCATAATGTTTTGGTTGTTTTTTTAAAAATTCTCCATCTACTTTGCAGCCGGACAAATTGGATGAGCCATTCTCCATTTCTCCAAAGGAAGGAGAAATTTTCTAGTAATTTCATAAGGGTAAGATATGGTCTTTGCTGTGACAGGGGCATCCAGGGGCAAGGGTTGAAATAAAGTTAAGACGGTGGGCAAAATTGAACAACACCCCATCCCTTAGGGTCAGGGCTTCTATTGTTTTGTTTTGTTTGTTTTATTTGTTTATTTATTTGTCAAGCATATATGATTATAAACAAAGTATAAATAGTAAAATTATCATTGTATATATATGTAATAGTACAAGCATGAATAAGAGTAAAAGAGGTAAGAATATATGTGAACATTAGGACAGGAACGGTAGGCACGATTGTGCACTTATGCACGCCCCTTACTGACCTCTTAGGAATGGGGTGAGGTCGATGGTAGATAATCTGAGGTTAAAGTTTTTGGGGTTTGGGGAAGAAACTACTGAGTCAGGTAAAGTGTTTCAGGTGTTAACAACTCTGTTGTTGAAGTCGAATTTTTTGCAATCAAGTCTGGAGCGGTTTACATTAAGTTTGTATCTATTGTGAGCTCTTGTATTATTGCAGTTGAAGCTGAAGTAGTCATTAACAGGTAGGACATTGAGGCAGATAATTTTGTGAGCTACACTTAGGTCAGATCGAAGGCGGCGGAGTTCTAAATTTTGAAGTCCCAAAATTTCAAGTCTGGTTTCATAAGGTATTCTGTTGCAAACAGAGGAATGTAATACTCTTCTTGTGAAGTATCGCTGGACATTCTCAATTGTGTTAATGTCTGATATGTAGTGTGGGTTCCAGACTGATGAGCTGTATTCAAGAATCGGTCTAGCAAATGTTTTGTATGCTCTGGTTAAGAGTACAATGTTACCAGAGAAGAAGCTACGCAAGATTAGGTTAACCACTCTTAATGCCTTCTTTGCTGTGTAGTTGCAGTGGGCTCTGGCACTTAGATCGTTTGAGATGAGTACTCCGAGGTCCTTTACTGAGTGAGGATCATCATCAAGGTCATGATCATCAAGTTTGTGTAATTGTGTAGTTGCAGCTGCCATCTTGTCTTCGTTAAGCAACCCACAACATGGAGCTACCTTGCTGTACTGTTCTTGCAAAGTCCATCATAGAAATTCCTGCTTCCAAGCTTTTTCTTTGGTATTTGATGAAAATGAGGACAGACACAGTGTGTGGACGCTTTCATTCACTCCATCATGAAAGAACATCACAGTCCACCAACGAAGCATCCTCTAAAATTCTTTTCTTGAAACAGTTTTAAAAGGGAAAAAAAATATCTTCCACCAAATGAGATTTTTACTTAGCACCAAGGAGATCTGTTTATAAAACATCTTCTCTTTGAATAGTTCTAAGCCCCAAAGTGCCTTTTGCATTACAACATTACAACAATATGAGGTTCCTCATTTTTACTACCTGTTTTTGAGATGGAAGATTATACAAAGCCATCGCTGGGAAAATTCATTTTCTTTGGGTACCACGCTTCTCAGCTGGCCCTGGAGTGAGGAAATGCTTTCAATTGCATAATGGAAATACCTTGAATTGTGTTTTTTTTCTTTGAAAGGTCTAAAATTTGGTCACCTTCATCAACTATTTTGAATTCATTGATTGGAATTTTTGAAGAAGAACCTGCAGGAAAAAAATTGCAGTAGACAAAGCTCTTTAAAATGCCATCTGGCTGAATCCTTTTCCAGAATAACAGAGTCGGAGGGTCTTCTAGTCCAACTCCCTATATCATTTCAGACAAATGGTTGTTCAATCTCTTCTCAAAAACCTCCAGTGTTGTAGCAACCCAAACTTCTGGAACAGGGGTGAGTTCCACTTATCTTCTCTACCGGTTCTGATCGCGACAGAAGTGTGCATTTTGTACGTGCACACTCACTTTGCTCGTGCCCCCCGTCACAATGGGCAAAACATCCAGAAATGACCCTCTGCGCATGTGCAGAAGCTTTTGTGCATGTGCAGAGGGTTTTTTTTTTGCAAGCTGCGGCGACCGGAGGACCAGTTCGGGCACATGGACCACCAGTCATCGCTGCTGTAAATTTCCGCTACCGGTACTAAAGAACCGGTCCGAACCGGCAGCCACCCACCACTGTTCTGGAGGCAAGCCATTCCAATGGTTGATTGTTCTCACTATCAGGAAATTTCTCCTTAGTTCCAGGTTGGTTCTCTTCTCGATGAGTTTCCATCCAATGCTTCTTGTCCTGTCCTCAGGTGCTTTGGAGAATAGGTTGACACCACCCCTTCTTTGTGGTATCCCTCAAATATTAGAACACTGTTATCATGTCACCCCTAGTCCTTCTTTTCACTAGACTAGTCATGCTCAGTTCCTGCAACCGTTCATCGTATGTTTTAGCCTCCAGTCCCCTCCAGTCCCCTAATCATCTTGGTTGCTCTTCTCAGCACTCTTTCTAGAGTCTCAACATCTTTTTTATATCGCGGTGACCAAAACTGGAAGCAACATTCCAAGTGTGGTCTTACCAAGGCATTATAAAGCGGTATTAACACTTCATGTGATCTTAATATAATAATAATAACAACAGAGTTGAAATGCTGTACACCGCCCTGAGTCCTTAGGGAGTAGGGCGGCATAGAAGAACCTCCAAATAAAATAAATAAATAAATAAGGGACCTTGGAGGTCTTCTAGTCCAACCCCCTGTTCAAGCAGGAGACCCTATATCACTTCAGACAAATGGTTATCCAATCTCTTCTTAAAAGTTCTGAATTCTGGGAGTTGAAGTCCACAAGTCTTAAAGTTGCCAAGTTTGCATGAATCCAGCTACAGAATGACAAGCCGGCTTACCCTATTTCAGCCTCGTTTACTGTGCATATTCAACCCATGTGGTTAACTTCTACTTTGCTTTGTCACGCAGGCCCAGAAAATTGGATTTTTAAGTCAACAATGTGGTCCAAATGCAGCCACTGTGTTTCGAAGAGAAATGAGCAGCAACATGTATCTCATCCAAGCCAATTTGTGATGAACAGCCCCAGGAGGTGCAATTAGAAATGCCTGCAGATAATTTCATCTTACAATTTGTGTTAATGAAGCTTAAACGAAACAGCTTTCCCGTGAGAGAAAGGAATGACGATTTCTGTTAGAGAATCAACCCATCTGAAACGAACAACCTAGCTATACAGAAACATAGATATCTATACCACACATTCAATGCAATTTGCAGCTAATTTAAGACAGACGTATATGGCAGGTTTGTGATTTGTGAGCAGAAGTTTCAAGGAACAAATATGGCCTCAGGATTTCTGGAATTTCTGGAATCTGTGCATTCAGACCAAAACAAAAAAAAACAAAAAAAGCTCTTATAAGCAGCAGGAGAAATTCTGTTGATATCATCCAGAACGAAACAGAAATAGCATATCAACCATTCAGTAACAGAATGAAGAATTTGGACAGGTACAGATTAAGTGAAACTTGGCTCAATATTAGTAACTTTGAGAGGGATCTTGGGAGTCCTAGTGGACTGTCACTTAGATATGAGCCAGCAGTGTGTGGCAGCTGCCAAAAATGTTCATTTTTTAATAAAGTTTTTTTATTTTTTAACACACATACAGACATACAAACAATGTATTTTCTCTGAACAGAGTATCGATCGAGTCAAAATTTTATACAGCTTATAACATCCCCAAACACAATTTTATATATTCCCATTTCTGCCATAATATTCTTTCTCTATTTTTTAAATTCTATTTGCCTCCTACCTCTTTTCTAACATTAAACAATATCACCATTTGCCCTTACCCCAAAACTTTCTTATTCCCTTATCTAGTTAACACCCTTTAAAAGCAGTCCTTTCCATCTTAATTCCTAATTTCTCAATTGTTATAATAAAATAATATTCCATTTACTTTTCAATACCTTTTCCATTTCACTTCATAAACAATGAATTCTTTAAACTTAATTTTCACATCTCCTTTTTCACCTACCCAGCATCATCTTATAAAACATTCATCCAGATATTACACCCACATATGTATATCTCAAACATTTTTTTCCTTCTTTCCATTTCATTCATTATATCATCTTATTTCAATATTAAAGTTACACATGTTAATAATAATACAATTCACTTTTGCATATCATATTTCCCATTCTTCTTTCCTTTAATTATACCATTAACCATTTTCCTTTAATCTCCTATCCAACATCATTTTATAAACAATCAACCACCTATTACATTCACCAAAATTAATCTAAATATATATTGCTTATTTCTTTATTTATTTATTTATTTGTCAACACATGTACAAGATAACAGCAATGATATAAACATAAACAAAAGCAAAGTATGTATAGGTAAATTTGGACAATAGGACAGAAGGACAGGGACAGTAGGCACGATGGTGCGCTTATGCACGCCCCTTACAGACCTCTTAGGAATCGGTAAGGTCAACTGCAGACAGTCTAAGATTAAAGTTTTTGGGATTTTTATATGCCTATTTCATATGCCTATAAAATATTATAGGCATTTTATATGCCTATAAATATTACTTCCACTAATTTCCATTATTACAATCGTTAATATTATTATTCAAACAAGTTTAAGTATATACCACATTTCTTTTCCTTCTTTCCATTTCGTTCATCATATCATCATATTCAAATGCTGCAATTACACATATTAGTTGAAATGTTCATGGATGGGCCTGCAGGAAATACAACTCTGCCCCTGTAGGGAATGAGTGGAGTTTCGTCTCTTGTATTCTTTTTTTTTATTATTATTGAAAAAGTTTTATGCGTACAAAGTACAAACTTTTTTTATTTTCTCCCCCCCTCCCCCCTCACCCTCCCCCCCACCCCTCCTCCCCATCCCTTCCCCTCCAACTCCCCCCTTCCTGGACTTCCCAGAACATAGACAGGGTATAATATAGTTTACACAAATACAAAGCTAAAATATGCTAACAAATTATTAACTTCAGAAACTCTTAACTCCTTATACTGTGAATTTAAAAAAAAAATAAGTTGAAATATATCCTTCGTCGTCTATTTTAGTCCATCCATCTTCTCCTTTATCAAGTATATCATTTGAATAGTCTTTAACATGTTCTGAATTTTTTTGCCCTTTGCAATATTAATTTTAAATGAGAATTCCTCTTGCAGTTTTATGCCACCAACACCTGACAGCAATTGTTAAATTCCAAGCCAACTTTTCACATTCATTTAATCTCTGTTACATTAGATTACAACCTATACTTATTCTTGTATTCTTGAAACCTGAGGCCGGCAGTCCAAAGGAAGCCCACAAGATGTTTACCTAGGTTGCTGAAAAGCTCCAAGCAGCTTTTGCAAAGGCTAAATTGAGCCGAGCAGAACCCACTGAAATCACAAAACTTCTCTGTTTGAAGAGCATGGAGGCAGTGGGGAAGGAATGAGTTCACTGACACCAGTGATGTCACTTCGGGTTTATTTTTGCTGTTCAGTTTAGCAAAGTCAATGCGACGACTGTAGATCTCACAGGTTTATTCATTCCGGGTCTGATTGCAAGCCTCTGTCATGCTTCAGCTTCGGTCCAAGATTTTCTGAATGGAAGCTTTTTCTCCGCTCCCTGGAACCCAGTCTATAATAATATAATTGGAGTTACTGCACACAGATTCCCTAGCACAAGATTGGCTGGTGGTTTGGAGATTGAAGGTTAAAGACTTCGTCTCTCTGGGCTTTGGGAAGCTTCCTCGGCTCTCCT
>JALIGW010000014.1:7217816-7480316 GCA_023053685.1 Diadophis punctatus similis | reverse complement strand
TCAAGAGGCTACCGACCCGGTGCGGTCGGTTGCCAGTGCCTAGGAGCCGCCATCTTTTTTTGCGAATTTTTCGGTGATTTCTTGCTTCTGTGCATGCACGGAAGCAAAATCGCGCCGAAATCTCATGAGGGGACATGTGAAAAATTGCCGAAATCGCGCACGTGCGTCCCCTCGTGAGATTTCGGTGAGATTTTGCTTCTGTGCATGTGTGGAAGCAAAATCGTGGGAGGATGCGCACGTGCATAGTGTGCATGCATAGTGTGTGCATGCGCACACGAAATGTGATGATGCGCGCGCAGCACACCGGTAGCAAGGTAAGTGAGCAACCCGCCCCTGGGTGACATGATACCAGTGTTTCAATATCTCAGGGGCTGCCACAAAGAAGAGGGGGGTCAAAGCCCTCGCGGCGGCAGGAGGAGGAAAAGGGGAAAAAAGGCTCGCCTCTACCTCTTCATTCTCTCTGCTAACAGAAGTCGGAGAGGAAAAGACAGCGAGCCAGCGATCTGCCGGCTGCCTCGAGTAAACATGCTTAAAAACCCACCTTCTACGCATGCGCAGAAGCAAAAAACCCCCAGTTTCTGCGCATGCGTAGAAGCAAAAAATAAGATGGCGGCGCCCACAGACCGGCCCCGACAGAACCGGCTCCGTGACATCATCACCGGTTTACTAATGGTTCTAAAGAACCTGTTAGAACCGGTAGGAACCCACCTCTGAACGGCCCTGAAAAAAGTCATCGCCAGTTCTCATGCTTATGGCCATTGCAGCAGTCTCAAAGTCACATGATCAAAATTTGGGGGCTTGGCAACTGACATGTATTTATGACGGTTGCACTGTTCCGGGGTCATGTGATCGTTATCTGCAACCTTCCCAGTGTGGCTTCCGACAAGCAAAGCCAATGAAGGAAGCCAGATTCGCTTAATGACCCACATGGTTCACTTAATAATGCAGTGATTTGCTTAACCACCATGGCAAAAAAAAAAAGGTCATAAAATAGGGCACATCTACCTTAACAACTGTCTTGCTTAGCAACAGAAACGGGCTCAATTGCAGTCGTAAGTCAAGGACTACCTGCAATGGGTATTTTCTAGCCTACCCCAGTGCAGAATTCTTACATTTTATTCGGCCTTCCTTAACGTGCAAGAGGATGTGTTGCCTTGCCCATAAATTTGACACGAAGGGAACACCTTAAACAGCCTGGTGAAAATGGAAAACATGTGACATTCTTCTAACAGCCCCCTTTTCGCTCAACTAATGTTTGCTTTTCACAGCTGCCTCCAGCATCTGTTTTTCATCTCCACCCCCCTTACTATATATCCACACAGAGGTATCACAAATATTACTGGCTCCATGGTTCGGCCTCCTCCTCCTCCTCCTCCTCCTCTCTTCTTTTTCTAAGGAGGCTTTCAAGTTTTGTCCAGCTGATTTTCAAATAACCGCCTCGGTTGGTGCCTTCAAATGATTAAATGATGCCCTAATTTAGTTGTGTGCGGATGAGAGAACAGGGCAGAGGTGGGTTCCTGCCGGAGCTCTCCGGTGCACAGCTCCGGTAGGGAGCGGCCAATTGCGCAATTTGCACGCGACCGCTCCGGAGCCCTCTCCGCAGGTCCGTCGCGCGCGTCTCCATCTTTTTTTTATGAATTTTTGGGCCATTTTGCTTCTGCGCATGTGCGGAAGCAAAATCGTGCCAAAATCTCAGGCCGAAATCTCGCAACGCGCGCACGTCCACTCGTGAGATTTTGTGTGTGTGTGTGTGTGTGTGTGTAGCATTTTTTTGCTGATAAATGAAAATAAAGGGAGACTATTATAGATCTATTTCGAGCTACTTAGCTCTCGTCTTATAGCCATACCCTTACTGGGATTTGAACCTGGGCTGCCTGCCTTGTAAGGCAGCAGCTTAGCCATTAGGCCACAGGCTCTATTCCCCATTAGCTCTTCACTAGGAAAGGGTTATATATGTTTTTCTGTCGTATTGAAACACACACACACACACACACACACACACTTGAGAGCGGGCAAAAGAAGAAGTTTACACACACACACAAACACAAACACACATATGTATACACTGTATGCATGTGTATGTATGTGTGTGTGTGTGTGTGTATACACACACTCACACATACTCTGTGTGTGTGTGCGCAGAGGGGGGTTGTGTGCGCATGCACAGGAGATGGGGCAGCGCAGGGGGGGTCGTGCACGCATGCGCAGGGGGCAGGGCATGTGGGGGGCATTGAATTATGGGTGTGCGCACACGTGCTTTTGGCACTCAAGGAAAAAAAGGTTTGCCATCACTGGTCTAGTACATTCAGTTCACCCAGCATGAACCCAGCCTGCTTGGTTACACTGTAGTTAAACATATTGTCAGAAACCTCGAAATGGATTAATTCAATAACTGAGTTTAATGTGTTGCATGTCTGTAGCCAACACCTTTCTTGCGGCCCGATTTTGGAATAGGCAACAGTTATGGTGAAATGCCTCACAACCCAATAAGGCCACTAGATGGCGCACTTAACCCAGAAAGAAACCCTTTTTATGCTTTCAGAAACACTATTTTTCTTGAACCCTTTTCACAAAGCTAAGGAAAAAGCCATTTCGAGCCTATAGGTTGGATCCTTTGAGCTGCTGCACCATAGCACCCATATGCATCACAACCAGGATGCAAGATTGAAACATCTGAACATAAACAAGGGAGAAATTGGGTTCCTGGGATTTTTTCCATCCCTTTTCTTAGGCAAAGCAACATATCTGTGTGTACCACTCACTCCTCCTTCTCCCTTGCATTTGGGGAAAACAGGATACTGGTTTATGAGTCCTCCCTGGCTTAAGAAGTTATAGACGTTTCTTCATGGATGGTAAACAGTTTACTTAGCAGATCACCAGAATGTTAGATTAATTCTTGTTATTTTAACCATTCAGCCGTGTCCAGCTGTTGGCGTATAACAGGGGTGACAAACTCAAGGCCCAGGGGATGGATCCAGCCCGTGGGGTGCTTAGATCTGGCCCACGGGGATGCCCTGGAAACAGGGAAGGATTGGCCTGCGGTGCCTCTGCCAGCAAAAATGGAGCTCGGGAGGGCCGCTGTTTTCACTGGCAGAGGGTTGCAGGAGGCCATCGCAGCCGAAAACGGAGCTCAGGAGCCCATTTTCGCTGGCAGAGCGCTTGGGTCACCACAGGCACCCCCAACATGAGTGACGTCAAGCTGGCCATGCCAACCCCGGCCACGCCAACCCCCGGAGGTCAAACACAACCCTGATGTAGCCCTCAATGTAATCCAGTTTGACACCCCTAGCGTATAGGCCAGGGGTCTGCAACCTGTGGCTCCGGAGCCGCATGTGGCTCTTTGGGCCCTCTGCTGTGACTCCCTGTCGGGTGATCCCATCAATGACTGGCCCTGCCCCTCGCCCTCCCCTTCCAGTCACACACACACACACACACACAGGGGGAGAGTGAGAGAGATATACAGAAAGAGAGGGAGGGGGAGAGGGAGAGAGAGAGAGGGAGGGAGGGTGGGGAGGTCAAAGGGTTTTGTGGCTCCTGGTGTTTTTTAACAACCAGTTGTCTGCCCTAATGACCGGCTGGGTAGGCGTGGCTGGGGGGGGTCATGTGACTGGGTGGGAGTGAGTGACATCGAGTTGGCCACGCCCAGCCAGGTTTTGTGGCTCCCGGTGTTTTCTTTTCTGTGGGAAATGGGTCCAAATGGCTCTTTGAGTGTTTAAGGTTGCAGACCCCTGGTATAGGCAAATGGTTTCCATGCTACCTTGTCAAGCACAGCTTCTTTCGGTTGTTGGGTGTTCATTTTTAGATCAGATTTGATATTATCAAATCAGCGAGTTCTTTGCTTGCCCCTTCTTCTTGTTCCACTATCCATTCCTAGCATCGTTGACTTCTCCAATGAATTTGCACGCATGGCATGGCCAAAGTAGATCAGGCATAGTCTTATGATTTTGGCTTCTAATGAAGTGTCTGGTTTAGTTGAATAAATACTATGCTAAAATTTGTCCTTCAATTTCCTAGAGGTTTTCTTCCGATACAAAATACACTGCTCTTTTTCTGCCTAATTCTCAATGAACGTATTATTTTGTTTTTGGCAGTTCTTTTAGAAAGGAGAAATCTTACGTTTTTATTTTTTATGGAAAGGAGGGAAGAGAGCGCTGCTGCTGTGGGTTTCAGGTTTGTTTTTCCCAACCCAATGGAACAGCAGAAATAATTTATGTAAAGTGCTTAGTTTCTGTTGGTCTATCAACAGTCATCAATGTCTCACTGGGATTCTCTGAAACCCTCAACTGATCCTTCATATTGCAATTTACTAGTCTGATTTTTGATACCTGTGCTCCGGGTTTATCTCAAGTTCCTGGTCCTGGTTGAGGACAAACAGTAAGCGGAACATCTTTTCCCAAATCACATCCCTTTGCTTCTTCCTCCAACTATCCTCCAAGGTTGACTCAGCCTTCCATCCTTCCGAGGTCGGTGTTAACGATCTTACCGGCTTGCAGCATTTTTTTATTCCTACTCCCTCCGAAGTAGTTTTTTCCTGCCCTAAGTCTTTGCAGGCTTGTTTTCATTCCTACTCCCTCTGAAAAAGGTTTTTTCAGCCCTAACCAGGGGATAAAATAATGTGTTGAAGCTGAACAGACTAAGGACGCTAGCCAGATGAATACCTGATAGGCAGATTTTCCCCCCTATTTTCCTCCCCCAAAACTAAGGTGCGTCTTATACTCCGGTGCATCTTATACTCCGAAAAATATGGTAAGTCTGAGTACTATTGTTATTGCTATTAGGTATTCACTCTAAAAATTCAATGCATAGAAAAGAACAACCATTTTCTTTCACTATCTTTCAAAGCAAAGGTAATGGGGGGGAAACTGAGTGATGATGCAAAAAATTACTGTCATACCATCCCACTTCCTTGCCTGGAAACAACCTAGCTCTCTGTTTGCACAGACATGCCCAATCACTCATAGTTGTGCAAATAATCCACCACCTGTGCCAAAATCTGATGGCTCAGCAAAATTTTGCAATTTCAAATGGACATAAATTGTGTTTCTATTTTGTAGATTATATTCTGCTTCTAACAGCAACCACCTGGTTACCTGATCTTACCTTGTTCAGCTTCTCTGATTCTGCATTCCAACCCAATGTCAGCATTCCGAGATGGTACAGTGGTTAAATGCAGCATTGCAGGCTACTGCTAGTTCAGCAGTTCAGCTGTTCAAATCTCACCGGCTCAAGGTTGACTCAGCCTTCCATCCTTCCGAGGTGGGTAAAATGAGGATCCAGATTGTTGGGGGCAATATGCTGAACTCTGTAAACCGCTTAGAGAGGGCTGTAAAGCACTATGAAGCGGTATATAAGTCTAAGTGCTATTGCTATTGCTATTCCAAGTGATGCACCCATGGAAAGCAGAACTCCGAGGCAGGTAGATTCCTCAAAGAACAAATTTATTGGATATATCATATTGGCACAACTGGTGAAAACCGACTCTGAAAGTTCCTACAGTTTTCACCCAGTTAAAAGTTCCCCCTTTCCCACAAGTCATCTGTCACATTGTCCAATAGAGGTGCTGGCTGGTTACTTGGTTATGCTGCTCCTCCTCCTCCTCCTTCCAGTCACCTGTTGAAACGTCCTTGGTTCCCACAAGGAAAACTTTCTATTTTGGCTACAAGCCCCCAACTATCTAAAAAATATGTGATATGTTATGCCTTTTGTATTTGCAACACAAATATGCCACAGTAGACCTTTATAAGTGTATTTCCTGCAAATAACTTCCTGCAACAAACAGATGCTGTTATTAGGGACTGTAAAATATCTGGCATTTGTCAAAACATATGTTCATGCTATTTGATCTAAGCCCAAATCAATCTTCTTATCTCTTCCCCTCCTGCCTAGCAGGTATCTCAGATGGAGCTGCTAACACTTACACCTTTGATCTGTGTTGAGTTGTCCCCCGTAACATCAGGGGGCCGTGAGAACAAAGGGAGAAGATAACACTCATAGCACTAATGAGGGGGATTCTATCCTTCCTTTGTAGGACAATAAAGAATACACAAAACCAAATTAAGAGGCCGGAATAAGGGATTTAACTACATTTCTAAGTGTACAAAAAGGACTCATACATTCTATGAAAATGTGCCTCTTCCCTGCATGTCTTTGTATGTGTTAGGAACAGCTGACCATCCTGCCTTTAACCTTGATTAAGATTAAATGCTGATTCTTATTCAAGCCTCCGTTTAAGTTTCATTTTTTTTAGTTCACTGTGGCTTAAGCGTATTGTCAGACCTTACACCTTCTTTGGTAGCATTTGCCAAGTCTAACATATGTTTCCAATCTGGGAATGATTATTGGGTCTATGATGAACAACTGAAGAAACTAGGTATGTCTAGTCCAGGGGTAGGCAAAGTTGCCTCTTCTATGACTCATGGACTTCAACTCCCAGAATTCCTGAGCTAGCATGATTGGCTCAGAAAGTCTGGGAGTTGAAGTCCATGAGTCATAGAAGAACCAACTTTGCCTACCCCTGGTCTAGTCTAATGGAAAAAAGGACTAGGGATGGTATGATGGCAGTCCTCCAGTACTTGATGGGCTGTCACAGAGAAAAAGGAGTCAACCTACTCTCCAAAGTACCTGAGGGCAGGACAAGAAACAATGGTTGGAAACTGATCAAAGAGAGAAGCAACCTGGAATTAAGGAGAAACTTCCTAACAGTGAGGACAATTAACCAGTGAAATGGCTTGCCTCCAGACGTTGTGGGTGCTTCATCACTGGAGGTTTTGCAGAAGAGACTGGGCAGCCATTTGTCTGGAATAGTATAGGGTCTCCTCCTTGACTAGCAGGTTGGACTAGGAGACCTCCAAGGTCCCTTCCAACCCTATTTCTCTATGTTGCACAAGTCCACAATTTGTTCCACAATATTTTTGGGAGGATGGCTCTCAAGGTGGCTAGAAATGCAGCAAAATAGGATTCATATTGCAACATTAAGAAGGAGCAGTGTGATGAGAGAGAGAGACAGACAGACAGACAGACAGACAGACAGACAGACAGACAGACAGACAGACAGACAAAGCTCTCTTTTGCAGCATGGTGATCTCAATGCTGAATAGCATAAGCCCAGTTTTACAACCACTTCTCAGCCATGAATCATCAAATATGAAGTTCTTTAAAAGTCCAAGGACTTGTTCCTCAGTCCCATTTTTAAATCTGACATTGAAACTGATTGTATGGATGAGGCATGAAAAATCAGGTCCACATGTGAAGCTACAGTTAAACTGAAGGACGGTTGGATTTAGTTGACTTGTGGCTATGTAGGGATTCTAGGCTAATACCTCTTTTTAATGCCACCCCCAGATTCTGACACTCCTTCCCCTGCAGTAAGGGTACTATAAATTGCTAAGGAAGTGACCACAGTCGTTCTTGTTTTCCCTGGTTTTCCCAACTTTTGATACCTCAACATCCTAGAAGAATGTTTCCTACAAAAGTACTTTTGCTGTGGTGAATTCCGCTCCTGCCCTCCCAAAGATGTATGTGCTGATATAGTCCAACCTATGTGGAAGTTGCTGGATTGACAATTCCTGCCCAGAATAAATCTAGAAAGTTGATTATACTGGCTGGATTTATCCAAAACTACGTCGGTGTTTTACATTTTGTTTTGATTTTCAAATCTCTCCAAAAATATATCTAGAACAAATAAAAAAATCTTCTTTTCATAATGATCAAGTATTTCTAATCTTGGTCAAGGATAGTGATGCCAAGTAGAAATAGTTTAGAGATGGGTTCCTGCCGGTTTGGACCGGTTCTCTAGAACCAGTAGTGGGAATTTCCCTCCGCTCGCTGAACTGGCAGCGATGGCCAGCTAGACACCCCCCCGAACTGGTCCTCCGGCTTGAAATCCATCCACTGGAGCCAAATTTAAGTGAAAATAACTTCTGCACATGCGCAAAGCCTCCTGCACATGCGCAGACAAGTTTAACCCGGGAGTGACAGGCACTTCTGCAAAACATGCACTTCCGGTGTGACCCCGAACCGGTAGCGAAGGTAAGTAGAACCCTGAAATAGTTGGTAATGGTGATGCCAAGTAGAAATAGTTGGTAACCATGTACGAAGGAATATTGGCAATATGAGTTCTTCAGAAATTACAGAAATATCCCAAGAGGCAGACGAGATTTTAACTTTGGTTTCTACAGAAGTTAAAAATACAGTTAACGAGAAATATGCATACTTCAGAAATTACAGACGTATCATAAGAAGGCAGAGGGGATTTGTATTTCACAGTTATTGTTCCCCTAGGATTCATAAAGGCATGGATCAGCCTATAAAGGGACACAACTTCAAGCCTTAGTCATGATTGAAGTCTAAAGCATTTGAAGGACATCAACATACAAGATAGGATTGGCGTTGGAGTTCATTGAAAAACCGATTAAGAAAGTATACAACTTTCTATTAAATTTGAAAATGGAAGATGAGCAAGTAAAAGAAACAATGATACAGATATTTGGATATAATATAGAATTAGAGAAATGGCAAACTATACGGGAAAGAAATTATAAATTAACAATGGCAACTTCTTATAACGAAAACTTTTTTAAAATGTTTTATAGATGGCATTTACCACCTTCTAGGTTAGCCAAAATGTTCAAAAATATGTCTAGTAAATGTTGGAAAGGTAACAAAAAAGCTGGCACATATTATCATCTGTGGTGGACTTGTGCCAAAGCAAAAGAATTTTGGGCAAAAATACACATGTGGCTAGAACAGATGTCAGGAAAACATGTAGGTCTTAAACCTGAACTTTTTAAATTAGGTATGTAGGTATACAGTGGTGGGTTGTTAAAGATTTTGCTACCGGTTTGTGCGCCTGCTCGCGCATGCGCGCAACACTTCTGCGCATGCGCAGAAGTGCCCCGGGTGGGTGGGCGGAGCCTCCCGCTGCCGGCACTACCGGTTCTAAGAACCGGTCCAAACCGGGAGCAACCCACCACTGGTATAGTACCAGAAAAACTTGATAAGCAAAGTGTACATTTAATATTGCATGTGCTAACAGCAGCAAGGATTGTATTTGCCCAGCATTGGAAAAATGAAGAAATATCACTAGATGAAGAGATAATTAAGAAGATATTGGACTGTGCAGAAATGGACAGACTTAACATTGAAGATTAAACAGAAAGAAGATACAGAATACTACCAAACATGGAATTTATTTTATCAATGGCTGGAAAAAAGTTGCTTTGGAGAATATTTTGACCCCCTCCTCTCTGTGGCAGCCCCTCAAATATTGGAACACTGCTATCATGTTTTTGTCCAGTTTTGGTCACCACACTATAAAAAAGATGTTGAGACTCTAGAAAGAGTGCAGAGAAGAGCAACCAAGATGATTAGGGGACCGGACGCTAAAACATACAATGAAGGGTTGCAGGAACTGGGCATGGCTAGTCTAGTGAAGAGAAGGACCAGGGGAGACATGATAGCAGTCTTCCCATATTTGAGAGGCTGCCACAGAGAGGAGGGGGTCAAGGTACTTTCTAAGGCACCCGAAGACCAGACAAGGAATAATGGCTGGAAACTGAACAAGGAGAGATTCAACCTGGAAATAAGGAGAAATTTTCTGACAATGAGAATAACCAACCAATGGAATAGAAGTTGCCTTCCGAAGTTGTGGGAGCTTCATCACAGGAGGCTTTCAAGAAGAGACTGGACTGCCATCTGTCAGAAATGGTGTTGGGTGGGGGGTCGCACTTAGATGACCTACAAGGTCCCCTCCAACTCTGTTAATCTGTATCTAATCTTTATGTCTCCCCTGGTCCTTCTCTTCACTAGACTAGCCATGCCCAGTTCCTGCATCCGTTCATCATATGTTTTAGCCTCTAGTCAACTAACCATCCTTGTTGCTCTTCTCTGCACTCATTTGCTTCCTTTTGCCACAGGCATGCTACTCCTATTTGCAGATAGAAGATTTGCAGATCTGTATTTTGTGATTTCCTCCAGTTCTTTCTCGTCTCTTCTGCTGTCTCCAACTGCTCCCAAATCCACTATCCAGCCTTTTTTTAAATCTTTCTTATCACCGTTTTTAAGTCTAGGGTGTTACGTGGCAGGTGCTTGTCTGTTTGAAATCTAAAGTCCCAGAGCACTTTAGCTTCCTCATTTTCTGTTACTTTGTCTGTCTTGTGATCCCCTCACTTCTTGATTGCAGGCAAATGGTATCTCTTGCAAATATTGCAAGATATTGCAAACTGGCCAAAATCAACCAACCGTCTTTCATGTGTTATCTGAAGTGGTGTAGGGTTTCCTGCCTAAGCAGGGGGTTGGACTAGAAGACCTCCAAGGTCCCTTCCAACTCTGTTATTCTATTTCTATTTCTATTATGGTTTGCCACACAATCGGCCTGATGTTTAAACTGGATTTGATATTTTTATCCACCTCTTGAGTCCTTCCTAAGGATCTGGGATAGACAGGTGTGCTTCCATTCAGAGTCCAGGAAATAAAAACCCAACTCCAAGTTAATAGAGATGAGTACTTTTACTAGACAAGAAGTGATAGCAACAAAAGAAAAGTAAGTTCTGAGGCAAAAGGCTCATAAAATGCATATACAAAGAATCCCAAAACCCTCCCTCATAGCCCCTCTGGGCAATCCATCCAATCCCCATGTGGCAAGGTGTCAGGTAGGTGCACCAGCCATTGGGCATTCCACATCTGGTCCACCAAAGTCGTTGACCTTGATCAGGCTATAAACATGTCCATGTAGCCTGATAGATTGTGATGAGAATTTTCCTCCCCAACGTCCTAATCAAACACAAACTGGGACATCTCCAGCCGCTTCCCCAACCCCTACCCAAATACCTAACCCAACCTCCTCACCCACCCAAACCCGCCACCCCCACCCCTTACTATGACAGCCGAAGCAAGCAGACAGTGTGGAGGCTGACAGATGTTGTTGTTTCAATATTATTATTTTATTCTCTTATTCGGCTCAGGATTCTGGTCTGGGCAGACTTGTTATTGCTTTCAATTTCAGAGTTTATGCAAGGAACAAGAGGGAGATTATATTATAGTTGTGTGAGAACTGGGAGTAAACCCACAGTCAGTGTCACAGTACAATTTTATGTCTTAGGTTATCTAAGACTAAGCAAGGTCATGCTCAGGATGTTCAGAACAGAGAGGACAATAACTATTTATGCATTGTTTATTTTTTTCTGGCGTACAGAGAGACAATGAGGTTTCTCATCACTTTATCCCTTTTTCTTATGATCCACAATGACAGGGAATTGCAAGAACTTTTCTTCTCGACATGAGTACCGTATTTTTCGGAGTATAAGACGCACCTTTTTCCTCCCTAAAAGAGGCTGAAAATTTGGGTGCTTCTTATATGCCGAATGTACCTTTTTCGAAGCTTTTTTCCCCCCCAGACCTAAGGAGGTGCTAATGATCTTCCCCGGCTTCCTACTCCATCTTTGCAGGCTTGTTTTCATTCCTACTCCCTCTGAAAAAGGTTTTTTTAACCCCGCTAACGATCTTACTGGCTTGCGGCATTTTTAAATTCCTACTCCTTCTGAAGTAGTTTTTTCCTGCCCTAAGTCTTTGCAGGCTTGTTTTCATTCCTACTCCTCTGAAAAAGGTCTTTTCAGCCCTAACCAGTGGATAAAATAATGTGCTGAAGCTGAACAGACTAAGGATGCTAGCCAGATGAATACCTGATAGGTAGATTTTCCCCCTATTTTCCTCCCCCAAAACTAAGGTGCATCTTATACTCCAGTGCGTCTTATACTCCGAAAAATACGGTACATGCAGTAAAGGAAGCATTTTCTGATCTGGATGCTTCAAACTCTGAATGACCCAGACCATATCTGGTGCCTGTTTACAGGTTCTGGAATTTCTCCCTCCTACAATATGGCCCTGAAATTCAGCAGTGGCAGCACAATTATTCCGTTTTTGATATTTGTTTTCTTTTTTATAAACTAAGAAGTTAAACTTGGGGCGTTGGTGCCTGTTTTATTTAAATGCCTCCTAAAAGATTTGAATATTTCGGCCGTGTTCCACCTAAAACCCATCTGCTTCCTTAAAGGCATAAACAGTTAACATCCCTCAGGCATTAAATAATTGCACATTCCTCTTATCAGATCTAGAGTAAATAGATTAATTTTGGATCCGCGTAATATTCCTGTTTTATTCAATCAAGTTCAATTTCTATCATTTTTGTATTGAAGAAGGGCATTTGTTTAAATGCTGTACAAAATAAATTTTATATGTTTTCTGCCCCTACTTCTCCTTACATTTAGCATGCAATGTTGCCAAAGGGAAAATCATTTTTGGCAGCAATTTCCCTGCCATGCTACATTTTTGTGCCCAATTTCTCTGCCACACACACTGGGTGCAAGTTTGCCTTAAATGTGCACTCAAGGGAGGAGGAGGAGGAGGAGGAGGAAGAGGAATGATTAAGGAGGAGGAGTTAAACTGCATTTCAAAATACAAAAAAGTATAATTTTACTGTAACTGGGGATCATTTTTCATATTTGAAGAGTGAGTTGCAGAACAAAATTGCAGCTCAAGTGTAGCTATAATTCTGCTAGTAGATGACATTTCCACACCTAATAAGTACAATTATGCAGACAGTCTGCGTATTATATAATTATTTAAGAGGATGGTTAGTCTAAGCAATCAGTCCTTTCTCACACATTCTTAATTTCTTTTCCTTCAATTCTTTCAAGAACAACAAAACCGAAGCCAAATTGAGAAGGTTGCGAGAAACTTTCTGGGTCATGCTTTCTATTTTGACCAGTCATGGAAAATACTCATGTCCAGAAATACTTGTCTACAAATATATATATCTTTTCTGCACCAGTTGCCATACCAAGCATTTCCACAGCATAGATGCATTATCAGGAGGACTTAGGAAAATATTGGATTGTCTAAATTTGAAACCACATACAATGGCCCAACTATAATACTATTGGACAACTTATATATAATTAGGAAATAATTTGCAAACCCCAAGACTTTGAGAATTACAAAGAAGAAAACTAGCCAACACAATCACTATGACTAACAACAATAATCAATTATTATAATAAATTAATTATTGCTCCTCAATTACTGAAGCAACCGTAAGATTCTTAAGAAAAGAAGAAATTGTATTTCAAAGAACATTCCCTGTTGCGCAGTTTTGGGCAATGTAATGATTTTAAATGATACATTGTGTTACTGGTTGCATTTGCATGATTTTATATTCTGGTATTGAACTGCATCAATATGTAGTTACTGAAAAATACAGAACTATTCCAAAAGCCCAACTTAAATGAAATTCTGAAAACTTACATTTATTAAGAGAGTCAAAATGCCAAGCAGAATATGATATTATCCTTTCAGATGAGGTTATATGAGGACCTGATAGAACGAGACATTTCCAGATGCCTCCAAATGAGATTGTGGGCATCTTTGCTTTGTCAGTTAATTTATCACCAGTTTAGTCTGACAATGTATGTACAAGGGTTTATTAAGCTACTTTTGTTAAATAGGAAAGTTCCAGGCTAGCTCTGAACGAAAATGATGTTTCTTTGCCTCAAAATCACTCACTAGCATCTCTAAATAATAAATAAGCCATCATTGCATGCTAATCAATCAATACGATGCAGTTGTTAGTACCAGTATTGGATCTTGGTCACAGGTCACCAACCTGTGGTCCGTGGACCACTGGTGGTCCACGTGAAAATTGTTGTGGTCCGTGGAGAACTCTTGGCCCCTGGGCCGGATATGGCCGAGAACAATTTATCCAGCCCGTGCGCGGGATCACAAGGCTGCACTGCCCAACATCACCCCACCCTCATGCCAGCCCCCACTCTTAAGGTCGAGCGCAAACCTCACCTTAAGTATAGCGGTGTGATCTAGGGACTACAGCTCCAGTTCTGGAATATGGGACTGACTTTCCCAACAGCAGCAAGTCACCGTCAAATAAGCTTCAATTATTTTGTAATAATTACACTAACTTTAATAAATTTGTTACAATTAAAACAACCTTTAAAGATTTTGTTATGATTAAATAAGCATTTACGACTTTGTTATAATTAAATAAGCATTTATAGTTTTGTTATATTTAGGTGCATTTCATATTAATAAAATGGAAGTTCTCTGATCATTATTTTACAAATATATTTATCTTTTTTAAAAAATTCATATTAGTGGTCTGCGGGACTTAAAATTATGAATTAGGGTCCGTGGGATTTAAAATTATCAGTTTGGTGGTCCGCGGGACTTAAAATTATGATCTTGGTGGTTCCTGAGGTCCAAAAGGTTGGGGACCCCTGATTTAGGTTTTACAGGAATCTTGAACAATCTGCATTTGTTCCTGATATTCGTTTGCCTTTTTCCTCTGACCTAGGTCTGCACTAATCCTGGAGATGAAAATGAAAGAGAAACAAGTTTTTCCTCTTCTTTATTGTCTTACTAATTTTAATTTATTTACTGAGTTTATATTTGGACACATTATGTGAAGTCCCAAATCTTTGGAGAGGAGTGTAATTCTGGCAAAGGTGGAAGGAAGAAGGACCGGAAGCAAGGGGCGTGGGTTCAGATACAATGGGCATGAGTGCACTTTGGGAAACCTGTAAGACCAGTTTAAGGACTGATCATCAAAGAGAAAATCTATCTATGGGGTTCACTAGCAGTCAAAAGAGTCTCAATTGCACATAATCAGTCAACCAATCAATCAAAACTAGTAATATATGTTGCTCTGACTCAGGGGTGGGTTCCTGCCGGTTCGGACTGGATTGCCCGAACCGGTAGCGACCCGCTGGTGATATCACGATGGCGTCACGGATCCAGTTCGGTCAGTGCCGGTCCGTGGGTGCCGCCATCTTTTTTTTTTGGGATTTTTTTGGGAATTTTTTTTTACTGTTTTTAAGTTTTTTCCTCTGCTGCTGCTTGAAAAAGGGCCCTCCCGCCCGCCCCCGGGTTTATACTTACCTTTATTCCTTCGCCCGAAGCACAACTGATCAGCTCCTCAGCTGTGTTTCGGGCTGATTATAGCTACTGAGCATGTGCGGAAGGAGAATTGCACGAGGGGATGCGCACGTGCGCACAAGCGTATCGAGCGCACGCGTGCGAAACATCCCAATGCAAACCGGTGGCGAAGGTAAGGTGAACCCACCCCTGCTCTGACTACTGTATAACTGACTCTGAAAGACATGTATACCTAAAACTGATAGACGCTTCTCTGCGCTTGGTGGTTTTCTTGCAGACGTTTCATTACCAAACTAGGGAACAACATCAGATGATGTCCTAGTTCTGTAATAAAACATCTGTAAGAAAACCATCAAGCTCAGAGAGCACCAAGGAGCCCACAATACCTAAGACTGTAAAACAATATACATAGGAATTACATTCCTCTGTTCTCAACAGAATTCCTTATGAAACCAGACTTGAAATTTTGGGACTTCAAAATTTAGAACTATGCCGCCTTCGATCTGACCTAAGTGTAGCTCATAAAATTATCTGCCTCAATGTCCTACCTGTTAACGACTATTTCAGCTTCAACCGCAATAATACACAAGCTCACAATAGATACAAACTTAATGTAAACCGCTCCAGACTTGATTGCAAAAAATTCAACTTCAACAACAGAGTGGTCAATGCCTGGAACACTTTACCTGACTCAGTAGTTTCTTCCCCAAACCCCAAAAACTTTAACCTCAGATTATCTACCATCGACCTCACCCCATTCCTAAGAGGTCGGTAAGGGGCGTGCATAAGCGCACAATCGTGCCTACCGTTCCTGTCCTAATGTTCACATATATTCATACCTCTTTTACTCTTATTCCTGCTTGTACTATTCCATATATATTCAATCATGTTTTACTGTTTATACTTTGCTTATAATCATATATGCTTGACAAAATAAACAAATACCAATATATGTGTAAATAATAACTAGTCCCATATAATATTATCTCTTGCAAGAAGCAATAAAAATAGCATCTCGTGCTTCAAAGGATGCAGAAAAACCATCCCTTTTTTAAAAAAAAAAAAATCTAATGAGGGTCCTGTTCTTCAGAAAAATGCTATTCCAGAAAATGGAGGAGGGAGGTTTATTCTTGCTTCTTGTTTGACATCATTTGACTTCTCCAGCAACAGAAGAAGCCTTCTCCAACTTGAGCTTCCTCCTAATATGTGAATTTTTCTGAATTTTCAGCCATGGATTTAACACCCTGAGGAGCTCAAGTACTTACAGATAGAGGTGGGCCCAGCTGGGGAAGTCTGAAATACACAGCGACAAAAGTGATGTTACTGTTCTGCCCCTGCATCGAGCCCACCAATAATTACTCACACACCACTGTCTAAACACAGTTCGTTTTATTAATGAAAGCAAAGTCTTCTAATGCATTCTTAGAAGCATCCAAAGCAAATTAAAGGCAGAAGTTCTTTAGTTCATAAACCCAGCTGTTAATATCTTATCTTAACAGCTGGCCCAAGTCCAAGAGGTAATTGGCAAAGCTTACTGTGCTTGGTACGAGTCCTGGAGCTAGGAAAGGCAAGAGACAAGATGCAAACTGGATTCACATAGTTCAAGAGTTGGAATCAACTCAGAGAATGCCAAAACCAGAGTCGTGGAGCAAGCTAGGATCAGACAGGTCTCTTTTCCGATCGTTGTTCTCTGCAACAAGGCTCAGCGTGGTTAGGACTTAAGTAGTCTAAGGGTGTGGCCAATTAGCCTGCAGCTCTACTCTCGAGTAGACCTCCTCCGGAGTAACCTTTCCTGCCTCTTGGCAGCCCTGCGTGCTCTTGCATTCAGGAAAGGAGTACCCCCTCCTTTCTCAGCACTGCCAAGAGGCACTGAAGGTTCCAAAGGCCCAGGCTGCACCAGCTGCGGGCGGGCCACAACAGTTACATAGAGAACTACATTTTCAAACTGTGGACCATCTCATAAGTCAAATGGCATTGTCTACATAAATTTGAAAGGCATCAGCAGTAACAATAGCAAGTTCTACCACCAGGTCCAACTATTGATATGGCTCAAAAATGTTCCAAAAGAAAAAGAAGGCTTGGGGGAAAAAAGCATATTTCTACATATCTTTAACAACTTGTGGAAAATATTGAAAGGCCAAGCTGTTATACCAAAGGTGCATTTTCAAAAGGCAACTGGACTTTCCTTTTTCTTTAAGATGTTTTGCGTCTCATTCAAGAATCTTCTTCAGTTCCAGAACTGAAGCTTCCTGAATAAGAAGCTGTAAGGGGCGTGCATAAGCGCACCATCGTGCCTACCATCCCTGTCCTACTGTCCTATTGTCCAAATGTATCTATACCTACTTTGCTTTTGTTTATGTGTATACCATACCTGTTATCTTGTACACGTTTTGACAAATAAAATAAATAAATAAAAATAAATAAAGTGAAACTTTTTCAAGGAAAACAAAGAAAGTCCAATTGCCTTTCGAAAAAGCACCTTTGGGGCAACCATGACGTGGATGACTGAGAATTTCCATAGATATCGACCAAGCTGTTATTTCATGCACACGAAGCATGCAAAACATTGCTAAGTAAGCATGCTCCGTGTGCATGCAATAACAGCTTGGTCTTTGGAGGTGAGTGCAGTAGAAAATCAACAGGAACAGATAATGGAGTTATTTGGGGAAAGGCATGGCTTGGTGGCTGACATCCTGCTCCATCCTTTCATTATAGGTTCCACGTATAAATTAATTAATTTAAAAAGATTCCAGGAGGTTTAAAGGAATGCTAGAATGACATTGGGCCTCTGCCGTCTGGAATAGACTCTGCTTCCTTCATTGTTTATCTGAACTTGTTCTCTCTCCTTATATGGATATGATTCTCCCTGGAAATGGGGTTATCTGAGGAATCTCAACTTTCTTACACTTGGCAGAAACAGAGGTGTGATTCAAATGCCAACATTGTTTAGATAGAAGACGGGAGATCAATCTCAGATATGTCAGCTTCTACCTGCTCCAACATAGTGTTCAAGAGAGTACAAACAAACAATGGTAAAAATGCCATCTTTGCTATGAATGATAGAAATGTTAATTGATTTGTAGGAATTATCCAGGGACAAATAGCAATATCAATAGCACTTAGATTGATATACCATTTCACAGTGGTTAACAGCCCTCTCTAAGCAGTTTTACAGAGTCAACCTATTGCCCCCAACAATCTGGGTCCTCATTTTACCGACCTCGGAAGGATGGAGTCAACCTTAAGCCTGGTGAGATTCGAACTGCCAAATTTCAGGCAGCTGGCAGGCAGCAGAAGTAAACTGCAGTACTGCATTCTAACCACTGCGCCACCGCGGCTCTTTGTGGGGATAGAACAGAATAGAGCTGGGACTTCGGAGGTCTTCTAGTCCAGCTCTCTGCTCAAGCAGGAGAACCTATACCATCTCAGACAAGTGACTGTCCAGTCTCTTCTTAAAAACCTCCAGTGTTGGAGTGCCCACGATTTCTGGAGGCAAGCTGTTCCACTGGTTAATTAATAAATAGTACATTTCAGACTCGTTCATCCAGGAGATTTTCTGCTGGGTAAACCTCTCTGATGTCATCTTGAAAGACAATGAAACAAGATGTTGAAACTCTAGAATGAGTGCCGAGAAGAGCAATAAAAATGATTAGGGGACTGAAGGCTAAAAATATGAAGAACAGTTGCAGGAATTGGATATGTCTAGTCTAGTGAAAAGAAGGACTAGGAATGATATGATAGTGTTCCAATATCCGAGGGGCTGCCAGAAAGAAGAGGGAGTCAACCTATTTTCCAAACCACCTGAAGGCAGGACAAGAAGCAAAGGATGGAAACTAATCAAGGAGGGAACCAATCTAGAACTAAGGAGAAATTTCCTGACAGTGAGAACAATCAATCAATGGAATGACTTGCTTCCAGAAGCTGTGGGTGGAGGATTTTTAAAGAAGAAATTGGACAGCCATTTGTTCTGATTGGCATAGGGTCTCCTACTTGAGGAGGGGGTGGACTAGAAGACCTCCAAGGTCCCTCCCAACTCTATTATTCTATTAACATAAAGGACTCTATGCTATGGAACAGCCTCCCAGTAAAAATCACATAGATTCCATATTGTTGGCTTTTTATAAGCTGTTAAAAACTGAATTGTTTCAGAGAGTCCATAGAGCAGTGATGGCAAACCTTTTTTGGTTCGCGTGCCAAAAGGGTGTGTGTGCGCATGCTAGTGCGCGCACACGTGCCCACACCCATTCCTTCTCCCCCCACGCATGCGCACAACCCCCCCACGCTGCCCCCTGCACATGCACACCCCCACCCCCGCGCAAAGGCCTTACCGAAGCCTGGGACGGTGAAAAACAGCAAAACGGGCAAACCGAAAGTTCGGAAAAACGCACTTCCGGTTTGCCTGTTGGGATGTTTTTTGCACTCCCTGAACCCTCCCGGAGTGCAAAAAACAGCCCAACGGCAAACCGGAAGTGCATTTTTCCAAACTTCCGGTTTGCCTGTGGAGCTGACAGGGCAACGCCTTGCGTGCCCTCTGATATGGCTCTGCGTGCCACCTGTGGCACGCGTGCCATAGGTTCGCCATCACTGCCATAGAGGATGAAATGGTGCCATCAGTTTCATTCCTGTTCCTGTTGCTGAATGTATTGACATTATGGGTGTCTTCCTTATTTTTACTGTGGTTTTATTATATCATTGATATACATCTCCAAGGGACTCTGGGTTATGGGGGTTATAAATGTAATAAAGGAATGATTGTTGCATTTGCAGAGTGCCATCTGGAAGGCCCTTTTTAAAATGACACAACCCCTTTTAGAGAAGGATGGGCTGGAAGAGTAATCAGTTGGCTGCGGTGAGTTGCTAGCAAAATGCTTTGTGGGTGAAATGCTTTGTATTTCTTTGGAGTTAGAAGCCAACTGAATTATCTGGGAAGAGATGGGAACCCTGGATTCTGTAGAAATTCTTCCAGAGATAAGCTGTGCCAACTGTGAAATTGATCCTGGCTTCTCTGCAGGGGTAAAATTCAAAATTTTGCTCTACCGGTTCTGTGGGCATGGCAGGGGAAGGATACTGCAAAATCTCCATTCCCACCCCACTCTGGGGCCAGCCAGAGGTGGTATTTGCCAGTTCTCCGAACTACTCAAAATTTTCGCTACCGGTTCTCCAGAACCTGTCAGAACCTGCTGAATTTCACCCCTGCGGTTCTCTGTGCTTCCAGGGAGTGGAACTTCAGACACAAAGCAAAAGACAGCCTGTATAGCTGGATCAGTTCAGATAGCTAATTTGGATGTACACCCCATTTCTGCTTTGGCCACACCCACTGTGCTCCTGGCTCCACCCACATGTCTCTCAACATGTTGGTGATGGCTCTTATCCCATCCAAACTTGTATTTCCTTGATCTAGCGGATATGCTTTTATTCTTTCCCTTTTCTGTTGTAAGTCCAAGAAAAGCTGCCAGAATTCCAAGACACACCGCAGGAAACGGTTGTTGTGATGCCTGCCTCAATAATTAGGATGCTTGCCATCCTTATCATCACTATAATTCCTTTTTAAGGTGCCGAAAAAAATCTGCACCAGGCTCCAACCATACATCCTCTGTGGATGGCATTTATGGATTCCGCTTCTCCAAGTAAGGTTTCCCATCAAAGAACCTAGTCTGGTTTAACGTTTCGCTCTGCTTGCTGCCAAACTAAACAGGATTAGAGCTTTAATGGCCTCATTTGTTTCTGTTATTTCCTTATATACATTGGGAGTTGAACAAACCATAGTAGATGTGAATTATTTTATTTTATTTTATTTCATTATTTGTTTATTTATTTGTCAAGCATGTATTAGATAAGAAATATAGGTATACACATGGTTATTAATACATGAAATGGATACGAATAAAAGGGGACATTTGGACAGGGACGGTAGGCACGTTGGTGCGCTTATGCACTCCCCTTACAGACCTCTTAGGAATGGGGTGAGGTCGACAGTAGACAGTCTAAGGTTAAAGTTTTGGGGGTTTGGGGAAGAAACCACAGAGTCAGGTAGTGCATTCCAGGCATTGATCACTCTGTTGCTGAAGTCGTATTTTCTGCAGTCAAGTTTGGAGCGGTTTACATTTAGTTTGAATCTATGGTGTGCTCATGTATTGTTGTGGTTCAAGCTGAAGTAGTCATTCACAGGTAGGACATTGTAGTAAATAATTTTATGTACTGCGCTTAGGTCAGACCAAAGGCGGTATAGTTCTAAGTTGTCTAAGCCCAGAATTTCAAGTCTGGTGGCATAAGGTATTCTGTTGCGAGTAGAGTTGTCCTTAAAAGAAAGAAACCAAGCAATGGTTCCACTGTGAAGTTTTATTTTCTGGTGTCCATAAATATTGGTTAATGTGGACCACATGGTTTAAAGACCACCCATGGTAAGGAGGCCTCGGAGCGTCTCTGCAAAACAATCCCAAAATACATGCAAATAGCCCCAGCATGTCCTCACAAGCAATATTGAATGTTTAATATTAGCATTGCTCATTGTGTATAGTTCAATATTGATTTTTTTTAACGGTGTCAATTTATGACACCGGCAAACCCTCACACCCTCAGGCATCTGGTTGGTTACTGAGGTGAGGGAAGCCTGAACAGAATAATAGAATAACAGAGTTGGAAGGGACCTTGGAGGTCTTCTAGTCCAACCTTCTACTCAAGCAGGAAACCCTATACCATTTCAGACAAATGGTTGTCCAATCCCTTCTTAAAAATCTCCGGTGCTGGAGTGCCCACAATTTCTGGAGGCAAGTTAATTGTTCTAGCTGTCAGGAAATTTCTCCTTAGTTCTAGGTTGCTTCTCTCCTTGATTAGTTTCCATCCATGGTTTCTTGTCAATAGATTTATTTATTTATTCATTCATTGAATAGATTTTATTCATTGAATAGATTTAATTATTCATTGAATAGATTTATTTATATATTCATTTTATTTGTCAACATGAGCAAGGAAACAGGACACATGAAAAAATGGCACAAATAAATGGATATAAAGAAGCAAAACATAGCCACAAACACATAAAACGAGTACATACAAATGGGTACAGTAGGACAGGGACGGTAGGCACGCTGCACACCCCCTTAGGGACCTCTTAAGAAACGTGTAAGGTCCACGGTAGACAGTTTAAGGTAAAAGGCATGGGGGTTAGAGAAACTAACAACAGGATCAGGTAAAGTGTTCTAGACATTTACTACTCTATTGCAGAAGTTGTATTTTCTGCAATCAAGATTAGAGGGGAATACAATTAGTTTGTATCTATTGATAGCCCTAGTGTTATTGCGGTTGAAATTAAAGTAGTCGTTAACAGGTAGGACGTTAAGGTAGATGATCTTGATTACTAGGCTTAGGTCGGAACGTAGATGGCGTAGTTCAAGGTTATCCAGGCCTAAAATGTCAAGTCTACTGGAATAAGGAATTTTATTGCAAGCAGAGGAGTTGAGTACTCTTCTTGTAAAAAAGATTGACTCTCTTTATATACTGCAGGCTTTCCCCCACAACTCTGTAATGTCCAGATGGGTTAGGACCCCAGAATTCTGTAACTTGTATGCAGGGGCGGGTTCCTAATTTTTTTACTACCACTCTATGGGTGTGGCTTATTTTGTGGGTGTGGCTTGTCAGCCATGTGACCAGGTGGTGTGGCTTCTTGGACTGCTGAAGGGAGGGGAACTGAGATAGGTCCTGCCGCCCATTCCCCCTCCCCTCAGCAGCTCGAGAAGCCTCGATTGTGCAAAAATGCCTAGGATCATCACCGCGCGTTCGTGGCTTCTCGGATTGCTGAAGGGAGGGGAATGGAGATAGCTCCTGCCGCCCGTTCTTTCAGCGTCTCACACGCTCCCTCAGCCATTCTCCCCTGCTTGGACTCACTGTGGGATAGGAAGGCAGCGCATGCGCAGTGCCGGAAGCTTGGCTTCTGGGCATGCGCAGAAGAAAATTTTTTAAAAAATTAAAAAACATTTTTTTAAAAAATGGCGGCGCCCAGACACCGGCAACCGACCGCACCGGTACTGTGACGTCACCAGCGGCCCGCTACCGGTGCTATAGAGTGGACCGCACCTGTAGGAACCCACCACTGCTTGTATGGCATATTGAATCTATTGGACAAACCATTCCAGAAGACATGAGTTAGGGAGCCTGGAATCAGGTCTTTTTTTTGTGATTTAAAAAAAGGCTCCAACCTGAACCAACTTGCTTGTCAGGGGTATCCTTAGGAAAAAAGAGACTCAGAGGAATTTCAGCTTGGAAAAACTAGTCTTCATTGCCAACTTTGGCCAGCAATTATAGATCAAATCCAGCATCTTTCATCCACACAACAATAACAAGGGATCTAAGAGGCAATAAGGAATTATCTTTAAGCACTGAAGTGGTTTTAAAAGGTTCAGTCATGCTTATTAGAAAATTTATATGGCCAAATCATCTGAACAAATCACTCTAGGCAACTATACAAAAATCTTTTTAAAAACCACAGAATTTTTTTTTAAATGAAAGGCCACCAATTCAGAAATGCTCATAAAAAGATCCAATGGGCATAATAAGGTATTTCCATTTCAGTCACTTATGCCTCATTGGAAGCTCAATTGTTGTTGGAAATATCTATATTCTCAGTCATCTAGGTCAGAGGTCGCCAACCTTTCGGACCTCAGGGACCACTAAATTCATAATTTTAAATTCCGCTGACCACTAATATGAATTTTTAAAAAAGATAAATAGTATTTAGTGCAATATTAAAAAATGCAAATAATTTTTCCAACATTTTCCCACGGACCACCAGTTGGTGACCACTGATCTAGGTCATGGTTGTCCCAAAAGTGCTTTTTCAAAAGGCAACTGGACTTTCTTTGTTTCCTTTGAAGATGTTTCGCTTCTCATCCAAGAAGACCCTCGGGAGTTGGGCGGCATATAAGAAAGCCAAATAAATAAATAAATAAATAAATGAAGTCCAAAGTGAAGAAGCTTCTTGGATGAGAAGCAAAACATCTTCAAGGAAAATAAAAGAGTCCCGTTGCCTTTTGAAAAAGCACCTTTGGGACGTTGTTAGGAACAGACCTAAAGGATTGTATGGGACAATTAACTAAATAGTTGGCTATTCTGAAGGAACTACTTTAATAGGAAGACAATGATTGCTACTCAATAGAGCAGTGTTTCCCAACCTTGGCAACTTGAAGATATCTGGACTTCAACTCCCAGAATTCCCCAGCCAGCATTCGCTGGCCGGGGAATTCTGGGAGTTGAAGTCCAGATATCTTCAAGTTGCCAAGGTTGGGAAACACTGCAATAGAGGCTTAATTAGATGTCCCACTCAATTTAAGGAGATTTATTTTATTTATTTATTTTTATTTATTTATTTATTTGTCAAAACGTGTACAAGATAACAGGTAGGATATAAACATAAACAAAAGCAAAGTAGGTATAGGTAAATTTGGACAATAGGACAGTAGGACAGGGACGGTAGGCACGATGGTGCGCTTATGCACGCCATTTATTTACAATGCCATCCCACACAAATTTATTCAGAACAGGAAATCAAAAACAAACAAGGAAATAAAAATGTTTTTTAGCCTGACCAGCAAAATCTAGTTTTCTGTTATGGGAAAATATTTCTCTCGACTTGATTACATGTCAAACATTTGCTGCAAAAAGCAGATGGTTAGTATTGACTTGAATTTTTATCGTTTTGCAACCTGGGAATGTTCCTTGTGTCAACAGCAACGGTGACCTATGTCAGACTGGACATCTGTAAAACTATAAATTGAATCTCGAGATGGCAGATCATTACTGAGGCTATATCTTTGGCTAGCTTTGGTGTAAGGAATTCTCCAGAAAACCCTGTCCCACAACGTGAGAACTAGTAAATCCTGCATAGGCTGTTTAGAATTAAAAATTCATTTGGAACTCAGCCTGTGTCCCATGATCCCATCATGAGGAAAAGGAAACGGATGGTTGTAGTATGATTGGAAGTAAACTCCCATTCACATCTCCAGCACAATGAATAAGCATCACAGAATGTGCATATTTGAGATGAGCAACTATATCTTATAAACAGTGATAGCAATAGCACTTAGACCTACAGTATATACCACTTCACAGTGATTTACAGCCCTCTCTTAAGTGGTTTACAGAGTCACCATATTGTACCCAACAATCTGGGTACTCATTTTACTGACCTCTTGGAAGGATGGAAGGCTGAGTCAACCTTGAGTTATGTTCGAACTCCTGACAGTGAGCTAGCCTGCAATACTGCATTCTAACCACTGTGCCACCGTGGCTCCTTTCTTAGCAAAAAGTTTGCATAGTTTGGCGTCCCATGCAAGGGAGGGTTCTAACTTACCTCGGCGCCGGTTCGCTTCCTCCCGCGCCGTGTGCTAAAAATTTGCAAAAAATACCCCCCCAAAAGCCAAAAACAAGATGATGGTGCATGCACAGTGCCGGAAACTCGGCTTCTGCCCATGCACAGAAGAAAAAATCAGCAAAAAAAATTATTATTATTTTCAAAAAAAAAAATTCCCAAAAAAGATGGCGGTGTCTACGGACCGCCACCGACAGAACCAGCTCCATGATTTCACCAGTGGTTTGCTGCCGGTTCTATAGAACCGGTGCAAACCGGGAGGAACCCACCTCTGGTACCATGTACTGTACTTAGTAGTGTTAACCTATAAAATCCTTCTCCAAGATATGGAATAGTAGGACTCATTCATATTCTATGCAATTCATGCTTTTCATCCATTGAATGCTATGTGGGTTAAATGGTTCCTATTTCCTGGTGTAATCTCATAACCTGTGAGTGTTGTCTTCATTTTAATTAGTCAGTATCAGTTTGGCTGTTTACTTGTTTTTGAGGGACATAGAGTTAGATATAATTAGATTTATTTCCGACCTCTTGTCTAGAAACTCAAGTCAATTTACACGTGTTTCCTTCAGAATAATAGAGTTGGAAGGGACCTTGGAGGTCAACTTTTGGAGGCAATTTGTTTCACTGATTGATTGTTCTAACTGTCAGGAAATTACTCCTTATTTCTAGATTGCTTCTCTCCTTGGTTAGTTTCCACCCATTGCTTCTTGTCCCGCCTTCAAGGTGCTTTGGAGAATAGGTAGACCCCCTCTTCTTAATTAATACCCCTAATAGGGATACAATCAAGGACCAGAGAGATACTAGTACCACTCTATAAAGCCTTGGTCAGACCACACCTAAAGTACTGCATCCAGTTTTGGTCACCATACTACAAAAAAGACATTGAAAACCTAGAGAAAGTGCAGAAGAGAGCAACCAGGATGATAAAGGGTCTGGAAAATAAAACATACAAAGAGCAGTTGCAGGAACTGAACTTGGCCAGTCTGGCGAAGAGAAGGACCAGGGGTGACATGATAGCAATGTTCCAATACTTGAGGGGATGCAACAGAGAGGAGGGGGTCAGGCTGTTCTCTATGGCACCAGAAAGTCAAACAAGGAATAATGGATGGAAGCTGACCAAGGAGAGATTCAACCTGGAAGTGAGGAGAAACTTTCTGACGGTGAGAGTGATCAACCAGTGGAACAGCTTGCCAGCGGAGGTTGTGAGAGCCCCAATACTTGTGACCTTCAAGGGGAGACTGGACTGCCATCTGTCTCAAATGGTGTAGGAACTCCTGCTTGAGCAGGGGGTTGGACTAGATGACCTACAAGGTCCCTTCCAACTCTAATAATAAATCAAATCAAAATAAATCAAATTCTTTGTGGCAGCCCCTTAAATATTGGAACACTGGTTCTGCAGGACTTTCCTTGGCATCAATCCAGCATCTTCAGACTTGGTCTTCTTTTCTCCTTGTCTTTTTGGTCCAAAATACGATAGTATACCCAAGTTAACTGAGAACGGAAATCAGTCAACAGACGAAGGTTCGGGATTATCTATACTCATAACAAAGTGACAGGGATGGGAAGAGCTTGCCTCAGGAAAAAAAACACAGTTTACACAGATATGTTTGGTTCCTGGCACCTCCTCTAAGAGCTGCTAAAGGCAGTAAAAACTGTTTACAATCCTGGAGCATCACTGTGGATTGCAGTTGTGTATACACAACATGGCTGTGCCGGACATCTCTCTCACGAACAAATTACCTCCGTTTCATGGACACCCACACCCTTCAGAAATGTCTGTGCTGTGGCCAAATGTTAGCTGCACAATTGCCTAAGAGTTTCCATGGAAGAAAAGGGGTCAAAAAAACAACTCCGAGGATAATAGCCAAAGTTGTGCAAATATCTGCCCCCTCAGGATGCTACTACAGGGCATTGCATGCCAAAACAACTAGACACAAATATTATTTTTTTCCCCTTGTGCCATCACTCTGCTAAACACCCAATTCCCACAGCGCTGTCTTATGTCTAATGATATTTACTCATGTAATAGGACTGTATTGCTGTTATCCTTCTCATCTTCTCATCTCTCACATCCTCTTCTCTTTTCTACTACCTTCTTGACGGAATTAGAAAATAAGTCTTAGAGGTGATGAAATCTTTTCTCTTTGCAGCTAACCCCTAACAAAAGAAACTCGAGTATGAAGTCTAAAAATGACAAGATATTTATTTCAGTATAAAAGAATGCAAAAACAATACATCTTAATAACTGCATCTTGACAATCTAAAGACATACGTCCTCTCTCTGAGAGGGCTAGCAGCAGAAGAGAATGGAGGATAGAATGGAATGTGCATATGCGCAGTTCACTCTTCAGGCTTTGCTATAAATCTCTGGGTCATAAAGTCTGACATATGAGTACAGCTGACAATCTAAAAATCACATTGTGACACTTCTCCTATTGGTATCTTATGATTTATCACTTGTTGTTTGATTGCATCTTATGATTTATGGTCTATGACTATGGCGAACCTATGGGAAGCGTGCCACAGGTGGCACCCAGAGTCTTCACTGCGGGCACGCCAGCCATCGCCCCAGCCCAGCTCCACCGCGCATGCACGTGCGCCTCCCGCCGGCCAGCTGGTCTTCGGGTCTCAGCTGCGCATGCACGGGAGCAGGGTGCATGTGGGGGATGCGCACATGCATGTGCACGGGCGCTCACATTGCATTTTGGGGGTTCGCATGCATGCACACACACCCATGCCCCATTTTGGGCCTGGAAGGCCTCCTGCACCAACCTGGAAGCCAAAAATGGGCAAGGGGGCAGGGCGCATGTGTGGGGGGGCGCTTGCATTGCATTTGGGGGGGCGCATGCACTTTCAGCACTCAGCACGAAAAAGGTTCGCCATCACTGATCTATGACTTCTTGCTTTGTTGTTTGCATGTACACTGAGAGCTTATGCACTGGAGACAAATTCCTTGTGTGTCCTATCGCCCTTGGCCAATAAAGAATATTCCTATTCCTGTTTTTTTTTAGCATGCATGCATAGAAATGAGTGGGTCTTCAATTGCACATTGCAACTGCCATTTTGATTTTTTGACAGCCAACCCAGTCCCCCCCATCTCCCGTACCTGCCATTTCCCAGTCTAGACACTGGAAATCTGTCTCTTCATCCACTCCTCTCTTTCGTTTCATAAAGTTCATAGTATTTTTGTATCAAACTGTCAGAAAGAGTGGCTATTCATTTATTAGCAATATCGGCTTTTATTAGTTCCTTTCTAACTTTATATGTTTTTATTTGTAATGGATTTGACATGCTGTGAGCCGCCCAGAGTCCCCCGGGAGTTGGGCGGCATACAAATCTATTCAATTCAATTAAATTAAATTAAACTTACAGTCTGGAGTGATGCGGTGGCCTAGAAGTGGAGCTCTCGCCTCACAATCAGGAGGCCGTGAGTTTGATCCTAGGTAGAGGCAGATATTTCTCTCTCTGGGCACAATGAGAATATATCTGCTGAACAAAACTCCGCATTGGGGACAGGAAGGGCAACCAGCCATTAAAACACTCTCTAGCGCCATTCAGTTGCCCAGACTCCACCCCGCAAGGTATTATGGGGTCGTTAAAAGATGATGTTGATGATTCTAACTAGAAATATATATTTCTAGTTAAATATATATTTCTAGAAAGCCTCCTGATGCCTGGAGAGGGTGAAAAATGCCCCAACCGGAAGTTTGTTTCTGAACTTCCAGTAAGCCCATTGGGTCCATTTTTCACCATCCACAGGCTCCGGAGGCTTTCCTGAAGCCTGGGGAAGGTGAAAATGACCTCCCCCCGCCCTCCAGAAGGCCGAAAATCAGCTGTCCAGCATGCACATGCATGCTGGAGCTGACATAGTATTAGAAATAACAAAAGAAACTTGGACCGATTAAAAACAAAGGGTATTTATTGGAAAGAAATGATAATGATAATGATAATGATAATGATAATGATAATGATAATGATAATGATAATGATAATGATAATGATAATGATAATGATAATGATAGCAGTTTGCAAAGTGCGATGGATCTTTTAGCCTGACCTTAAATTGAGGTTTGAGCCAAAAGCCACACTTCAAATTTCAAAAGCATTACATTTTATAGTCTCTATCTTGAGGGGGCTCCCATGCCTAAGGTGACCAGACGTCCCGCTTTTGGTGGGACAGACCCGATTTTAAACAAATTGTCCTGCGTCCCGGGGCGTTTCCAAAAAGTCCCGCTTTTTGAATTTGCGCAAAGCGCCTCGTTGCAGCTTTGTGCACCCCCCCAAACACCCCCCCTTCATCGCAGCCCTTACTGCTGCCATGGCTGGGGCTCGCCTCTGCTGCGTCTGGCCCGGAGGACAAGCTGGCTGGCGACGCGGAAAAAATCCTTCCTGGCCCTTGCCAGCAGGGCCAGGTCTTCTCTCCGGGGCGGCGTCCGGCGGGTGCTCCACGCCTCCGCTCCTTCCCCCCGTGTGGCAGACCCGGGAAAGGACACGGCCAGACCCGCCAAAGCCGCTGCTCCCTCTATGCCTCCGGAAGCACATTCCTGGCTGTTGCCGTCAAGCGGGGCTGAGCATGCAAGGCCATGGCAGCGGTAAGGGTCTTTAAGTGTGGAGCGGGGTGGTGGGGCTGCTAAGTAAAGGAAGGGAGAAGAGCTTGAGGTTTCGGAGCGAAATCCGGGAAGTAATGAAAGTCCTTCCCGAAGTCTTTTGTCCTGGCGCGGAAAGGGGAGGCGTGGATCATCTCTTCCCCCCCCCCCCCCCGGTCAATGGTGTCCCGCTTTACCAAAGTGAAAATCTGGTCACCTTACCCATGCCCCTCCTATCCCATACAGTCACTGATCACAACTACTCCGTAACGCCTCAGAGACAACAGCATCTCTGACATTTTCATCAACAACTCCCCATTATTGCTCATAAAATATTTTGCAAGCACAGCACTTTCTTATCTTTATTGCCTTGGCATTAAGGAATGTCCCTTTTAGTTGGGCCCCTTTCTAACTAACAAAAGAATATCTGTTCAGTATGTATTTTCTCCAACTCCCTTAAAGCAACTAACATTTAACAAGTTCAGGCTGGAAGGGACCCTGCAGGTCATTCAGTCCAACCCCCCCTGCCCAAGCAGAATTAAATCTCCTACATTTCTATATACTATTTTATTTCTGAATTTTCTTATATCCTACAATAGGGCAATGCCTCACGTGCCCTCAGATATGGCTCCGCGTGCCACAGTTCTCCATCACGGAGTTAGGGTCATCTAAAGGTTCGTTTCACTTTAGCAGGGCTTAACACAACAATATATATTCAATACATAAGAGTAAAAGTATATGAATTGACTGATGCCAATGATAACAGAGCCACTGTGCTGGTCTTAATTATCTTGGTTTATCACAGTCAGTGACTGTCATGATGTGAATATTGTCAGTTGTGAGTCTATGCAGGGTGATGCACCCCTATTCTAAATATTATGGTACTTCCCAATACAAGCAGAACATGTGATATGATGTTCTGCGCATGTCTACATTCCTATCCACCATTAATCACTTCTGTTATGCCTTCCGACCTGAAAGGACGTGTTACGTAGCAAAGATGTAGTTTATTCAGGATTTATTGTTTTATATTATTTTGTACTGAAATAAATATTTTCTATTAGACATTTTAATCTCGGCTTTATTTATAAGTATTTGAATTCCAAGCAAAAGATCCAATGTCGCCTCTACGGGGAATGCTCCCCTTAACAGTGACATCTGCAGAAAATCACATACATGTATGATAAGGACAGGGTGCATGTAGCAAGCAGCAGATTCTCATGCACATTCAAGCAGACAATGTATGAATTGCCATGGATACCTAAAATTGGAGAGGAACTAGGTTTGGGGGGAAAACATACTTTTTTAATGCAGAAGTTCCAGTTTGTAATTTTCTTCCATAAAATAATTATGTTCATGACACTGGAAAGTGTTGTTTTGTTAGCCAATTATTATTTTTTTGTCATTGACATGATTTATTTAGACACTCCAAAAAAAACAGACATTTCTACCCAACTTTCCAAATCTAATCTCCTAAATTAGTAAATGTCTTGGACTTTAGGTTTCCTGGCACCAGAATGCCCATTACTTGCAAACGATCTGAAATGGGTTTGTTGGACATGCAAAACCTCAAACTTTATCAACTGGTGTGCTGAGAGATTCTTAGGAAATAATAATAAGGAAATGCTTGGTGATCGCATTTGCCTAATTTAATTAGTTCACTTGGTTGCACTAACAAGATTTACATGCAATCTCTCCTGTACAAAAAACAGAGAAATATACAGGCCAGACAAGGAATAATGGATGGAAACTGACCAAGGAGAGATTCAACCTAGAAATAAGGAGAAATTTTCTGACAGTGAGAACAATCAACCAATGGAACAGAAGTTGACTTCGGAAGTTGTGGGAGCTTCCTCACTGGAAGCTTTCAAGAAGAGACTGGACTGCCACTTGTCAGAGATGGTGTAGGGTCTCCTGCTTGGATGGGGGGGTTGGACTAGATGACCTACAAGGTGCCTTCCAACTCTGTTAATCTGTTAAATACAGTAAAAGAAATCTAACTTGAACGGGGGCATTTTTAAAATATATTATACATGCCCTTGACTTGGATCATTAATGCCAATCATGATATGATTTCACTTGAGCCTAATTTAGCTTTCCTATGGATCTTGTCATTGAGTCAACATCTAGCCGGTTCAGTGACTGAGCAGCCAAATGGATTTTTGGTAGCCTTCATAAACAGGTAGTCCTCAACGTAGATGAAGTTTGCTGTTATGGCTGTACGACTTGGAGGCCGTAAACCTGATTTTATGACTCATTTTGAAGCATGATGCCCTCAAATTAAAATAGGCAGAACAGAAAGAAGGGTAGAATTTCCTCTCCACAAAAAGCTGCGTGATTTGGGGAACATTGGAAGGAGTGAATGCCAAGCTTCATGGCTATCCTTAAATCTCTTCTTCTTAGGAAAGCAGAGAAATGTTCTCACCATCTTTCGTTTTCTCTACACCAGTTCCAATCTAAGAAAATCAACTTTTCCATCTCCAGATTTGATTAGTTCTGTTTATTATTTTAACAGATCTCATTTCGGGTCAAGGAATCTAAGGGGAGACTCCCACTACTCCCCTTTTAAGATAATTTAGATCAGTTCTTTCGAACTGAGATTGCTCCCCAGAGCAATTTAGATCAGTTCTTTCGAACTGAGATTGCTCCCCAGAGAGAAGTTTTTCTGGGACTGCATGCCAAAATCTTAATTAATGTGACTGAGAAGCTTCCCATTGTCTATTTTCCCTCTATTAGAAATTTCCAAGAGATGTACACGTGGTTCCAGTAAAGAACATATGTAGCTCAGGGTGGAATTGTGGAGTTCTTGGTGCTTTCTGAGCTTGATTATTGTTAAGTTCTGGGCGAAGAATGGAGGTGAGGCCTGAGTGAGTTCTAACAGCTCTTTATTCAATACTGTGTTCTGCCCCAGCTACGGACCACAAAGAATGCAGCACACACAAAGTCAATACAAACCCTTAGTTTACTAATTAAAGACTACTAATGAGCTTTCTTAGTAGTCATCAAACACAAATACAGTTTAAAGCAGTCTTTTCTGAACACCAGCTGTTAATTCAACTTCATTAACAGCCAGCACGAGTCCACGAAATAATAACTCAATTCTGAGTAAACAGTCTTGTAGATAACAGCAATCTTTCAGTGGTTGGCAAAATGCCCAGAAGCAATTTGCAGGAAAAATGCCAAGAGAGAGAACAAAAGCCGATCAGACGTTTCTGGAGTCAAGACACGAAGGAATATGAACGAACATTGTTTCCTGCAAATTGGCTCCTTAGTCGTCATCCCTTAAATAGGCTAGGGGAGTGGCCAATTAGCCCCAAGCCTTACTCCCAAGGAGACCTCCTCCTGAGGAACCATTCCTGCCTTTTGGCAGCTCTGCGTGCCCATGCATTGAAAATAGGCTCCTCCTCTTCTTCCTTGTGACTGATGAGAGCTTCTGGAGGTTCTGAAAGCCCTGGCTGAATCTCCACCTCTGGCACCAAGTCCTCTCCAGCCTCCTCACCATCCGACTCGGGTGCCAGCTGCACAGGCCGCTGGCGCATCACCACATCAGCATCTGCTCTGCCGGAATCAGCTACCAGCTGCAGGGCTGCTGGCGGGCCACAACATACTTGTTTGCTTGTTTTCCATTTCTGGCTGTACAGAAATAGTTTGCTTTTCAATTTCCTGAAATCACACTTGAAATTCTTTCTACACTGCTCCTTAGGCATATCCTTCCTTTTTGCAGGCCATTCTACATACGACAATTCAGCATCAGGTCGCACTGGGTGGGTTCATTTTAACAATGGTTTCCTACAAGTATCATAAAGCTGGACTAAACCCATGTGGTCCCTTCCAACCCTACCTACTTATAATCCTGTAAATACTGTACGCTACATTTGATGGGATTTTTGGCAAGGAAATGAGCCATAAATTGCAGTGATTGAGTTCAGGCCAAATGCTAAGCTATATTATGAGATTATGAGAGACAGTTTGGTCTAGTGGTTAAGGCAAAAAGCTAGAATGCAAGAAACTGTGAGTTCAAATCCCGCTTCGTCATGAAAGCCAGCTGGATGACTTTGGGCCAGTCCCACTCTTTCAGCCCAAACCACCTCACAGGGTTGTTGTTGTGGGGAAAACTGGAGGAGAAAAGTGTGTTGGATGCTCGCCGCTTTGAGTTATTTGCAGGGGTGGGTTTCACTTACCTTCGCCACCGGTTTGAGTCACGGCGTTTCACGCGCACGCGTCCCCTCGCGCGATTTCACTTATGCACATGCTCAGAAGGTCGATTCAGCCCAAAACACAGCTGAGGAGCTCATCAGCTGTGCTTTGGGCGAAGAAATAAAGGTCAGTATTAACCCAGGGGTGGGCGGGAGGGCTTTTTTCAAAGCACAGAACGCTGTGAAGCCATCCAAACACAGGAAAATCGGCTGAAAATGCAGAAAAAAAGATGGCGGCGAGCACGGACCGGCACAGACAGAACCGGATCCCTGACGCCAAAATTACATCACCAGCGGGTCGCTAACGGTTCGGGCGATCTGGTCCGAACCGGGAGGAACCCACCCCATGTTATTTGTAAAAAATAATAAAGGTGGGGTACAAATAATCAAATAAATAATAAATAAATAAAATGTTATGGCTTAGTATGACATATATTTTATACACAGAACAAGGCTGTGGATTGTGGAACTCAACAGTTCAAAGCACTGGAAACGAAAAAAACGAATTATGACAAACAGAGGGATGGAATGGTGATGATAGAAAAACATGATTTGTTGAGTGAAGAGTTTTTAATGCATAGCAGTTTAAGCTCTTGATACTTGGCTTATATTTATTTATTTATTTATTTATTTATTTATTTATTTATTTATTTATTTATTTATTTATTTATTTATTTATTTATTTGTCAAACATGTATAGGATAGTAGTAATTTGTATAAACATAAGTAAAAAGTAACGATAAAAGAGGACAATAGGACAGTAGGACAGGGACGGTAGGCACGCTGGTGCGCTTATGCATGCCTCTTACAGACCTCTTAGAAACGAGGAGAGGTCGACTGTAGACAGTCTAAGGTTAAAGTTTTTGGGGTTTGGGGAAGAAACCACAGAGTCAGGTAGTGCATTCCAGGCATTGATCACTCTGTTGCTGAAGTCGTATTTTCTGCAGTCGAGTTTGGAGCGCTTTACATTTAGTTTGAATCTATTACGTGCTCGTGTATTGTTGTGGTTGAAGCTGAATTAGTCATTAACAGGAAGGACATTTTGGTATATGATTTTATGAACTACATTTAGATCAGATCGGAGGCGACGTAGTTGTAAATTGTCTAATCCCAGTATTTCAAGTCTGGTGGAATAAGGTATTTTGTTGTGAGCGGAGGAGTGAAGGACTCTTCTTGTGAAATATTTCTGGACTCTCTCGATTGTATTTATGTCTGATATGCAGTGCGGGTTCCAGACAGGTGAGCTGTATTCCAGAATTGGTCTAACAAATGTTTTGTATGCTCTGGTTAGTAATGTAATGTTGCCAGAGAAGAAGCTACGCAAGATTAGATTAACAACTCTTAGTGCCTTTTTGGCAATGTTGTTACAGTGGGCTCTAGCACTTAGGTCGTTGGATATGAGTACTCCAAGGTCTTTGACAGAGTGAGGGTCATCTACAAGTTCGTTTATTTATCTTATTCATGAAGTTAAATATACTTCGTGTTGAACCAAGAAACACATTTGTAGGGGAGAGATCCTTATCCATCTCTCTCCAAATTGTGCCGTGGTTCCTCGTTTCTGATGGTGAGGTCACCGGTTTAGTTACTGTAATAGTTTTTTTTTTAACTACCGGTACTTCTTCTTGCATAAAAAGGCCATAGCAACTCCATTTGAGAAAACTGGGGTAGCTCAGAATGTTGGGAACATCAGTGTTGGTGGTTATGATACACGAATACTTGTGCAATGGGATTTGCAGCTGGCTGCTTCCGATGCAGTGATTGGAAATTTTGCATGTAACGTTTTTAGAGTGATGACCTTTGGTTCAACATGACCTAAATAGCGTCATAAAGAAATTGTGTTCCCACAGAAATTGCACGTGCATGTGAAATTGGACATGCCGGGGAGAAGAGAAAGGAGGAGAAGGGGATGGAAATATAAAAGGCTAAATGTTAATTTAAATTGTCCCTCTTTGGAACGATCAAAGAAGCTAGATCGACTACCATGGAAAGATAATTTTAGACTCTAACTGTACTGACTAGCCATGCCTCTCTCCCATCTCTATAAAAGGAATGATTTGTATGGCATATTTATGCAGTGATATTATAATTTAATCAAATACAAATTCTAGCAAGGAAAACTATAATTTGATTGATTTCCCACAGACTACTAGACTCTTTGCTGATGGCTAGTCTCAAAGTGCTCCTTCCTTCTCCTCTTTCTCCTTCTCCTCTTTCTCCTTCTCCTCTTTCTCCTTCTCCTCCTCCTCCTCCTCTTCCCCCTCCTTCCCCTCCCCCTCCTCCTCCTCTTTCTTCTTATGAGCCTAGGTATAAAAGATCTTTTGTAAAGCAGGATGCATGGTTCACCTAGATGAGATATTGGTGATCTTCTCTGGGAATCTCTTGATGGGACTATTTTAAAATAGACATTAGCAATTTTTTCACCTGTGTGCACCAATATTAGATATGGTCTAATACAGTGATGGCGAACCTTTTTTCCCTCAGGTGCCAAAAGCACACATGCGCACGCTATTGCGCACGTGCATGTGCCCACACCCATAATTCAATGCCCCCCATGCGCCCTACCCCCTGAGTATGTGCATGGTAAAAAAAACCCGTGCAAGCATGCACAACCTCCCCTCCCCCGCTGCCCCGTTTCCCAACTTCCGGTTGGCCTGGTAGGCCCATTTTTCGCCCTCCCCAGGCTCCAGAGGCTTCCCTGGAGCCTGGGAAGGGCAAAAATGTCCTCCCCCGCTCCCCCGGAGGCCCTCCGGTGACCAAAAACACCCTCCCAGAGCCTCCACACGAGCCGAAAATCGTGTATTGAATTTTGTATTTGTATTCGTTTATTTGTCAAGCATATATGATTATAAGCAAAGTATAAACAGTAAAACATGATTGAATATATATGTAATAGTACAAGCATGATTAAAAGTAAAAGAGGTATGAATATATGGGTACATTAGGACAGGAACGGTAGGCACGATTGTGCGCTTATGCACGCCCCTTACCGACCTCTTAGGAATGGGGTGAGGTCGATGGTAGATAATCTGAGGTTGAAGTTCTTGGGGTTAGGGGAAGAAACAATTGAGTCAGGTAATGTATTCCAGGCATTGACCACTCTGTTGTTGAAGTCTATTTTTTTGCAATCAAGTTTGGAGCGGTTTACATTAAGTTTGTATCTATTGTGAGCTCTTGTATTATTGCAGTTGAAGCTGAAGTAGTCATTAACAGGTAGGACATTGAGGCAGATAATTTTGTGAGCTACACTTAGGTCAGATCGAAGGCGGCGGAGTTCTAAATTTTGAAGTCCCAAAATTTCAAGTCTGGTTTCATAAGGTATTCTGTTGCAAACAGAGGAATGTAATACTCTTCAATGAAGTATCTCTGGACATTCTCAATTGTGTTAATGTCTGATATGTAGTGTGGGTTCCAGACAGATGAGCTGTATTCAAGAATCGGTCTAGCAAATGTTTTGTATGCTCTGGTTAAGAGTACAATATTACCAGAGAAGAAGATACGCAAGATTAGGTTAACTACTCTTAATGCCTTCTTAGCTATGTTGTTGCAGTGAGCTCTGACACTTAGATTGTTAGAGATGAGTACTCCAAGGTCCTTTACTGAGTGTACCTCTCTCTCTCTCTCTGTGTGTGTGTGTGTGTGTGTGTGTGTGTGTGTGTGTGTGCTATATATATGTACCTATGCATTGGATCAGTTCCCTCTTTTGCTTTTAAAATTTTGTGTAATGCTGTCCTCCAGAGAACAGTATTTGTGGCTTCTACCTAATTGAGATTCTGAAACTAGTGAAATTATTATTATTGCAGTGAGCTTTTGGCCCCAGATGAGTGATTGAGTTTTGGATTGGATTTTATTATCAGCTTGGGATTCAGATTTTGTTATTATGTTTTTCCTCTGCTAAATTGTTTTTCCATTGTACACTGCCCAGGATCCTTTGCGATTGGGGTGGGTTATAAGCACTTGTCTCAGCAGAAGGAAAAGCGTCAACAGAAGTTTCCTTCAACAGAAAAAGCTGTTGTGGGGTCGTCTAGAGCCCATAAGCAAAAGCTTCTTGTTGATGAGACTGTGACAACAATAGAACAGCTTCCTTAGCAGAGCATGCGTTCTTCATCTCTGGAAATTTTAAAGAGGAGATGGATGGATGGATGGATGGATGCAGGGGCGGGTTCCTAATTTTTTTACTACCACTCTGTGGGCATGGCTTATTTGTTGTTGTGGCTTGCCAGCCATGTGACTGGGTGGGCGTGGCTTGCCGGCCATGTGACCGGGTGGGCGTGGCTTCTCGGACTGCTGAAGGGAAGGGAACTGAGATAGGTCCTGCCGCCCATTCCCCCTCCCCTCAGCAGCTCGAGAAGCCTCAAACGTGCGAAAATGCCTAGGATCATCACCGCACATTCGTGGCTTCTCGGACTGCTGAAGGGAGGGGAATGGAGATAGCTCCTGCCGCCCGTTCTTTCAGCGTCTCACGCGCTCCCTCAGCCATCCTCCCCTGCTTGGACTCACTGTGGGGTAGGAAGGCAGCGCATGCGCAGTGCCAGAAGCTCGGCTTCTGGGCATGCGCAGAAGAATTTTTAAAAAAAAATTAATTTTTTTTTAAAATGGCGGCGCCCAGGCACCGGCAACCAACCGCACCGGTACTGTGACGTCACCAGCGGGCCGCTACCGGTGCTATAGAGTGGACCGCACCGGTAGGAACCCACCACTGGATGGATGGATGGATGGATGGATAATTGATTAGTCTTATAACCATATCAAAACAAAAAATAAAATATGGGATTTAATACCAAGGTAAAATAGATGAAAGAAAATACAGAAGTAAAATATATATGTGGTAAATGCAAGGAATCAACATTCAGTTAAATACATCACCCTTACAGGATACCCCAGTCTGTTCAATGTCTGTTTGTAACCTTCAGATAACCAAAATGGGGCATCAGAGAGCAACAATTTTTAAATCAAGACGCCTCCAATGGTCTGACTTAAAGAATGCATACAAAGTCTGGCATCCATTACTCCTGTGGAACTGCAATTTCAAGGTTCTTCAAACCAGCTGTTTTCTCAAACTTGTGGTTGCTGTGGTGCGGCTACAGGGAGCCTCAGTTGTGTCATTGTAGTTTCCTCCCAGCAAAGTCAACGGAGAAGCCAGCGGCAAGTCGAAAATTGCTCCCGTTGCTTTTTGGCCCACCTTTGGTCATTCTGTTTATCTCTTTGGGCAAGTAAACCTTGACAAAGGATGACCCAACACGTCATAGGTTGTCTAGTTTGAATGAAAACCGGTAGAAATGAATTGCTTTTTTTTATTGCACTACATTGTAATAAACATCAAAACATTTTTCCCCTTTAGTAGCAGAAGTAATGCAGATAAGATAAAGGTTTCCCCTGTCCACTCGTGTCTGACTCTAGCGGGCAGCACTCATACCTGTTGCTTAGCTTAGGGAGCTAATGTTGTCCAAAGACATTTCTGTGGTCATGTGGCCAGCATGACAATACGCTGAAGCACACGGAACTGTAGGAGATGAGCAGGCTGAGCCTGAGGGAGGGGTCAAACGCATCATAAGTCATGAGTCCCTGCGCACCCACAAGATATCCAGCCCACTTGAATACCGCTCTTATCTCCTGCTCATTTCGCTTAATGGTTAGTTGGCCAGATTCTTGTAGAGAGCTTAATCTTGCAATAAATCTTTATACTTATTTGAACTGCCTGAATCTCCTGAATTCTCCAGTGCTTGACAGGAACACTCTTATCTTCCCACCAAAGTGGTACCTATTAATCTACCATATTTTTCGGAGTATAAGACGCACCCTTTCCCCCCCTAAAAGAGGCTGAAAATTTGGGTGCGCCTTATACTCTGAATGTAGCTTTTCGAAGCTTTTTTTCAGCCCTAACGAGGTGCTAACGATCTTACCTGCTCTTAAGGCTTGCAGGCTTTTTTATTTAAATATTTATTTAAATAGATTTGTATGCCGCCCAACTCCCTCCCTTTGGAGGGAGTTTTTCATTGCAACTCCCTCCAAAGAAGGTTTTTTAAAACCCTAACCAGGGGATAAAATAATGTGCTGAAGCTGACCAGACTAAGGATGCTACCCAGATGAATACTTGGTAGGCAGATTTCCCCCCCTATTTTCCTCCCCCAAAACTAAGGTGCGTCTTATACTCCAGTGCATCTTATACGCCGAAAAATACGGTACTTGCATTTGCATGGTTTCAAGGTTGGCAGGTGCTGGAGCAAGGAACAGGAGCTCACCCCATCGCGCGGAGCTTCCGGCGGACCAGCTCAGTGTCTTTAACTGCTGAGCAATCGTGCTAAATCAGGGCTCCTGAACAGGGGTGAAATGCTTCCGGTTCACTCGTGCCTGTCGGTTGTCAGCGAGCCGGTCACGAAGGCAGCGCGAGGCTCCGCTCACCCGCTGGGACACAGCCATTTGGGTTCTTTTACCCTCTGCGCATGCGCAAAGTGTTCTGCTTCAGAGGGTAAAAGAACTCAAATGGCAGCATCCGGGTGTGTGGCGGAGCCTCGCGCTGCCTTCGCGATCGGCTCTCCGACGACCAACAGGCACGAGCGAACCGGGAGCATTTCACCCCTGCTCCTGAAGCAGATGGAGGAAAAGAACAAAAGCAAGTTCAAATCCCTTCCAGAAGATTATCCATTTCAGGTGTCATGTAAGGTGAGCCATGCTCTGTCCCATGACAAACAGCTATACAATCAAAAAGGAAAACAATCTGTGCCAAAAGGCTTTGGTGAAGAAAGGGCTTTGTGAGAACAATCCTAAAGAGGACACAGAAGAGGAAAAGCATTTTAGAGAGCAAAGTAGGCTGATGAGACTCCAGAGGGACTGAAATTTCCTGCTAAACTTCCTGACATTTCCGATAAAGAACAGCAACAGATTTTTTTTCCGATTTTTTTTCCAAAGCATGTATCTTGATATTGCATCCATTCTTTCCTCTCCAAACATCCTGGCATTTGCTCATTTATTGTATGTGGCATAAGTTTAGCAACTGAGGAGTTTCCTGTAAAGCTGATTTTCAAGATTTTTTTAAAAAAGATTCCAAGATTTCGGTTTCTCATCTCAAAGCCAAGAAACACAAAATAGTTTTCTTTGAGGCCTCCAAACTAGATTCTCAATCATGAAAGAGATATTTGCATTTCTTAGTTCCAAAAATGCAGAGACCGTCCATTTATCTTGCACTGGATGAGTTTAAGATTAATTTCATGGGGTGAAAGCTTAGTTAAGATTAGTTTGGAAAGAACTCCACACCATCTGGCTGGACTTCTGCTTATCAAAAAATGGAGACAGCAATGTACAAATGATAGCACATTTGCTTTTCCAATCACCCAGCTGAATGTCTGAATGGCATAGGAGTTTTATTTTCTACCCGATTCCCAGGTCTCCCATATTCTGGCAAATGTCCATGGAAGGATTGTGTTCCATCTATGGTCTTCCCAAGTCCTTCTGCTAGGAGCGGGTTCCTTTTACCTTTTCCTACCAGTGCGCATTTTTAGGAAAAAAATATGGCGCCTTGCACAGACTGGCACAGACAGCACCGGAGCCGTCATGCCTAAATTACGTCATCAGCAGGCTACTACCAGAGCGCCCGCACTGGACCGCACCGGTAGGATCCCACCTCTGCCTTCTGCCTTTGAAAGGAGAACATCTTCTTCTGTCACCTTGTCCCCAAACTAAGGAATATGATCACAGCAAAGCTAAACAGGTTACTTTGGCGTGTAAGGCAAGAAATTCCCACAAAGAGCTTTACAAATGAAGGAATAACAAATGCAAGAATCTGTGCTAGGCCAAGATTCTCCACATCAAAATTAGTTTTCTGGATTTTATCCTGATTTATTTGTTCCAAACAGTTCATGGCTTTTTAGGATTTAGGATTTAGGATTTAGCTGATTGGCTGGCTGGCTGGCTGGCTGGCTGGCTGGGTGGGTGGCTGGCTGGCTGGCTGGATGGGTGGGTGGGTGGGTGGGTGGATGGATGGATGGATGGATGGATGGGTGGGTGGGTGGGTGGGTGGGTGGATCGATGGATCGATGGATGGATAAATGGGTGGATGGATGGAATGTCATTAAGTTGTTTTCAGCTCCTTTCATCATACTTGAGCCATTGTTTTCCAGTAAACAATTTCCAGTAATAACTGCCTTTTTTATGCCCACCCATATGCATTTTCTAATTTTATTTATTTAATATATTTATATGCCACCCATCTCCCCAATTGGCAACTCCTAGACTCTAGTAGTAGTCTAGGACCAAGGACTTTTGTATTTGATGCTCCAAATGAGGGTATTTGTTCCAGTTAGAATCTTTAAGTTTACATTTTTCAAATGCTTTCAAGTTGCCTAAATTTTAGGTCTCTGTTTAGCCACTTTGTGGGAAGGAGGGAACACTCTTTGCAAAACGTAAAGATGAGTAGATATCTTAATGTAGCAGATGCAGTTAATTAGACTTTTGCGGTATTCTACGGATATAGTTTTCACTGCATATTAATTTATCTACTTCTGCAGCAACTTTCAGGGTGACTCATCATAAAAGCATAGAAACAAATTCACCCAAATAAAGTGATTAATTAAGATCATCTAACACCCGTAAGACTGGCAAAAATGTCAAGTAAAATTTCACCTCTCTGTTGGAAGTGTCACAATACAAATGGTACATACGTTCATATGCGGTGGACGTGTGAAAAAGCAAAGAAATTTTGGGTCAACATTAGAAAAATAATAGAGGAAATAATAAAAATTCATATTGATTGGAAACCAGAACTTTATTTATTAAGAATCATTACAGGCAACTACTCGAAAGAACTATATTACCTAATAGTACATATAGTAACAGCCGCTAGAATAGCGTATGCTGCAAAATGGAAACAAAACGATACACCAAATGAGGAGGAAATCATAAAAAGAATTCTTGATTGCTCTGAGATGGACAAAATGACTAAGGAGCTACAGGATAAAGAAGATTCTGAATATTATTTAACATGGAACAGACTGTACGAATGGCTAAAGAACAAGGATAATAAAGTATAAGAGATGTAGATATTAAATATTAACAAGGAGCAGAAAATAAATGTGTATATATAGAAGAGCAGCAAACAAAAATATTTATATGTATTAGATAGATATATAAATATTATTTACAGAAATTTTGAAAAACCGATCTTCAACTGTAATAATGATAGTACAGTAATATATGTTTGTACGTTGTGTCTGTTTTAATGTAATAAAATTTGGGGGAAAAAAGAGCATCGGTTGGGAGAGTACTAAATAAGAGAGGCTTAAAAGGATAAAGACACAATGTGTTAAAATGTCACTAAGAAATTTAAACAGAGACAGGTTAGTCCTTGACGTTTGACCAAAATTGGGATCAGAATTTCCATTGCTAAACAAGGTGGTTTTTAAGTGAGTCATGCCCAATTTATTACCTTTCTTGCCACGGCTGTTAAGTGATTCACTGCAGTTGTTAAGTGAATCATGTGGCCATTAAGCGAAACCACCTTCCCCCGTTGATTTTGTTGATCAGAAGCCCGTTGGGAAGGTTGCAAATGGCAATCGCATGACCTCGGGATGCTGCAACTGTGTTGTCAGGTGCCCAACGTTTGATCACACAATCATTAGTGCAAGGACCGGTTGTAGGTCACTTTCTTCAGTGCCATTGCAACTTTGAACTGTGACTACAAAGATGATTAGGGGACTGGAGGCTAAAACAGATGAAGAATAGTTGCAGGAATTGGGTATGTCCAGTTTAATGAAAAGAAGGATCAGGGGAGACATGATAGCAGTGTTCCAATATCTCAGAGGCTGCCACAAAGAAGAGGGAGTCAAACTATTCTCCAAAGCACCTGAGGGCAGGACAAGAAGCAATGGGTGGAAACTAATCAAGGAGAGAAGCAACCTAGAACTAAGGAGAAATTTCCTGACAGTTAGAACAATTAATCAGTGGAACAGCTTGCCTCCAGAAGTTGTGAATGCTCCAACACTGGTAGTTTTTAAGAATAGATTGGATATCCATTTGTCTGAAGTGGTGTAGGGTTTCTTGCCTAGGCAGAGGGTTGGACTAGAAGACCTCCAAGGTCCCTTCCAACTCCTTTATTCTATTCTATAAATATTCTATAACCAAATGAATGGTTGTAGGTTGAGGACTACTTGTATTTAAAGGAGATGGGGATGTTTGGGTTTTATTTTATTTTTTAAATAATCTTTGTTGTTTTTCAACAAGAATTTGGAATGAATGTCACACTTACCTACCTCTGAGGAGACTCTCCAAAGATGGTGGTGGGCATTTTCTGAGAAAGCCCAGCCCTAAACAGTTACTTAACAGAATAACAGAGTTGGAAGGGACCTTAGAGGTCTTCTAGTCCAACCCCCTGCTCAAACAGGAAATCCTATACCTGTGATGGCGAACCTATGGCACGCTTGCCACAAGTGGCACGCGGAGCCATATCGGTGGGTACGCGAGCTCAGGTGATTTTTCGGGCCTTCTGGGCCCACTGGGAGTCAGGAATCAGCCTGATTTCAGCCTCTGGAGGGGGTGGGGAAGGCCCATTTTTTGCTCTTTCCAAGCTCCAGAGCCTTTCTAGGAGCCTGGGGAGGGTGAAAACGGCCTCCCCCCCGGAGGCCCTCCGGAAGCCAGAAATGGCCCATTTCCCAACTTGAAATGGGCCATTTCTGGCCTCCAGAGGGCCTCCAGGGGGTGGGGAAGGCCGTTTTTGCCCTCCCCAGGCTCCTAGAAAGGCTCTGAAGCCTGGGGAGAGCGAAAAACGGGCGTGCCATCGTGTGCCGGGAGCGGGGGGTCACACGCGCATGCATGGGGGGGCACATGGAATTATGGGTGTGGGCACGCACACGCACGACCCCCCGCGCTTCCCCCCTTTTGGCACATGAACAAAAAAACGTTCGCCATCACTGTCCTATACCATCTCAGACAAATGATTGTCCAATTCTTAAAAACCTCCAGTGATGGAGCACCCACAACTTCTGGAGGCAAGTTGTTCCACTGGTTAATTGTTCTCACTGTCAGGAAATTTCTCCTTAGTTCTAGGTTGCTTCTCTCCTTGATTCGTTTCCATCCATTGCTTCTTGTCCTGCCCTCAGGTGCTTTGGAGAAGAAGTTGACCTCGTCTTCTTTGTGGCAGCCCCTCAGATATTGGAACATTGATATCACATCATCCCTAGTCCTTCTTTTCATGCTTGTTACATTTAGAGCCGAGATGGTGCAGTGGTTAAATGCAGCACTGCAGGCTACTGCTAGTTCAGCAGTTCAGCTGTTCAAATCTCACCGGCTCAAGGTTGACTCAGCCTTCCATCCTTCCAAGGTGGGTAAAATGAGGACCCAGATTGTTGGGGGCAATATGCTGAACTCTGTAAACCGCTTAGAGAGGGCTGTAAAAGCGCTATGAAGCGGTATATAAGTGTAAGTGCTATTGCTATTGTTATAGTTAACTCTGCCCAGTGCCAGCAGTTCGATCCTGACCGGCTCAAGGTTGACTCAGCCTTCCATCCTTCCGAGATTGGTAAAATGAGGACCCAGATTGTTGGGGGCATTATGCTGAACTCTGTAAACCGCTTAGAGAGGGCTGTAAAAGCGCTATGAAGCGGTATATAAGTCTAAGTGCTATTGCTATTGCTATTGCTACATGTCAGCATGAAATCGTCTTCCAAGAAGAACTAATAAAAATGGATTTAAGAGAACTTTCGTGTGAGCTGATGTTGAAAAAGTTGACATCAAAATTTCTCAAGCATCCTTTTCAGATCTCATGACATCTAGAGTCTTTAAAATAAACAAAAATAAAAAAGTCAGAATTGTGTATTGTAAAAAAATATTTTTAGCATATTAAAGTTTTTTCTTATGCTGTCATTTCTAACTTAGGGAGATCTATTCAAGTTGATACCAAACATAATGTACCATCACCTAGAAAAGTGCTTTGGTTGGTTGTAAAACCTAATTTTCTCATGCTTCCACTTTTCTTGAATTACTATTTTTGTCCGCATCACCATTCCATATCCTTAACGATTTTGGAATTAAGTGAAATAGCAATAGCAATAGCACTTAGACTTATATACCGCTTCATAGTGCTTTCCAGCCCTCTCTAAGCGGTTTACAGAGTTCAGCATATTGCCCCCAACAATCTGGGTCCTCATTTTACCCACCTCAGAAGGATGGAAGGCTGAGTCAACCTTGAGCCTGGTGAGATTCGAACAGCTGAACTGCAGCTTGAGCAGTCAGCTGAAGTAGCCTGCAGTGCTGCACTCTAACCACTGCGCCACCCCTGCTCATTGTGATATAGCAATAGCAATAGCAATAGCAATAGCACTTATATACCGCTTCATAGTGCTTTACAGCCCTCTCTAAGCGGTTTACAGAGTTCAGCATATTGCCCCCAACAATCTGGGTCCTCATTTTACCCACCTCGGAAGGATGGAAGGCTGAGTCAACCTTGAGCCGGTGAGATTTGAACAGCTGAACTGTTGAACTAGCAGTCAGCTGAAGTAGCCTGCAGTACTGCACTCTAACCACTGCGCCACCCCTGCTCATTGTGATATAGCAATAGCAATAGCAATAGCAATAGCACTTATATACCGCTTCATAGTGCTTTACAGCCCTCTCTAAGCGGTTTACAGAGTTCAGCATATTGCCCCCAACAATCTGGGTCCTCATTTTACCCACCTCGGAAGGATGGAAGACTGAGTCAACCTTGAGCCGGTGAGATTTGAACAGCTGAACTGTTGAACTAGCAGTCAGCTGAAGTAGCCTGCAGTGCTGCACTCTAACCACTGCGCCACCTCGGCTCTTAAAGAATAATTTTTGGAACTACTGAATCTTTATGACATAATAAACATGCTCCTTTTGAGAGAAGATGTGGAAAAAAAAGGAAGAGAAGATGTATCAAAAATATTGATCCATGGAGGTCTTCTAGAGTCATTCCAAATCTGCTGGTGATCCAGTGTAAAATATAACAAATGGATTAGCTTTTGAGGCGCCACAAGAATTTTAGTCATGTTTAGTTTAGTGTCCTAACCAGGACACACCCACCTACCACTCTTGAAATGAATAAAGTTATATTTATTCTTATTCAATGTATTCACCCGCCTATCCTTACAGGAGCAAAATAGAATATACATGAAACCCCCTCTTCCAGTTACATTTTCCACACAACAATAATCCTGTGAACCAAATTGGTCTTGAGAGAAAGTGATGGTCCCAAAAAGAATCTGGGGAAAATCCACACAAATTCCTTGCCCTGTGTTAAATTGAGATAAAGTTCTATCCGTCCGGCTGCTACCGTGTTAAGGAAAGAATATCTCATAGAGGCGATATTTGGATCTTTTCCTTGGAATTCAAACACTTAGAAATAAAACCGAGATTAAATGTCTAATAGAAAATATTTATTTCAGTACAAAAACAATAAATCCTGAATAATCTACATCTTTGCTAAGGAACACAACTTTCCTGTTTGGAAGGCACATCAGAAGAGAATTAATGGTGGATTAGGAATGTAGACATGCGCAAACATCATATCACATGTTCTGCTTATATTGGGAAGTACCATAATATTAGAATAGGGATGCATCACCCTGCATAGACTCACAACTGACAATATTCACATTGTGACACCCTGGTATAAGGACAGCCCAGTAATCCATTCTCAAGCACATGTCTATATGACACCAGTTGTATCTTAAATCTTCTTGCATAGTTGAGTCTGGCCAAAGAAGGTTTAAGCCAAGGGGTCCTCAAACTTGGCAACTTTAAGACTTGTGGACTTCAACTCCCAGAATTCTCTAGCCAGCTATGCAGTTTGAAGATCTCTGGCTCAAGTTTGAAGACCTCTGGCTTAAGCTGTTGTGTTCTGGATGTGGTGTTTTCCCTCTTATTCTGCCTGCAGACATTGTGTGTGTAAGCACTGTAGGAGGCATTGATATACAGTCAAGAAGTGAGCCTGAAATGACATGTTCCATGGTGACAATTCTTGGGATCCAATTACTTCATCATCATCATTGGAGTTGGAAAGGACCTTGGAGGTCTTCTACTTCAACCCTCTGCTCAAGCAGGAGACTCTATACCAGTGATGGCTAACCTTTTTCTCGTCGCGTGCAGAAAGCACGCATGCGCGCGATAGTACAGGCGCATGTGTGCCAGCACCCATAATGCAATGCATGTGTGACACCCCATGTGCGCTACCCCCCATGCATGCACGTGTGACCCCCACCCCCCATGCTTGCACGCGTGACCCCCATGTGCTCCCCCTGTGCATGCGCCCCATGCTCCCCCTGCGCCCTCCAGAGGGCCTCCGGAGCCCAGGGGAGGCTGTTTTCACCCTCCCGGAGGCTCGAAAAAAACCTCCGGAGCCTGGGGATGCGCCCCACCCTCCGTGCATGCGCAGCAGATACCCGAAAATCAGGTGGCCGGTGTGAAGCGTGCGCACATGTGCGGTGGAGCTGAGCTGGGCAACGGCTTGCGTGCCCGCAGAGAGGCCTATGCTATAGGTTCGCCATCACAGCCCTATACTATTCCAGACAAATGGATGTCCAGTCTCTTCTTAAAAGCCACCAATGATGGAGCACCCACAATAGCAATAGCAATAGCAACAGCACTTAGACTTATATACCGCTTCATAGTGCTTTCCAGCTCTCTCTAAGCAGTTTACAGAGTCAGCATTTTGCCCCCAACAATCTGGGTCCTCATTTTACCGACCTCGGAAGGATGGAAGGCTGAGTCAATCTTGAGCCAGTGAGATTTGAACAGCCGAACTGCTGAACTAGCAATCAGCTGAAGTAGGTTGCAGTGCTGCTTTTAACCACTGCGCCACCTCGGCTCTCACAATACCTGAAGGCAAGCCGTTCCACTGGTAGATAGTTCTCACTGTCAAGATATTTCTCCCTTTATTGGCACCAACTTTGCCCCCAACATCCTGTTTACTCTCCAGCCTGGAGAAAAGCTCTCCCACAAACATTCAAAGTGACAATAAAGTTATTCTAAGTTCTAGGTGGGCAGAAGCTGAGGCAAGGAATGGGAACTTACCCTGCAGTACTCAGGTCTCAAACCTTTCCAGCTAACAAGCTCAGCATCCTTAACCACTGAGCCATTGATCCCCGGAGTCTACAACAGTACTATCCAAATTGGTATTCTTTGCATAGGAAGGTGTCTGTGCCTTCAACTTAAACTGGGCTTAGAAAGCTTAGAACTACGTCGCCTTCAGCACGACCTAAGCATATCTCATAAAATTATCTGCTACAACGTCCTTCCTGTCAACAACTACTTCAGCTTCAACCACAACAATACACCAGCACACAACAGATACAAACTCAAAGTGATCCGCTCCAAACTTGACTGTAGAAAATACGACTTTAGCAACAGAGTGGTAAATGCCTGGAACTCACTACCTGACATTGTGGTTTCGTCACCAAACCCCCAAAACTTTACCCTTAGACTGTCCACTGTTGACCTCACCCGATTCCTAAGAGGTCAATAAGGGGCGTGCATAAGTGCACCAGCGTGCCTACCGTCCCTGTCCTAATGTTCCCTCTTATCAGTACTCATATATATAAACAATGTTATATCTATGTATATTACCAACACGTACTTGTCAAAAATAAATAAATAAATAAAATAAAATAAACTCAATGTTGACTCATATCACCACGATTCAGTCCTGACAGTAAATCAATTTTGCAGGGGGAGGGTGAAGAAAATTCTTTAGTGCTAAAAACAGTAAAACGAACGTGAAGGAAAAGGAAAACTATTAATAGGGCATTTCCTCTGAGGAAGGTCTTAGGGTGAGTGAGAAAAGCTGATTTTTAGAATGTGATAAGTATACTGTATCATCCGTTAACAATTCTACAGGGGGAAAAAGAGATTCTATTTATAGCATTCCAGTTCTTGCATCAAGAATCACACCTAATGCATTTCCATGTCTTTCCTTATTATTACAAAGGCTGTTTTTTTTACCGCGAGTCCTACAGTTTTACTCTATTTTTTAAAAAATAATTTTTATTTAGTTATTTACATTTAAAAACAACACAGAAAAAAACATATATACAAAAAATAAACAAAACAAAACAAAACAATACGATAACATACATACAATTACACTATGTAACCTCTAGGGTTATAATACAGCAATTTGTATCAACAGTGAATTCATGCTTAAATAATAATAATAATAATAATAATAATAACAGAGTTGGAAGGGACCTTGGAGGTCTTCTAGTCCAACCCCCTGCTTACGCAGGAAACCCTACACTACTTCAGACAGATGGTTATCCAACATCTTCTTAAAAATGTCTAGTGTTGGAGCATTCACAACTTCTGGAGGCAAGCTGTTCCACTGATTAATTGTTCTAACTGTCAGGAAATTTCTCCTTAGTTCTAAGTTGCTTCTCTCCTTGATTAGTTTTCATCCATTGCTTCTTGTTCTACCCCCAGGTGCCTTGGAGAAAAGTTTGACTCCCTCTTCTTTGTGGCAACCCCTGAGATATTGGAACACTGCTATCATGTCACCCCTGGTCCTTCTTTTCATTAAACTAGTTACTAGACATACCCAGTTCCTGCAATCGTTCTTCATATGTTTTAGCCTCCAGTCCCCTAATCATTTTTGTTGCTCTTCTCTGCACTCTTTCTAGAGTCTCAACATCCTTTTAAACTATAAAATAATATTTATAGTTAACATAATTATGTGATCTTTTTCATTAACATATTTCATTATTATTCATAGATATAATTATAGTAACTTAACGTAATTAAAAGTCATATATATACTACTAAATTAATTATTTACAAATTTATTTTGCTTTCTCTTTTCAAGCCAATCATAAAATATATTCCAAATTTCATAGTATTCCAAATCTTCCTTTTCATTTAATTCCATTGGGCAGCCCCCAAACCACTTGTGGCCGAGGGGGGAAACGCACTATGATGCCAACTGAGCCTCAAAATGGCCTCAGTCCGTTTGGTTCAAGGCTGACACAAAGCTTGTTTTGCAGATCTGTCCTGGAGCCCAGGCAGAGGTGGGTTTCAGCAGGTTCTGACCAGTTCTGGAGAACCGGTAGCAGAAATTTTGAGTAGTTTGGAGAACCGGCAAATACCACCTCTGACTGGCCCCACCCGCATCTATTTTCTGCCTCCCGAGTCCCAGCTGATCGGGAGGAAATGGGGATTTTGCAGTAACCTTCCCCTGCCACGCCCACCAAGCCATGCCACACCCGCCAAGCCACGCCCAGAGAACCGGTAGTAAAAAAAATTGAATCCCTTACCACTGAGCCCAGGTGAGATTTAAGCTTCCATAGGAGTTTCTCCCAAACTCCATCTCATTGGAGGTTAATACTCAGATGGATCAGGACCAGCTAAATGGTACCAGTGGGCTCCAAGCAGTAATGAGGGCTCAGTTGGCATCCATAGGATTAAATAATTTGTGGATAATGATCCAAATCTCACGAGACTGACAAATTTCACAAAGGTTCAGGTGATGATGTTAACATCTAAAGAGGTTTGAAAAAGAGTTTTGGGAACAGTTAGGTGTTGTTCTCCTAGTTTTCAGGCTGGTCTATTGCTGTCTGTGTGTGTGTGTGTGTGTGTGTGTGTGTGTGTGTGTGTGTGTGTGTGTGTGTGTGTGTGTGTGTGTTTAAATATTTTTAAAATATAAAATAGAAATAGAAATAAAGATTATGGACAAATGGGAAAGAAAAGGGGACCGAGTGAATAGAGGAGGGAAGGAGGAAGAAAAATTAAGAAAAAAAACCAAAAGGGACTTCTGACATTTTTGGTGTAGCAAATACATATCAAAGTTATAAGGTCAACTTTTTAGCTATGCCACCGGCCAATATCCACCAGCCATTTCTATAACCTGCTTAATTGTCAAAATCCAAAGTTTCATTTCTCTCTCTCTCTTCCATGCAAAAAGTCCAGAAATGGTTTCCAAATAACCGCAAAACTATTTACATCAGGAGTTCCCAAACTTGGCAACTGTAAGACTTGTGGACTTCAACTCCCAGAATTCTCCAGCAAGCTATGCTGGCTGGAGAATTCTGGAAGTTGAAGTCCACAAGTCTTAAAGTTGCCAAATTTGAAGACCTCTGATTCACATTCTTGTCCCTAATTCATGGACTCATCTTCGTCATCTCTGCCAGTTCCATCATGTTTTCAATCCAATTCTCCATTGTGGGAGGTTAGGGTATTGCAATATGTTCATGAAGCTGCCTTTCATAATCATTCAAAAAACTTCCCTTAGTGCAGAATGCAACCGCTGGCTTGTTAATGGGTAAGATACAACGGTTTCCACAGTTTTACAATGCATTCTGGGCACTGCATTAGCTGGCTATCTATTTCCCAGCAGAATTCAAAGTGCTAGCTATAATTTAGGAAGTCTTACATGGCTTTGACCCAGATTTCCTTCTGGACTGTCTTCTCCAAATAGAGGCTGCCCACCTTTTGCAATTAAACTAGGACTGGGAGATGTTGGGTTCCTGCCTCCTCAAGATCCAGGCAGCAGATCTTTTCTGCAGCTGCTTCAGTTGTGTGAAATGGGTTGATTTTAACTTCATTATTGCCTAAACATTGTACCAGTGGTGGGTTCCTACCAGTGCGGTCCACTCTATAGCACCGGTAGCGGCCCGCTGGTGACGTCACAGTACCGGTGCGGTTGGTTGCTGGTGCCTGGGCACCGCCATTTTTTTAAAAAAAATTTAATTTAAAAAAAAAATTCTTCTGCACATGCCCAGAAGCCGAGCTTCCGGCACTGCTCATGCGCTGCCTTCCTACCCCACAGTGAGTCCAAGCAGGGGAGGATGGCTGAGGGAGCGCGTGAGACGCTGAAAGAACGGGCGGCAGGAGCTATCTCCATTCCCCTCCCTTCAGCAGTCCGAGAAGCCACGAATGCGCGGTGATGATCCCAGGCATTTTCGCACGTTCGAGGCTTCTCGAGCTGCTGAAGGGAGGGGGAATGGGCGGCAGGACCTATCTCAGTTCCCTTCCCCTCAGCAGTCTGAGAAGCCACGCCCACCCGGTCACATGGCTGGCAAGCCACACCCACAAAATAAGCCACGCCCACAGAGTGGTAGTAAAAAAATTAGGAACCCGCCCCTGCATTGTACCAATATGAAAGATCAAAAAAGAGAAGCAAGGAACAAGGACGATATAGTACAAGGGGGGGGGGGAATACATAGTACCGCACTCTTCTCCTTCCTTTCATTATTTTTCTCCCAAGTAGCTACTAACTTAAGTATTTCTGTGACTAACTTCCCTCTTTTCTTCAAAATCCACAATCTAAATGTGTTAGCCTGCCTTGCTGTAGATTATTTATTTATTTATTTATTTATTTATTTATTTATTTATTTATTTATTTATTTATTTATTTATTTATTTATTTATTTGTGAGACTTATATACCGCCTCATAGTGCAAGCACTCTCTAAGCGGTTCACACCATTAAGCAATGTATATTTATATTGCCCCCAACAATCTGGGTCCTCATTTTACCTACCTCGGAAGGATGGAAGGCTGAGTCAACCTTGAGCCGGTGAGATTTGAACCGCTGACCTGCGGATCACAGTCAGCTAAAGTGGCCTGCAGTACTGCACTCTGACTGCTGCGCCACCTCGGCTCTTATGTCTCATGTAAGGGAGCCATTCCTGCTTGAATCTACTTAGCTTTCTATTGTGTATTGTAAAATAGTTTCTCCCTTGAGATCTAGTAGCCCGTATGAAACTTCTTAGGGTGTTTTTTAATATATATTTTTGGAAAACTGCAAAATTCTGTCTTTTCCCACATCTGCCTTTTGCCTATGCTTCATGGGCTGATGTACCGGTAGTTAATTTTTAATTGATAAAGTTATATTTTAATTGGTTTTTTTAAAAAAAATTCTGTTTTGGCTTTTGGCTTTGATGGTTATTTTCTTTGGAGGGCTTATTGGAGATTGCTTGGAATCTATTCAAGCAGTCAAGCATAAACGATGGAATAAATAAACAATAATTTCAGAAATTAACAACTCTCTGAAGTGTGCAATTGACATTTTATGAGATGAGCCAACAGTGTGAGTTTTCAGGCAGGTTTACAAAATTATTCTTGGATCAGTGCTAACAAGAGTAAGAAAGCAGTTATCTCAGGAAATAATGCATAAATGTTGACAAGTTTAAGTCACATTTGCTTGCCAAAGGAAGGAGAAAGAGGAGGAGGAGGAGGAGGAGGAGGAGGAGGATCTTTGGTGTTCTCTGAGCTTGGTTGTTTTCTTACAGACATTTCATTACCAAACTAGGTATCATCATCATCAGTACTAGGAGGTAGGAGGAATAGGAGGAGAAACCTGAAAGTCCAACCCTCTTCCTGTACACAGGGACCAAAGGCCCCACTTGCACAGCTTCTGGCTTTGTCCACTTCCTGGAGAGGACTTCTGCTCTACTGCCCAGGGAGGCAGTGCCAAAACTGGGGTGCAGCCAGATCCCCTTCTCACTTTTTCCCTTGTCATGTTAGAACAGGGGAAAACGAGGCAGACATTCTTTGAAAAAGAAAGAAACCAAGATGCCATGATGTCTGATGTTTTGAAAAGGGAGAGGAAGAGGTGGGGGATGAAATAGCAGTTTCCACCAATGAGAAGCCGCCCCACCCTTGAGTTGTTGAGGAAGTGCTGCAAAACAACTCAGCTTTCCTCTAGAATTATATATAGCACAAATTGAGCTACATACAGCTCATTGTCTCAGATTTGTAGAGGCCTCGTGATGGTCCGGCAATATGACAGAATAGCAGAGTCAGAAGGGACCTTGGAGGTCTTCTAGTCCAACCCCCTGCACAAAGAGGACACCCTCTACCATTTCAGACAAATCGTTGTCCAATCTCTTCTTAAAAACTTCCAATGTTGGAGCATCCACAACTTCTGGAGACCAGTTGTTCCGCTGGTTAATTGTTCTCGCTGTCAGGACATTCCTCCTTAGTTCTAGAGGTTGCTTCTCTCCTTGGTTAGTTTCCATCTATTGTTTCTTGTCCTGCCTACAAGGTGTTTTGGAGAATAGATTGACCCCTCCTTCTTTGTGGCAGCCCTTCCTCAAATATTGGAATATTGTTAGCACTGCTATGCAAAGCGAATGCTCATTTCAGATCAGAGTATTTCTAATGGGTGGGAAGACACCAGAAAGTCCAACTAGACCCAATTATGCATTAGATTTTCTGTCTGAATCTATACTTATTATATGGCTTATTGGTGATACTAGGACTTAAGGACTTTTACATTCTAAATGCAAAACAATACATTTTACATCACTCGCGTGGTGATGTCATGACATGGATGCTATCACTTACCTTCCCTGAAAATACCCATTAGGAAGGGTAAGATCTGATTCATCCGGTTTTCTTTTATATATTAAAGAATGTGGAGGGTTTTTGAGCTCTTGCTTGTAAAGCATTACAATTTTCTGGCTGGATTCACGCAACAGATTAATCTATGTTTAACTGAATCATGTTTTGCTGAATCGGTCCAATTGCCAGGATGCACAAAACACACTGAGCTGCAAAGCAGCTAAGCATATATTTTTTTACCGCCGCACATTCTCTGCGAGATTTATATTTTGCTTTTTGTTCAGGAATTCAGAATTGCGTACCTTGGACTTCCTTCTCCTATTTTTGTCTATAACCTTGTGAGCTATTGTTTGGGCTGAGAGGGAGGGAGTGGCCCAAAGTGTCCTGTGCCCCCACCCCGAGTTTCCCAGGGGCGAGGCTAGAGTACCCAGCTGCTGTGGCCTAGAGGTGGAGCTCTTGCCTCACAATCAGGAGGTTGTGAGTTCGATCCTAGGTAGAGGCAGATTTGGGTCTCCTGCTTGGGCAGGGGGTTGGACTAGATGACCTGCAAGGTCCCTTCCAACTCTGTTAATCTGTTAAAGTCTCCCCTTCCTTGCTCAGCTCTTTAACTACTGCACCACACAATTATATGAATCGAAGCTCTCTCTCTCTTGAGAGAGATAAATGTGTCTTTCTTTTTGGCCGGCTTTCCAAACTCTTACAACAACAACAGCCCTAGTATAATTAGGCAGCCAACAAGTGAAGACAGGTAGGTTATATGAAGAAACTCAGGCAGTTCTGCATTTATCCAAAACATGTTGAAACATAAAAGGAGAAAGCGCGGCTGAATGAAGCAACCCATTCTTACTACTGTACGGACTAAGTTATCTTTCTTGAAAGGATTTAGCCCCTCCCTAGCCAAGGGAATAAGGAGGGGCTTCTGCGGCTTTTCTTTTTAAACGGAGCTAACTGCATCTGGTAGCTGACTCTGTTCGCAACTTTCTCTCTTACTAGGACCGAGGAAATAGCAGTTTGTTTTTTGATAGCCAGCTAATTTTGCTGATGTCTTTCTCATCAACCCGGAAAGGCAGATTTCCTTCTTTATAGGTTTTTTTTCCCCTCCCCTCCCGCCCCCCTGGAACTGAAGTCATTTTTCCCACGATATCACTTTGTATCTGCACTTGGAAGATCACCTGCTTAGCTTGGAAGAGGACGAGAAGCTTCAAGGGACAGCTGTCCCAGAGACCTTGCAAGTAAGTCATTTTGCTGAAATTAAGAAGCGTTCCTGACTTTAGTTCAGTTGCAATCTTTGGGGGGGGGAACCTTTGCCGTTGGGGGGGAGAGACTGTGCCGGGTGAGTTATGTTTCCTCATTGACATTTTTCTTTGCAAAATAGAATTCGTTCTATCCTGTCCATTCTTCTGCCCAGCGATGGTTGAGATAGAATAGAATAGAATAGAATAGAATTCTTTATTGGCCAGGTGTGATTAGACACACAAGGAATTTGTCTTTGGTGCATATATGACCATCATATATGACCATCAAGGAGTGCAATGAACGAGGTTAGACTTAAGCAGGGGGAAAAAAATTGGGACCTTGGCACAGGAAAGGTGCTATGCTATGAGCTGAATTTCTCTATTATTGCTTTCATTGGTGGGTTATCTCCCCCCCCCCAAAAAAGAGCAAGCGTTTTTAAGAATTGGGGACTGATACCTTCTCATTAGAAAGAGAGATGCCTCTTTGTGTCTTAGACCAGGGGTCCCCAAACTTGGCAACTTTAAGACTTGTGGACATCAACTCCCGGGAGTTGAAGTCCACAAGTCTTAAAGCTGCCAAGTTTGAAGACCTCTGTCTTAGACTCTCCATTTGGAGAATCTCCAGAACAATTTAAGCACCTGAAGGCACTTACTTTGGAGCACCTGAATGCCGGAAACCTGCTTTGCGTAGGCTAATGAGGCTTGCACAATCCTTTTTATGACTGCTGTTATCACTATTCCTTTACAGGGAGGGAGAGAGGGAGGGAGAGAGAGAGAGAGAGAGAGAGAGAGAGAGTCCTAATGTTCCCTCTTATCAGTACCTATCTTATGTATATAAACAATGTTATATCTATGTGCTTGACAAAATAAATAAATACGTACGGACCAATACGTACTTGACAAAATAAATAAATAAATAAAATAAATAGATTCCTCTGTCTTCAAATACACAAGTTATGAATCATCTCACCCCATTATCGGTGCCTTACAACTTGATTCAACTCAATCTGGTGAATATTAGGAATCTCATACTTATTTGCATTTGGCATGACATTAAGCTGTGCCCATATGAGGGGGGGGCACGGGATGCCAAAAGGTTTGCTTACCAAATTGATGGTTCAATAAGAGTTTACTGCTTGCCCCCCTTCATCTCTGAGAGGGCATGGATCCTGGAGGCTGACCAGCAACCCTCCCTTCGTATGCCCCCATGAATAAGGAAGGCGAAAACTTGCTCCCGGTTTGTTTTGCCTACTTATAGCCTTACCTGTGTGCCTATTTTAAACAGAGCTTGGGCACTTTGCCATTCTGCCTATGTTGATCCATTCACTCTTTCTACAAAGCATTTGTTGATTTAGTGGCTGAGAAGCGGAAGGAATAATTGAAGGTGTTAGAAGGTGCATTGCGAAATAAATGTTTCTGGAACTCAGTCTGGTGCTATTCTCTAAGGTGGGGGTGTCCAACCTGGGCAACTTTAGGACTTGTGGACTTCAGCTCCTAGAATACCCCAACCAACTCCATTTTGGTAGCCGAAGTCCACAAGCCTTAAAGTTGCCCAGGTTGGACACCCTTGCTCTAAAAAGCTGATCAGGAGGCAGAAAAGTAGGATGGGATTCTGAAACAACTGGACATCAAGGTAGGAATTGATGGCGCCTCAGTGGTACTTGAGAGACATTTTAGGATTTTCATCTGAACATTAGAAGGGAAGCACTGAGGTCTTGCTTTTTGCACAGAGACCTAATGTGGATCAATGGAGAAATAAGGACCCTTCAGCCATAAGTTATCCTCAGTTTTCAGATATAACGAACATCGCTGCATACGCCTGGTGGAAAGCCACTGTGGTCCAATGGAAACTTGTTCGGTTTCAACCAGGAAGGTCTGGTTTGATTAATTCCCAACCCTGCCCTGAATATTATTGAAGTCTTCACATTTAACTAATCTAGCAGGATGCAATAGAGATTTGAAATGAGATTTATTTGTATCGGTAAGAACCAACATGGTAGATCCTACTTTCAGATAACACTGGAGAAGAGAAATATTTGTAATAGATTTTGGCATGTGTTTTGGCCAAGTCTCAGACCAGACCAATGTGGTCCAACTGTAGGACCTTTCAAGACTACAGAACAGCCACAAACTGATTGGGTGGTAACACCATGCTTTGAAAGTGTTTTTTTTTTATTATTATTATTTCTAAAAGCTTCAGAAAGCCATACATTGTGCCAGAGTTAGAAATCATGTTATTTTTCAGCTTTTTACCTGGAAAAATTGGAAGGGAAAAATGGAAAAGACTGATGCATACATGTCCACCTTTTATTAGGCACTCTCTCTTTTTAGTAGTAGCCAAGTAAATTTTGCATGCTCAAATCAGTGCGTAAGCTGATTTATGAAAGCTGGCCATCTTTCAACATTCCTCCAAATGTTGTGATGCAATTCTCCAGTCAAAACCTGCATGCAAAAGTACATTTCAGTAAAAATAATGTCCATAAATATATTAGAGAAATTTTGTGTGTGGGTGTGCGTGCACGCAACATATGTGCTTTCCACAAAATATCTATGCACAGAGAAACGGGCAAGAAAGCTTTGTGCAAAAGTAGAAAACTGAACTGAACTGAAGGACAGTTCACACGGAAGAAAAAAAGCAAAATCGATGGTTTTATAAATTTTTATTGATGCATTAATAAGTTAAAGAATTTAATAAAATAATTTATTAATAAACCTTCACGGAACATTCTATAATAAGGTTCAGGGGTGGGTTCCTGCCGGTTCGGACCGGATCGCCCGAACCGGTAGCGACCCGCTGGTGATGTCATGATGGCATCACGGATTCGGTCGGTGCCAGTCCGTGGGCGTCGCCATCTTTTTTTTGGAATTTTTTACTGTTTGGAAGTTTTTTCCTCTGCTGCTGCTTGAAAAAGGGTCCTCCCACCTGCCCCCAGGTTTATACTTACCTTTATTCCTTGGCCAAAGCACAGCTGATCAGCTCCTCAGCTGTGTTTCAGGCTGATTATAGCTACTGAGCATGCGCGGAAGCAGAATTGCACGAGGGGACGTGCGTGTGCGCACGAGCGTATCGAGCGTGCGCGTGCGAAACATCGCGATGCGAACCGGTGGCGATGGTAAGTGGAACCCACCCCTGATAAGGTTAGATATTTGTCCAGATAGACCTATGGGCATTTCTTTGGTGCAATCCAGCTCTAATCCAGCAATTGCTTAACCCAGCCATTGCAACATTTTGGGACTTTAAATATCAATGCAGTCTCTTCTTTTCTCTTCTGCATTCATCCGTGCGTGACCTTGCCCTCCAATTGACATCACAGCTCCTAAGAATACATGGGGAAGTGAGAACGCATTATACAAGAACAGTCCAAAGTTGAGCTTAAGGACCCAAATAATGCCTACCTGTTTTAGAATCATAGACTCAAAAAGGGCTGAAAGCAATTTTAGGATTTCCACAGTTTAGTTTCCCTACCTATAAGTGTCACCTGCAGGTGGGGAAAACCGCCACTGGGCATTCCTCTTAATGTTTGATAGAATAACAAGGAACTTAAGATGGAGTGTATGTTTACTTGTCAATGGGCCTGACTAATGACTTTTTGGCACTGTGGTTTATCATAACAAACTCCACACCCAACCCAATTTAAATTCTTATCACTGTTTACAGATCTCTTTTCACAGTGCTTAGAATTGCATACTTCTTCTTCCTGTATCTTTCCATCTTTAAATAATGGATGGGCTTATCTTGTTCACAGTTTGACTGCATATTACGTAAGTTGTATTATTGTCCTTGTAGATAGCTTTATTTGGTTTATGTTTGTGCCTCTACTTATTACCGTAATTTTTTTTGTATGTCGTGATTGACTTTGAACGTGTGTTTCAATTAGCAGCTTCAATTATCATTTTTAACGATAACGATTCTTGGTTTTTTTTATTAATTGTATGCATACCCAATTAGTAAAATAGTATTTAAACTTTTTAAAATACACAAATCTCAAACAAGCTAAACATGTGAGCCAAGAAAGGAAAGAAGAAAAATAAATTTAAAAAACTGCCTTATATTTTATATTTATTAATAACTACTGATTTATTAATGAAAAACTATTGTAATTCCATCAGTACAAATATTATAAAATATTACAAATATTAACTACAGTATCTTTGACCATTTTGCTAAACTTCCTTATTCTCAATCTGGCTGCCATTTTTTTTTGTTTGGTAACTTTACTGATTTGTGCTGCCTTCATGTTCCAGTGTGATTGTCAATTTTTATATAGTTTCACAACTGTCATTCAAGATCCTTGCTACAATCTCCAACCTGTTTTAGTTTACTCTTAGTTTCCTTGTTCTCAGTTTTACCTATGTTCATGTTTTATATTTTTAATATTAACCAAGGAATGAGAAGAAGACAACTTTGAGGGGTCCCCCTTCCTGGGGCTCTCTGAGCTTGGTTGTTTTCTTGCAGACATTTCATTACCCAAACTAGGTAACATCATCAGTGCTAGAAGGGAGTGGGAGAGGAAGAGGAGGAGGAAGAGGAGGAGGAGGAGGACTGTGGGGTCCTTGGTGCTCTCTGATCTTGGTTGTTTTCTTGCAGACATTTCATTACCCAACTAGGTAACATCATCAGTGCTAGAAGGAAATGGGAGAGGAAGAGGAGGAGGAAGAGGACGACTGTGGGGCCCTTGGTGATCTCTGAGCTTGGTTGTTTTCTTGCAGACGTTTCATTACCCAACTAGGTAACATCATCAGTGCTAGAAGGAAATGGGAGAGGAAGAGGAGGAGGAAGAGGACGACTGTGGGGCCCTTGGTGATCTCTGAGCTTGGTTGTTTTCTTGCAGACGTTTCATTACCCAACTAGGTAACATCATCAGTGCTAGAAGGAAATGGGAGAGGAAGAGGAGGAGGAAGAGGACGACTGTGGGGCCCTTGGTGATCTCTGAGCTTGGTTGTTTTCTTGCAGACGTTTCATTACCCAACTAGGTAACATCATCAGTGCTAGAAGGAAATGGGAGAGGAAGAGGAGGAGGAAGAGGACGACTGTGGGGCCCTTGGTGATCTCTGAGCTTGGTTGTTTTCTTGCAGACGTTTCATTACCCAACTAGGTAACATCATCAGTGCTAGAAGGAAATGGGAGAGGAAGAGGAGGAGGAAGAGGACGACTGTGGGGCCCTTGGTGATCTCTGAGCTTGGTTGTTTTCTTGCAGACGTTTCATTACCCAACTAGGTAACATCATCAGTGCTAGAAGGAAATGGGAGAGGAAGAGGAGGAGGAAGAGGACGACTGTGGGGCCCTTGGTGATCTCTGAGCTTGGTTGTTTTCTTGCAGACGTTTCATTACCCAACTAGGTAACATCATCAGTGCTAGAAGGAAATGGGAGAGGAAGAGGAGGAGGAAGAGGACGACTGTGGGGCCCTTGGTGATCTCTGAGCTTGGTTGTTTTCTTGCAGACATTTCATTACCCAACTAGGTAACATCATCAGTGCTAGAAGGAAATGGGAGAGGAAGAGGAGGAGGAAGAGGACGACTGTGGGGCCCTTGGTGATCTCTGAGCTTGGTTGTTTTCTTGCAGACGTTTCATTACCCAACTAGGTAATCATCAGTGCTAGTCAATGTTACCTAGTCTGTTATATAGTTTGAATATCTCCAAGAAAACAACCAAGCTCAGGGAGCAGCCAGGACCCCTCATTTCAACCCTGAGCTAGAAATAATCTCCTTTCTTGAAAACCACTTTTTCCATTTGCCTCGGTGGACAATGCCTTTTCATGCCAGACACTGGGCCAGAAGCCATCCTGTCTGTTTCATGTTTGGGTTGTCAGATGTGACTCTTAGCTGCAAGCAGTTTTATCAGTTCGGACTCTAAGAAAATATTTCTTTTGCCCTTTTTGTCAGCCAACTAAAATGGGGAGAGGGAGAACACTTCATGAACGAATAGAAGGGAATCAATCCCTAGGCTGAAGCCAAGCATCTAAAAAGACACTGGACCCAAAGGGAGGGAGAAAGATGAGGAATGAAATTCATGAATAAGAATAGCAGTGATAATGTGATAAAGAAAAGGAGAAGATGCTTGGAATGAAGGCTATTCCTGTTGACTTCTGCTGCTCCATTTACCTGACAGATGACTCAGCAGAAGAGAATATTTGAACTGTAAACTCCTTGGTGCTCTTTAAACTCGGTTTTCTTGCAAACATTTCACTTGCAAATCCCACTTCCTTTGAGCACTGATGTTACCTAGTTGGGTAATGAAATGTCTTCAAGAAGACAATAAAGCTCAGAGAGTACCAAAGATCACACAGTCCTCCTCCTCCTCCTCCTCCTCCTCCTCCTCCTTCTCCTCTTCCCCCAAACCCTCTCCCATCTGGCACTGATGATGTTACCTAGTTGGGTAATGAGATGTCTTCAAGAAGACAACAAAGCTCAGAGAGTACCAAGGATCATACAGTCCTCCTCCTCCTGCTCCTCCTCTTCTTTTTCTTCCTCTTCCTCCCCCCCTCACCACCCCAACCCTCTCCCATCTGGCACTGGTGATGTTACCTAGTTGGGCAATGAAACGTCTGCAAGAAAACAACCAAGCTCAGGGAGCATCAAGGACTCCACATTGACAGATGATTGCCCAAAATTATAATCTTCAATTGAAAAAAAACCTACCAGTTTATATTTTCTATTACATTCTCAGGCTGAAGATGGGATGAACATCTGTGGCCTAGAGGTGGAGCTCTTGCCTCACAATCAGGAGGTTGTGAGTTCGATCCTAGGTAGAGGCAGATGTAGGGTCTCCTGCTTGGGCAGGGGGTTGGACTAGATGACCTGCAAGGTCCCTTCCAACTCTGTTAATCTGTTAATATGAAGCACATAGGCTTCAGTCAGGTCCTCCATTCTGGAGGGAAAATACTGACTGCTGATTGGCTAGACTGCCCGGCAGCTCCCTATAAAAGGGCTGGCTGTCAGACAGAGCCTTCGCTGGATTGTAAATAGTTGCCAAATAAAGAGCTGTTGTTTTGAAGCCACTTGTGTCTGTCTCTTCCATTCACCCTATCTAACATTTTCCATAAAGCAATACGGGAAAATGATCCATTTCAGCAGTCATCTTTTCATAGACAGTTTAGTCACAATATAGATAACACTGAATTAAATGTTTGGTTTGGCTTTTCAGAATCTCTTCTCATCTCCATTTTAGGAAGTTTTCTTCAATGGTTAAAAACAGTTGGGGGGGGGGGACAATTTATGTTTAAAAAGACAACATGTGTCTTTGCAAAGTATATCCGGCAGCAGGTCGCATCAATTACCTCTTTTGACCGCTGGGTTAAAAACTAAAGTCAACAGTTGGATGAACATCTGGATAACCACTAATTGCTCATCCCTGACAAATTCCAGGCTAACCCATTGACTGGGCTCCAATAATGTGCTTAACCAGATCAGTTACAAGTCTAATGACTTAGTTTGCTTAACATGCTAAGCCTGGCTAGCTTTTAGCCTTAATCAGGTCAGTTACAAATCCTGTGGCTTAGTTTGCTTTCACGTAGTCAGCTAGGCCGGTGGTTTTATTGCTTGCGATGTTCTGTGACACCAGAAATCTGATGAGCTTCTGATTCTAGGTGGAAAATCAGAAAATAGGTCCATTCAGCAACCAGGTTAAACAGGTTATTGGAACCCAGCCATTATATAAACTGGTATTTACATAAGCCAAAGGATGTTGAGACCTCAAACTGGGTGAAATCTACCCAAGTTGTGGGTGCACCTTCTAAAAAATTTCAAAAGTTGTCGCCACCTTTTTGTTTTGAATGCGGAAGGAGATCTATGACAACTGTTGAGTCCTCGCTTTTATGACCGCGCCGGCTGCCGCTTGAATTTGATTGGCTCAGACGCCGGCAAGCGGGAAAACAAAGCCCTGCTATTGGTTAAGAATTTGACAGCTCCACTATAAAAGGGAGCTGTCGAGCCGCTGTCCTCTGTTCTTGCTGTTGGTGCTGAAATAAAGCTCGTTCGTTTACTGCCGAGTCTGACTCATTCCTGTCAGCTGCACCTGCCTGACAACTTAACAACAACTGACTCACATTTATGATGGTTGCAGTGTCCCGGGGCCATGCGATCCACTTTTGTGACCTTCGGACAAGCAAAGTCAGTGGGGAAACCAGATTCACTTAACAACCATGTTACTAATTTAACAACGGCAGTGATTCAGTTAGCAAACGTGACCAGAAAAGTCATAAAATGGGGCAAAACTCACTTAAGAAAATAGATTTGGGGCTCAGTTATGGTTGTAAGTCGAGGTTTACCTGTACAGGACTGGAGCAAAATCCTTTAAAGTACAGGTAGTCCTCGACTTACAATGGTTCATTTAGTGACTGTTTGAAGTTACAGCGGCACTGAAAAGAGTGACTTATGACCGTTTTTCACACTTATGACCATTGCAGCATCCCCACAGTCATGTGATCAAAATTCAGAAACTTGGGAACTGACTCGTATTTATGACCGTTGTAGTGTCTTGTGGTCATGTGATCCCCTTTTGCAACCTTCTGACAAGCAAAGCCAATGTGGGGAAGCCAGATTCACTTAACAACCGTGTTACTAACCTAACCCTTGCAGTGATTCGCTTAACAACGGTGGCACGAAAAGTCACAAAAATGGGGCAAAAACCACTTAACAAACGTCTCGCTTTAGCAACAGAAATTTTGGGTTTAATTGTGAATGTAAGTCAAGGACTACCTGTATACCTAATTTCAATTAGATTTAGAAGTAAACCAAGATCATTTGTTTTAGTTTGGGCAGATTTTAGTGGCTACTTTCTAGAAAACGGCCATGTACGGCCTCTGTCCCAGTTGCACACCCTGGATATAAGCCTTCCCAGATTGAACCAAGAGTGGGTTTAGCCTAAGATGGTGCTGAAAAATATTTCCAGTTGCCCAACTGTGTTATTTCCCTGCAAAAGGGCCTTTTCTGATCCAGCCTTAGTCTGAGGGTGCTTGCTAACTTTTTTCCCACAAGCCTCTTAGTCATTCTTTTAAGTAGACTTTATTGCAACACATATCTGCAAATAGTAATTATGAAAGGGTAGCATGATTTCAACCCTCGCCAAAAATACACTGAATAATACACACACACACACACACAAATAAACAGACACTGATTATCTGTCCAATTAATCTTCATTATGGCCATAGGCCAGCTTAATAACATTGTTCATATATACAAGTTCTTATATATCTGGAATATGTCTCAGCAATCTTTTTGAATTACGCTTTTCTAAAAGCAGCATTGCTCAATAATGTAAAATACAATAAAGTGTGTTCAAGAGATCTCATTGGATGAGGGTTTTTAAAACTTCGAACTCTTATCCTGTAAGTGTTAACACTTATACCTTATCAGTGTTAACGCTTATAACTCTAACTCTCCAGTAGATAATTAATTTGATTATTATTATTTTTTGTCATGGTGCTTCATGGTACTAACCTTAAGAGACCTTTCTTGTCTTTCCATCTAAAGGTGATACTTTTACAGGCTGTTTTCTTTGATTTAGAGATAATAATAACAACAAAGTTGGAAGGGACCTTGGAGGTCTTCTAGTCTAACCCCCTGCCTAGGCAGGAAACCCTACACTACTTCAGACAAATGGTTATCCAACATCTTCTTAAAAACTTCCAGTGTTGGAGCATTCACAACTTCTGGAGGCAGGCTGTTCCACAGATTAATTGTTCTAACTGTCAGGAAATTTCTCCTTAGTTCTAAGTTACGTCTCTCCTTGTTTATTTATTTATTTAGGATTCTTATATGCCGCCCTACTCCCTGGGGACTCAGGGCGGTGTACAACATTTGAAAAACCACTAAACAATATAAAACAATTTAAAATACATTTTAAAAAACATACAAAATCTTACATACATGAGGGAGACCAAGATGAAGTTGTCTCAGAACCCCGCCTGCAGGAAGAGCCATGTCTTCACGGCTTCTCGGAAGGCCAGCAAGGTGGGGACAATTCGTATCTCTGGGGGTAGTTGGTTCCAGAGAGCGGGGGCCCCCACAGAGAAGGCCCTCCCCCTAGGCCCCACCAGCCGACATTGTTTGGTTGACGAGACCTGGAGGAGACCCACTCTGTGGGACCTAACCGGTCGAAGGGAAGTATGAGGTAGGATGCGGTCCCGGAGGTAACCTGGTCCTAAGCCATGTAGGGCTTTAAAGTTTAGTTTAGTTTCCACCCATTGCTTCTTGTTCTACCCACAGGTGCTTTGGAGAATAGTTAGAGAGAGAGAGAGAGAGAGAGAGAGAGAGAGAGAGAGAGAGAGAGAGAGAGAGAGAGAGAGAGAGAGAGAGAGAGAGAGAGAGAGAGAATAAAAGTGCTACATGCCCTACTGAAGCTATTAAAAGTTAATTATACTTATAAGACGTATGATAGTGAGAATTCTAAGCAAATCAGAGAATATGCTTCAAATGGGCAATCTCACAAGTATATAGGCAGTCTCCAGGTTAAGAATGTCTGACTTACAAATAACTGGTACTTACAAACAGACTGCCATTAAAGCCTATTATATTTTAAAATTGGGTTAAATACAACGGTTCGTAATAAGAAATGTAGGCTCTACTTTGTGAGGCTCATGAAAACATTGTATGGCGTCAAGAGTTCATCGGCCTCCGGGAGGACAACGCCTTCTGACATTGTAAGTTAGATCACATTGCCATTAACACTGGGTTGAGTGTGTAAACTTTACATTTGACTTAATTTTTTTATGGAGTGCTTGGTTGCGCTTACATTTTCATCTTTGTAACCATGCTTCCGAAGTGTAAATCCTGTAAATGCAATTGCTAGTGATGTTTCAAAGAAAGAGGAACCAATTGAATGGTTACAAGACCATTTATGACAAGAAAAAGAAAAGCTCTTTATTCCCTTACTGCCTACTTCAAAGTAAAGATAAAATAGACACTGTACTATAAGACAAACCCTTAACTGACTAACGCTAAATAAGAACCTGCACTGACGTACCTACAAAATCAATCTGAAGACTAACTCATCAATCAATCTTGTTTGTAACCCAGGGATTACTGTCTGTAATTTTATTCTGTGGTAAAAGTTAAAGAGGGACGCGGTGGCTCAGTGGCTAAGATGCTGAGCTTGTTGATCGAAAGGTCAGCAGTTCAGCGGTTCGAATCCCTAGTGCTGCATAACGGGGTGAGCTCCCGTTACTTGTCCCAGTTTCTGCCAACCTAGCAGTTCGAAAGCACATAAAAAATGCAAGTAGAAAAATAAGGACCACCTTGGTGGACAGGTAACAGCGTTCGGTGCGCCTTTGGTGTTTAGTCATGTTGCTGGCCATATGATCACGGAGACGTCTTCGGACAGAGCTGGCTCTTCGGCTTTGAAACAGAGATGAGCACCGCCCCCTAGAGTCGGGAACGACTAGCACGTATGTGTGAGGGGAACCTTTACCTTTAAAAGTTAATTGTGACATAAGCCTGTGTTTCTCAAACTTGGCAAGCTTAAGACATATGGACTTCAACTCCCAGAATTCCCCCCAGCCAGCTATAGGGAATTCTGGGAGTTGAAGTCCACATGTCTTAAGCTTGCCAAGATTGAGAAACACTGAGATAAGGAGCTTTGCTCAGAATCTGCAAGAAAGAAAGCTTTATGATACCTAAAATGAAACTTGAATTTTTCCAGATACTTAATCCGAAAATTGCCTGTTTTGTACTCTCTGGTGATTGATGCTCCTTCCAGTGAAGGCTAAAGAGAAGGATTTACTCATAGCATGCTTATTTGCCCTTTCTGCAGGCTCATTAAGAGAAAGCATCAAAGCCATTTCAAAAACGAGAGCAGGCTTGTAATTTCAAACAGAACAATCCCATTTCTCCAAGCCTCTTTATGCTTAGAGGTAAATGCCTTGTGTGTAGGATTGGCAGCAAATAAAACATTTTGTTTGTCTAGCATTGTTTGAGTCAGGCAAATATGGCCAGTGATAAGACACGAAAAGAAGGGGCTAAATCGTAAATATGTAAATGTTTAACCTTCTTTGGTCTTCTCCAGAGGTGGGATCCTACCTCTGATTGCCGGTGCAGTTAATCGCTGAGTTCGGCGCAGAGCCGAAGACGCTGCTCGAGCCTGCTCCCGTTCGCGGAGCGGGAGCTTTCCCCGCGCGCTTTCCCCGCCCGCATGGATGCTGCCAATTGCGTTCTTTTGCCCTCTGCGCATGCCCAAAGCGTTCCGCATGCGCAGAGGGCAAAAGAACGCAATTGGCGGCATCCATGCGGGCGGGGAAAGCGCCCGGGGAAAGCTCCCGCTCCGCGAACAGGAGCAGGCTCGAGCAGCGTCTTCGGCTCTGCGCCGAACTCAGCGATTAACCGCACCGGCAATCAGAGGTAGGATCCCACCTCTGGTCTTCTCAGACCTAGTCTATCCTCCTTTCCACCCTGTAGACTCAACAGAAAAAGGTGAAATAAGAACTGAACTCTCTTTCACACTGGAGATCATCACACTAAGTTTTTTTTCAGGCAAACCAACCTACATCAGTTCAATGTGGAAAGCCTGCAACTGGAATCTGTGTAATTTTTCCTCTACTTGACATTTCTGACTTATTAGTGTCTACTCTCTGGGGATGGACCTTTGGCAATGTAGATCCTTTTGCAGATAGAAGTTGACATAATTGCTTTCTTTGCTCATTTAATTCTCCTCGGTTTTATTTGGCTGTGTTTTGATTAGTAAAATAAATGATTAGAAAGGTGGTTGGTAGCTCTTAAAATGCATGATAACTGCAAATTCATTCCTCATAATATACCATATTATGTACCATATTCCACATTATTGCTTGGATCTTTCTACTTCCACTTAATCTCTTAATCTCTAGGCAAAGATAGGTAACCTCCCGCTTCCAGGTGTTGGTCTTATCATCCTTGACCATCCTCACAGATGTAATTCAACAACATCTGGATGTTGAATTGGAAAGGCCACAGGTCCCTAAATAACAGGGAATTGGCTGAATGTAGAACTTGGGAGCCGACCAAGTGATCACTTAGGACATTGCCGAGATCCCTTCCTTCCATTGTACATTAATGATCCATCAACTATTAAATTAGTCCGTAATCTTGGCTTGCAAACTATTCTGTGCTTTAATCCTGACAATGAATATAAAGTGCTTGTTGGAACCAGTTGATCAAATAGCTAGTGATGTTCAATTAAGAAGATAAGAGTTACCATATTTTTCGGAGTATAAGACGCACCGGAATATAAGATGCACCTTAGTTTTTGGGGAGGAAAATAAGAAAAAAAAAATTCTGCCTACCAGCATCCATCTGGCTAGCGTCCTTAGCAAACAGCCTGGAACAGGTATATTAGCCTTGCAAAGGTCCGTTTTAAAGGCTGCTTTTTCAGGTTTGCAGAGCTCGGTTTGAGAGGTTGTTTTAGCCTTGCAAAGGTCCGTTTTAAAGGCTGCTTTTTCAGCCTTGCAGAGCTCGGTTTGAGAGGTTGTTTTAGGCTTGCAAAGGTCCGTTTCAGAGGCTGGGCGGGCTACATTCGGTGTATAAGACGCACCCAGATTTTCACCCTCTTTTTTGGGGGGGGGAAAGGTGCATCTTATACTCTGAAAAATACGGTACTACCAGAGTGCACATCAAAGATTTTTATGGAGCAACAACATTAGACATGAAATTGCAAATGATGAGGAAGGCAGCATTTGTGAAGCATTGTATGATTACAGTGTTGGTAAAAATGTTTCAGAACCAACATTACTGGATGCAACACAACTAAAGACAGTAAGTACATTCACAACTACCTTTTAAGGTATTTGTTGGGGGGTCTAATCAAATGGGGGATTGGAGGCTAAAACGTATGAAGAACAGTTGCAGGAATTGGGTATGTCTAGTTTTGAGAACAGAAGGACTGGGGTGACATGATAACAGTGTTCCAATATGTGAGGGGCTGTCACAGAGAGAAGGGGACCAAGCTATTTTCCAAAGCACCTGACGGCAGGATAAGAAGCATTGGATGGAAACTGAACAAGGAGAGATTCAACCTAGAAATAAGGAGAAATTTTCTGACAGTGAGAACAATTAATCAGTGGAACAACTTGCCTTCAGAAGTTGTGGGTGCTCCAACACTGGATGTTTTTAAGAAGAGATTGGACGGTCACTTGTCTGAAATATTATAGGCTCTCCTCCTTCAGCGGGGGGGGGGGTTGGACTAGAAGACCTCCAAGGTCCTTTCCAACTCTGTTATTCTGTTATTCTATTAAATGCCACTGACTGCTACACAATTCATGACCTTCTAGCCATAAGGGGCAGTGGGGTATAGAGACTTACTCTGCATCTGCCTGTTTTTAATTTATGAAAAATAGCTCATTAGAGGTTATTCCCTTCTCTCATTTTTCCCAGGCAAATAAATGCATACAGAACACATTTTTGGGTGTGTCTTCCTGATAGAATAGACATACTTAGCTGCTCAGCTTTGCTGATCCCTATGATTTATTTCCTGAAAATAATGTTCCTTTCTGTTCTTGTTTTAAATTTTGCTTTGAGATTAGATTCTGATGCGCAGGAATGTTGACACTCAGAGAAAACACTTCAAACTCCCACAGCATCTGTCCCATAAATCTAGCACGGTTAAAGCAAAAAAATTGTAAACAAGCAGGAGAATAAAATTCCCCAATGTAAATTACTCCTGCGTATCTCTGTCGGAGCCTCACAGTTTTGCCATGGCTGCATTGGGCGGTTCATTTGAGCAGATGTGGGGGAAACACGAATGTCTTCATATTTATTCTCATTTGATCAGCTACACAGATGTGACATTGTGTTTTGTTTTTTTTCCGTTTTATTTTAGTGGTCACTTTAGCGTTTCAAAATGCATCTCTTCTTTCCTTCGCTGGCCAAAGAATCTGCCACTTGGTTTGGTAGCAGTTTTGGTTGGGAGGAGTGTGTTTAAGATATGGCTGAAAGTTTAATCACCCAGTTTTCTTCCTCTGCTGTTTTAATTGTACACAGGTAATCCCCACTTGGCCCTCTTGTTCTGTGACCATTCAAAGTTACAATGCTGCTGTATGAAGAGACTTATGACCATTCCTCAAAGTTGCGGCCGTTGCAGCATCCCCATGGACCATTCAGTCCTGATGCAGGTGCTTTGCAACCAGCTTCCAATTATGACGGACACAGCTTCTTGCAGTCATATAATTATTAAGCGCCATGGTGGCGCAGTGGTTAGAGTGCAGTACTGCAGGCTGCTTCTGCTGACTGCCGGCTGCCTGCAATTTGGCAGTTCGAATCTCACCAGGCTCAAGGTTGACTCAGCCTTCCATCCTTCCGCGGTCGGTAAAATGAGGACCCAGATTGTTGTGGGCCATATGCTGACCCTGTAAAACCGCTTAGAGAGGGCTATAAAGCGCTGTGAAGCACTTAGACTATTGCTATTATCATTCCCATTCATTATTGCATACCTTCAGTGCCTGCAAAGTCAATGGAGAAGACGGCAGGAAGCCACAAATAGATGCTGCAGCCCTGCTGGATTCGCCTTAACAATGGCAACTAGGATTACTGGAGCTGCCGTTCATAAGTCAGTCCAGTCACGTGACATTGTGCCTTATGACTGTGTCTCTTAGCAACACAATTGCCAGTCTCAATTACCATCATTAAGTGAGGAGTACTTGTAATTATTCTATTATAAAAGTATTTTTTGTATCCATAGGAAGTGAACCCCACTGACTGCATTAATGTTTATTTCCAGTTAAATGCATGTAGGAGTACAACATATCCTAAGATTATTCTTTAATTTTCATTAAGTCCCTTCTAAGTAAGGCAAAATTGGAATCCAACATGAAATTCATTCCAGTCATATACAGTATATAATTTTCTACTCTAACCTTTTAAGTTCTATGTTTAGCTCTTATTTTTTCCAAATGGTTTGGTGTTTTGTGTGTGTGTGTGTGGGTTTTTTTTAGATCACTAAATTGTTTTTACGTCAAGCACTGTTTTTTTTAAACCCTTTACTCATTTCTGGCTTTCTTACTTGAATAAATGGTGGAGTTTCTAACAACAGAGATCAAAATCAAGTTATCAGGAAATTAAACAGCAGATAGTGATTGCACGTAGCCAACAGAAGCACCATTTCGATAAATTTCTGAGGGGCCAGGTAGATTTAAAACTAAGCAAATAAACAGAACTTGAGTCAGAGTGGGGTGTGTCTTAAACTTTCCATAAAACAATTGTGTTTTTATTATGTAACTGGGAAGATCTTAAGATTGGCAGCATTGTTCCTGCAAGATGCTGTTCCGGTTTTCATTGTTGTTTCAGCTGGTCAGAAGGTCATGTTCACGGCCTCCCCTAGCAAAGCCCCTGCTGTCCTTCTGGCTATAATCAGGAACATCCCAAGAAGCCAGTTGGGAGCTGAAAAGCATTTTTGAACCAATTGGATTAGTCTGTGATCCAATTAAAACCAGGAAATGAGATCATTACTGCAGGCTACTTCTGCTGATCACCGGCTGCCAGCACTTTGGCAGATCGAATCTCATCAGGCTCAAGGTTGGCTCAGCCTTCCATCCTTCCGAGGTCGGTAAAATGGGGACCCAGATTGTTGGGGGCAATATAATGAGTCTATAAACCATTTACAGAAGGAGGGCTGTAAAGCACTGTGAAGCGGTATATTAGTCTAAGTCAGTGGTTCCCAACCTTTCTAATGCCACGACCCCTTAATATAGTTCCTCATGTTGTGGTGACCCCCAACCATAAAATTATTTTGGAGACCCAGCGAACAAAGAGGCAAACAGGGAGGGAGGGAAGAGAAAGACTGAGAGATATTAGCACATATGATCATATGGAGCAGGGCGGCGGCAATGGACCATGCTCCGGCACCACCTCCTTCTCCAGTTCCCTCCGGCTTAGCTCCTCCTGCCTCCGACGGTGGCGCCCTCAGCACCAAGGCTGTATGATCAGGCTAGCCCTGCGCTAATATCTCTCAGTCTCTCTCTTCCCTCCCTCCCTGTTTGCCTCTTTGTTCGCTGGGTCTCCGCGCCAGCCGAGGGCAAGAGGGCAGACAGACGATTCCGACCCAGCTGTCCTCCTTCCCACCGTCATGCACTGTGAAATTTAAGTGGTCGTTGGCTGGCCATTCCCTCCCGTGACTCCCTTTCCCTTCGACACCAGCGGGAAGAAATTGCCGCTGCGAGCAGGAGACAGGGGCGGCCACAGATGTCTTAAGCACTGCCTTGTACTCTCCAGCATGCAATCTTGCGATGCCCTGCCCCTTAGCTGATGCCGTCAAAGCTCGGCCGCCAGGCATCACAAATGCCTCTCACCGAATGGCACCTCTCCCGACCAATCGGAGAGCTCGGGCGAGTTGAACCGATATGGCCAGGCTTGTGGCAGTGGGGGGGGGGAGCTGAGGATGCCGGGGCGACCCCTGGGAAATGGTCATTCGACCCCCAAAGGGGTCCCGACCCCCAGGTTGGGAACCACTGGTCTAAGTGCTATTGCTATTGCTATTATGCAAAAAAACCAACAATGCTCCACTGAAATCCAAGCTCATAATCCACAGCCTTGCCTCATTAAAATGTATATATATATGTATGTACCGATAATCCTCGAATTACAAACATTTGTTTAGTGACTGTCTGAAGTTACGACAGCACTAAAAAAAAGTGACTTATGACTGTTGTGTCATGATGGCCACATAATCAAAATTTGAACTCTTGGCAATTGGCATGTATTTATGACAGTTGCAGTGTCCCGGGGTCATGGGATCACCTTTTGTGACCTTCTGGCAGGCAAATGAATGGGGAAGCCAGATTAACAAGTCCACAACTCTTAAAGTTGCCAAGGTTGGAGACCCCTGGGTCACTAGAAGACTTCCAAGCTTATGATTCTCTGATTCTAAGTGTTGTAGTTAATCCTACATCTCCTTTTCTATCCATCCGTGATCAGAGTTTTACACACACACACACACACACACACACACACACACACACACACACACACTTTTGAAATTCACCTCTGTTTTCATTGTGCTTTTTGTTCTTTACCTTCAAGGAACAACACGATGACTTTAGATGTCTACACCAGGGGTTCCCAAACTTGGCAATTTTAAGACTTGTGGACTTCAACTCCCAGAATTCTCCCGCCAGCTGTGCTGGAGGGGGAATTCTGGAAGTTGAAGTCCACAAGTTTTAAAGTTGCCAAGTTTGAAGACCTCTGGTCTACACGATGACTGCACGATTACTCAAGTAGACTTCTTGGGTCAGTATCTTCCAGAACGGAGCCTTCACCAGCCTCAAATTAATCCCAGCAAGTTAACAGACCATCTGAAGTTGAGCTGTTGGTATGAAAACTCTCATTGAAGAAGAATTCTTGATGCCTTGTTTTAAAGAATACCATGGCAACGTATTACTTAAATTAGAATCAACAGGAAAATCAAATGCCAGTAATAATGAAAAAAACTGCGTTGAACAAGCAGACGTAAACAACTATGCAATAACGTGTTCTTTAGAAAAGACGGCGAGGGAAGCGACCTCTTTTTCCCACCAATTGCAAAAAAAAATAATGGCACGAAATTCTGATGAAGGAAAGAAAGTTGGTACCTGAATCATGAATCTTGTCCAGAATAATTCTAAGCTAAAATGTATCACCCCCCACTTCCTGAACGTTTTCTACCCTTGAATCCTCTCAAGGGTACAAAGCTTTGAGGATGTGGGCTGACACATTTTAGCTTAGAATTAGACATCCTCCTCGTCTGCAAAAATCTAGAAGAATATTTGGAGGCTATCAAGGTGGTCTTCTTTTACTTTTATTTTGCAGCTTCCTCTTTATAATAGGATGGCATATGAAGCCGAGGTGGTGCAGTGGTTAAAAGCAGCACTGCAACCTTCAGCTGATTGCTAGTTCAGCAGTTCAGCTGTTCAAATCTCACTAGGCTCAAGGTTGACTCAGCCTTCCATCCTTCTGAGGTCGGTAAAATGAGGACCCAGATTGTTGGGGGCAATATGCTGAACTCTGTAAACCGCTTAGAGAGGGCTGTAAAGCACTATGAAGCGGTATATAAGTCTAAGTGCTATTGCTATTGCTATGGCAGGGAGGAGAAGTCGAATTTTGGGTAGCTGTGTAAGGGATTCTTGATGGGTAGCTATATAAGGAATCCTTACGACCACAATTGGGACTGGAATTTCGGTTGTATGTTGTGATGGTTATAAATTAAGGCACTCATGTGGCTGGATCCAATTTTATTATTGTTTTTACAGTAGTTGTTAAGTGTATCATACAGTCGTAAGTCCGAACCCTTTCTCCTGAATGTGTCACTTTTTGCTAGAAACGGGTAATAAAAGTTGCGAATTGTGGTCGTGTGACCATAGGATGCTGCAACCAGTTGTAAAATGTGAGCTGTTGCCAAGTGCCCCCCCACAAAATGTAACCATGCGATGGGGAAGGCGGCAGCCCTAGATTTTATGATAGCTGGAAGTAATTTACAGATCATAAAACACCCATGCTGAGGCTGTGGTGATTCTGAATTGTTATTAAACATCTGGGTTGTAAGTTGAGGGCTACCTTCATACCTTTGATAAACAAAGAAAGAGAAAAAGAGAAACAGAGAGAAAGAGAGAAAGAGAAAGAGAAAGAGAGAAGGAAAGGAAAGGAAAGGAAAGGAGGAAGGAAGAAGGAAGAAGGAAAGAAGGAAAGAAAGAAAGAGAAAGAAAGAGAAAGAAAGAAGAAAGAAAGAAAGAAAGAAAGAAAGAAAGAAAGAAAAAGAAAGAAAGAAAAAAGAAAAGAGAAAGAAAGAAAGAAAGAAAGAAAGAAAGAAAGAAAGAAAGAAAGAAAGAAAGAAAGAAAGAAAGAAAGAAAGAAAGAAAGAAAGAAAGAAAGAAAGAAAGAAAGAAAGAAAGAAAAAGGTAGGTAGGTAGGTAGGTTATGGCACTGACCATCTAATACCCCAAGGCATGCAAACTGTTGCTAACAAATTACTACTAATAAAGGCAGGATACAAATAAATACGGGCAAGGGTGAAATCCTCTGAAATCTGCTACTGGTTTGGTTTGCGTGCAGTTTGTGCGTGCATGCGCACCGCAGGCACTACAGTGCAGCACTGAAAAAGGGGCATTTTGAACCCATCAGAGTCTGCAAAGGTAACTAGAACAGCGAGGGGAGGCGATCAGCTGTTCCGCACGATTTAGATTAGCTAAAAAGCAGGATATCCTGCTTTCTAGCTAATCTAGATCGCATAGCTCAGCTGATCATCGCACAGCTGATCGTAGGATATACCGGTTCGCCCGAACTGGTAGTATTTTTTCTACTGGTTCAGGCGAACCAGTCCAAACCGGTAGCATTTCACCTCTGAATACGGGTAGTTCTCCAGTTACGACCATAATTGAGCCCAAAGTTTATGTGGCTAAGTGAAACATTTGTTAAGTGAGCTTTGACCCATTTTGCCAATTACCTTGCCAGACTTGTTAGATGAATCATTCATTGTACTTGTTAAATTAGTAACATGGGTTTTCAGTGATTCCGGATTCCCCATGGACTTTGCTTGTCAGAAGGTCGCAAAAGCAGATCACATGACCCCGAGATATTGCAACCATCATAAATATGAGCCAGTTGCCAAGCATCCAAATTCTGATTATGTGACCATAAGTCGTAAGTGTGAAAAATGATCCTAAATCACTTTTTTTCAGGGCCATTGTTAAATTAAGTTCAGTTTACCTTATTGTCATTGCACCTCGTACAACAAAATTAAATCCCATCTTCAGTGTACATTATAACTATAACAATAAAACAAAAAAACACATCCTTCACATTTGAATTGAAAACCTCTGATATCGCATTACTATTGCACTATACCAGTGATGGCGAACCTTTTTTTGCTCGGGTGCCAAAAGGGCGCGGGTGTATGCAATAGCGCGTGTGCCCACACCCATAATGCAATGCCCTTCCCCCTGCACATGCACGCACAGCCCCCTCCGCGCTGCCCCCTGCGCATGCGCGCAGGCCTCACTGAAGCCTCTGGACTTTTGGTAGGCCCGTTGGGCCATTTTTCACCCTCCCCAGGCTTCAGGAGGCTTTTCTGAAGCCTGGAGAGGGCAGAAAACAGCCCAACCAGCCTACCGGACATTCGCTACCGAACTTCCGGTAGGCCCATTGGGTCCGTTTTTAATCATCCACAGGCTCCAGAGGCTTTCCTGAAGTCTGGGGAAGGCAAAAATGGCCTCCCCCCTGCCCTCCGGAAGGCCAAAAATCAGCTGGCCAGCATGCACATGCATGCTGGAGCTGACATAGGGCAACACCTCACATGCCCTCAGATATGCATGCCATAGGTTCGTCATCATGGCACTATACAGTAGAATTCAATATAGTTAGTGCTCTGGGATAGAAGCTGTTTTTCAGCTTATTTGTCCTTGTTTTTATTGTCCTGTACCGTCTGCCAGATGGTAATAGTTCAAAAAAAAAGGGGGGGGGTACCTAGGATGAGATAGATCTTTAAGAATGTTTTGAACTTTCTTAAGGCAGTGTGAGCTATAAAGCTCTTCCGAAGAGCGGAGTGGGAAACCAATGATCCTCTGGGCAATGACGTTGACCCTCTGGAGCGTTGTCCTATCTACCACTGTGCAATTGGCAAACCATTGTCACTTTGAACAGTCACTAAAGGAACTGTTGTAAGTCGAGGACTACTTGTATGACAATAAAAGCAATTAGAAAACAACCGCTCAAACTGACAATTGTCCACCTAAGCCGTTCCAAATGTCCTTCTGGAAACCGCAACAAGAATATAATATTTCAAGCCTAAATCACTGGGAATCAGGGGAAGAATTTGTGAGTGTCCTTTTCTGTTTGTAACTGTATTCTTCCTGGGATGTATTTGCCTCGGAGTTTGTGGTGTAGGCTTGCAGGTATGTGTGGAGTCTGGTGTGGTTGTGTGCGTGCCTGTTTGAATATTTGAACGCCTGTTGTGCAGCTCCTGATCCATCAACCATCCCTGCATATACCGTAGAAGTTTAAAAGATTTTCTATATTGCTATATTAGAGATGCTTTTGTTTTTGTTTCTTCAAGCTGAAGGGTGTGATGTTTGTGATTGGATCAATTTTGGCAATTTAATTTGGTAATCTTCCAGGAAGCACTCAGAAAAATGTGGTTGGGAGCACTTATTTCTTAACCACGTGTCAAAACGGTAATTCTAATTAAAAAAAGAACCACTTTCCCGGACTCCAACTTATTGAAATAAATTTATTGCCCTCTCTCTCTCTCCCCTCTCTCTCCCTCCCCCTCCCACTTTCTGTCTTGAACAGGATTGGAGAGCTTTGGTCCAGTTATCAGCTCTGCCACATCTTTCTGGAGGACCTCATCTCAGTTCAGACAGCAGAAATCTTGAGAAGGATGTGAGTAGAACTTGAATGGTTGTTTGGCTTGGAGAGAGTATATGAAGGGCTCTGGTTAAGTGGGATATTTGTAGCTTAGGGGTCCTTGGCCTAGAGGTGGAGCTCTTGCCTCACAATCTGGAGGTTGTGAGTTCGATCCTAGGTAGAGGCAGATGATAGGGTCTCCTCCTTGGGAAGGGGGTTGGACTAGATGACCTGCAAGGTCCCTTCCAACTCTGTTAATCTGTTAAGCTTGGTGCTCTCTGAGCTTGGTGGTTTTCTTGCAGACGGTTCATTACCCAACTAGGCAACATCATCAGTGCACTTTGCATAGTTTGGGTAATGAAACCTCTGCAAGAAACCACCAAGCTCGGAAAGCACCAAGGATCCCTCATACAAGGGGCTGTGCATCCACAAATTTTGAACTGTGGCCCCATCTTCAACAGGCTACACCCTTGCCATCTATGTGTGATTCATGGTGGTATTTGTCCACGGCTAGCCCAATCCTTGGATTTAAGTCGATGCCTCAATCTACACTTCATCTAGGTTCCCCAACTATCTTTTTATAGGTACAAAAGGAAGCGTGGTCAATCTGATATTTTGTTAAAGAAACAATGTTGACACCCTTCCCCTATACCAGGGGTGGGCAAACTATGGCTCTTTGAGGACCTGTGGACTTCAACTACCCAGAATTCCTGAGCCAGCCATGCATGCATGGCTGGCTCAGGAATTCTGGGAATTGAAGTCCACAGGTCCTCAAAGAGCCATAGTTTGCCTACCCCTGCCCTATACCATTTCATTATCTTTGAAAGAAATAAAGATTTTAATATTATAAGCTGCACATTTAGGAGGGAAGGAACGTGATGAACACTGGTTCATCCAGTGTGGCACTGTCTACACCACCTCCTGGGTTTTAACATAAATCATTTTTGGCTTTAGCTGGAGATGGCAAGGAAAGAGCCTGGATTTTCTTGCTACAAAACTTGGGCTTTGCAATTAACTTTCCATCAGTCGATGGTGTTTCAGGACATCTAACCATCACTTTCTAAATTCCAGGGGTACCCAAAACAAGGTCATTTCAATTCTGTGGAGGATTATTCCAAAAAGCAAACATGAGATTTTAATGAGTCAGAGAGAAATGTACATCCTTCCAGTCTGGCACATCACACCATATATATATATATATATTGTAGGACTATTCTCATTTTTTTTCATTTAATACTGCACCAATTGCCTTTTCGCTGAGAACCTCACCAGTTCTTTTACCATATAGTCTAATCCTTTTTAACCAGGATTGCCCCCTTCTGGTTATCTCATTATATTGTCTTCAATAGAAATAAATTAAAAGTCTCACTAGGCACAATGGCAGAATGTAAGGAAGGAGATGATACCTAGGGGAACTTCTAATTAAATAGTCGAATTCATTTATTTGGCAAATACACAAATCAGGAGACGGTGCTAACACTTTTATGCTTGCTATTCCTCTTCTGTCTTGAGAAGTAGCCTAGATGGAAACCCTTCATAGTCTTTAGAACTTCTTTAGATTGTCTTTGGATGATCTTCTGAGCTCATGTCATTCCCGGTAATGGACAAGTGATGCTTCTTACAGACAATCCTCGACATAAAACTATAATAATAAAGTCTGCCCATTATGGTCTTATATGATAATGGCCATAAATTGGGTCAGTCCAAATTTTTATGACCTTTTTTTTGTAGCAGTTGCTAAAGTGGACAATGTAGACGTTTATAAATGAATGCCACAGTTACTAAGCAAACTCATTGTTCACTGTGGCACAGTTTTGCTAAAAAGCAGAAGTAACTAAAACTGTCATAAAACTGTGGGTTACTGGAAACTGCTGGAAATACGGTCAAGTTGTCAAGCACCCGCCCCGAAGAACTTCAGAACTGGGTCATAATTCCCTTTTTCCAAGTAGATTGTAACTTCCAATGGTTGCTTAGCAACTGGTCACAATTCAAGGATTAACCTGTACTCTGCATCTTCCCTGCCTGCCTTGATCATTTTCCTTTGGACTGCTGTATGAGGAGCCAGGGAGGCTGCAGACTACCAGAGAGAGGCAGACAATTACATTCATCCAGGGGTGGGATTGAAAATTTTTAGCAACCGGTTCTCTGCCTACTCGGCCTCCTGCACCACGGAGGGGGGGGCGTGTTTTCACCCTCCCCAGGCTCCGGAGGCTTTCCTCAAGCCTCTGGGAGGGCGAAAATGGCCTCCCCGGGTTCCAGAGGCCCTCTGGAGGCTGGAAATGGGCCCATTTCCTGACTTCGGGTATTTCCAGTAGGCCTCTTTTTTGCCCTCCCCAGGCTCTGGAGGCTTTTCTTGAGCCTCCGGGAGGGCGAAAACGGCCTCCCCCAGGCTCTGGAGGCCCTCCAGATGCCGGAAACAGGCCCATCTCCGGACTTCCTGTACTTCTGGTAGGCCTGTTTTTCTGCGCATGTTCAGAAGCTGGTTTTTAAGCACTGCGCATGCACAGCGTGTAACGGAGCGAACCGGCAGCGAAGAAAACAGGAACCCACCCCTGAACCAGATCCACACATCTATAGCAATAGCACTTAAACTTATACACTGCTTCACAGTGCTTTACAGCCCTCTCTAAGTGGTTTACAGAATTCAGCATATTGCCCCCAACAATATGCTGGGTCCTCATTTTACTGACCTTGGAAGGATGGAAGGCTAAGTCAACCCTGAGTCAGTGAGGATCGAACTCCTGGCAGTGAGCAATGAGTTAGCCTGCAATACTGCATTCTAACCACTGCATCACCATGAAGGTTTAATTAAATTGAATCAATCTTCTCAACTAATGGTTAGCACCTGCTTGGAATTAATAGAATAGAATAGAATTCTTTATTGGCCAAGTGTGATTGGACACACAAGGAATTTGTCTTTGGTGCATATGCTCTCAGTGTACATAAAAGAAAAGATACATTTGTCAAGAATCATGAGCTGCAACACTTAATGATTGTCATAGGGTCAAATAAGCAATCAGGAAACAATCAATATTAATATAAATCGTAAGGATACAAGCAACAAGTTTCAGTCATACAGTCATAAGTGGGAGGAGATTGGTGATAGGAACAATGAGGAAAACTAATAGTAATAGTAATGCAGCCATAGTACACTCAAGTGGGGTTAGACTTACTTGTGGCTACATAAAGATTCTAGGCTGATTCCTCTTTTCCCGCCACCCCCAGGTTCTGCCATTCCTTCTCCCACAATGAGATTTAAGAAGAAATCAGTTTTTTGAGCTTCTTGATTGGTAGCATCTTTATATTTGAATTTCATTCTGAGTGTGTCATATCTTTTCTCCCCCCCCCACCTTTTTTTCCTCCCTCTCTCTCTCTCTCTCTCTCTCTCTCTAGGAGATGAGTGTGATCCCATGGCTTTTCCTGCAAACACAACACAAAACATGTCATGCAATGCCACCATTGCTGAGTTTCGCAGTCAGGTGTATCCTGTGACATACTCCATAATCTCAATCCTGGGATTTGTGGGAAATGGCTTCGTGTTGTGTGTCCTCATCAGGACGTACCAGGAGAAGACAGCTTTCCAGATATACATGTTCAACCTTGCCATTGCAGATCTTCTCTTTGTATGTACTCTGCCCCTGCGAGTGGTCTATTACCTCTATAAAGGCAACTGGTTCTTTGGTGACTTTTTGTGCCGGATCAGCTCCTACGCCATGTATGTCAACTTGTACTGTAGCATCCTGTTCATGACGGCGATGAGTTTCTTCCGTTGCATTGCCATTGTTTTCCCAATCTGGAATATCCAATTTATCTCCCGAAAGAGGGCCACCATCGTCTGCGTTGGCATTTGGTTCTTCGTAACCCTGACCACCACTCCGTTTTTGCAGAGAAGTGCCCAGTTATCCAATGAAAATATAACCAAATGCTTTGAGCCACCGAGGAGCAAGGATGTGAGGAAGCTGATGGTTCTCCACTACATTTCATTGTTTGTCGGTTTCATCTTTCCTTTCATCACGATCACCATCTGTTACGCCATGATCCTAAACAAGCTCCTGAAGAATCCCATGCATAAGAAAGAAGGCACTCGTAGAAAAGCCATCTGGATGATCCTGATTGTGACCATTGTCTTCCTCGTGAGCTTCACCCCATATCATGTTCAGCGCACGGTCCACCTCCACTTGAGGTGGAAACTTGAAGATGAGACTTCCTGTGAGAGCCTCTACATGCAGAAATCCGTGGTGATAACCTACTCCCTTGCAGCCTTCAACTGTTGCTTCAACCCGCTGCTCTATTACTTTTCTGGAGGTAATTTCCGTAGGAGACTTTCCACTTTCCAAAAGGGCTCTATTTCCAGTACTCATCACCGGAAGATGTCCTCAAAGATGGAGGAAGCAGTGAATGGAAACATGGTGGAACACGTGTAAGGGTCTTTTCATCTGTTCCTCAGCAAAAACATACATTTTGGAAGTGACAGGAAGACTGCAGGCCTAGCAACTTGTAAAACTCAAACTATGAGTTGGCATGAGCAATGCCCTTGCCATTATACCAACTCCCTTCAAACAGATGCCAACCTGAGATGCCGGTTATTGTGTGTCAGCGGTTTACCTAGTTTCTCAACATGGTGCCCAGAGGAGCAAGTGTGTGTAAATAGACATTCTCTTGGCCACAACCAGATTCCTTGCTTCAACTGAATTTTCAGATATGCCTCTGGGACCTGAATGAAATTTAAAAGATATTTTAAGACATAAAGACGATGATGAAATCAATCCAATGCTTTGTTTGGAACTATGCCCACTTGCTCAAAAAAAGGCAGTGATAAGCAGGGAAATAGGGCAAGAGAATGGACTAAATTGTAAGTAGATTTGAAGCTGATGCCTTGTAATAGCCAGTTTGATCTAGTGGTTAAAGCACCAGTTTAAAAAGTGGGAGATCATGAGTTCAAGTCCGGTCTCAGCTATGAAAGTCAGCTGGGTGATTATGGGCCAATCCCCAGGAGATGGTGAGTTCTAGTCCCACCTTAGGCATGAAAGGTGGCTGGATGACTTTGGGCCAATCATCAGGAGATGGTGAATTCTAGTTCCACCTTAGGCATGAAAGTCAGCTGGGTGATTATGGGCCAATCACCAGGAGATGGTGAATTCTAGTTCCACCTTAGGCATGAAAGGGGGCTGGGTGACTCTGGGCCAGTGCCTTTTTCTCTCTCTTCAACCCACCTCACGGAGATATTATTGTGGGGAAAATAGGAGGGGAAAAAGTGTGTTGGACATACTGTATACACATCTTATTTGTTAAAAACAATAAAGCGATATAATACAAAGAACTGGTTATGTTCCCTAGTAAGCTATTTTGCAAATAGACCATTTCCTCCTCCAGAAGATATTGTGCAATCAGATTTTCAAGACACCAAAAGGATCCAATGACCTTCCCCAAATCTTGGGGATTTCTACTCTAAACCAGACAAGTTGATTTCATAATAGCACTTTGCTTTTTCTTCTCTGAAGCTCAAGGCTGTTTGTGCTTGAACAACGCTCAGGAGCTGAGGTGGTGCAGTGGTTAAAGTGCAGCACTGCAGTTCAGCAGTTCAAATCTCACCAGGCTCAAGGTTGACTCAGCCTTCCATCCTTCCGAGGTGGGTAAATTGAGGACCCAGATTGTTGGGGGCAAGAGGCTGAACTCTGTAAACTGCTTAGAGACGGCTGTAAAGCACTATGAAGCGGTATATAAGTCTAAGTGCTATTGCTATTGCATGCCAAGCTTATCAGAAACAAATCTCTTCCGTCTTTTTTGCCCAAACACGGAAGAGCAAGTGGAATATATTTGGTTGTATTACTACTGCTTTAAAATTCCTTAGTAAGGCCACACCTGGAATACAGCATCCAGTTTTGGTCACCACATTACAAAAAAGATATTGAGGCTTTGGAACAAGTGCAGAGAAGAGCAGCTAAGATGATTAAGGAGACTTAACACATGAAGAACAGTTGCAGGAATTGGGTATGTGTAGTCGAGAGAAAATAAGAAACGATAGCAGTATTTCAGTATTTGAGAGGTTGCCACGAAGAGGAGGGGGTGGGCAACTTAGTTTCCAAAGCATCTGAAAGCAGGACAAGAAACAATGGAGAGAACCAACCTGGAATGAAGGAGAAACTTCCTAAAAGTGAGCACAATTAACCAGTGGAACGGCTTGCCTTCTGAACTTGTGCTTTATCACTGGGGGGGGGGTGTTAAGAAGAGACTGGACAGCCACTTGTCTGAAATGGTATAGGGCAGGGGTGTCAAATTGGCGACCCATGGGCTGGATGTGCCATGTGTAGGCCATGCCCATCCCGGCTCGGGAAAGGCAAAAAACATCACAATACGTCATGTGACATTGTGACTTGGCGAGTTTGACACCCGTGGTATAGGGTCTCCTGCTTTAGCAGGGGATTGGGCTAGAAGACCTCCAAGGCCCCTTCCAGCTCTAGTCAGAATTGAATTGAGTTGATGTTTAATATGATATTGTGGCTGCCTACCCTTGTTGTGATATTCTCAACTCCAACAAGTACCTGACTATTCCCTGGTTGAGCATATATAGCAATAGCACTTAGACTTATACACAGCTTTCCTAGTGCTTTTACAGCCCTCTCTAAGTGGTTTACAGAGTCAGCATATTGCCCCCAACAATCTGGGTCCTTATTTTATCCACCTCGGAAGGATGGAAGGTTGAATCAACCTTGAGCCGGTCAGGATCGAACTGCTGACAGTGGGCAGAGTTAACTATATCAATAGCAATAGCACTTAAACTTATATACCACTTCACAGTGCTTTACATCCCTCTCTAAGCGGTTTAGAGAGTCAGCATATTGCCCCCAACAATCTGGGTCCTTATTTTACCCACCTCGGAAGGATGGAAGGCTAAGGTGGGACAACCTTGAGCCAGTGAGATTTGAACTGCTGAACTGAGTCCCACGGGATTGGGCGGCCTATAAGAGCGTTTAAATAAATAAATAAATAAATAAATAAATAAATAAATAAATAAACTGTAGCTAGCAGTCAGCTGAAATAGCCTGCAGTACTGCACTCTAACCACTGCACTACCTCGGCTCTTATGGATTGCTGAGATGAACTATATGGGGGAAAAGCCATATTTTTCTAACCTGGGAATCTCCTGATGAATTGGACTTTTTAAGTTCTGGAGTCCTTTGTGCTGGTTAGAGATTCTAGTAATTTTTGGTATAATGTTTGGTATAATGAGAATACTGAATTGGGAAAAACTAAGATTAATTAAGGCTCCACACTGATAGTTATAAAAAAGTGAGTTTTCCCTTTTTGGTAAAGAACTGTTGAATGGGGAATATTCGGCTGAGTCATCTTGAGGACATCCTCTTTTGATAATGGGTGACTTTTCTCTTTTGTCCTAAAAGCAAGCTTTTCTTTTTTGACGTGGAAAAGGAAATTGAGCTGCTTATTTTAAACTGGGAGGTGCAATCTGCTATTAAAACAGTGCTTCACAAATAGTGGGGCGGGCCCCCTGGGGGGCGCAGAGCTATGCCGGGGGGGGGGGCACATGACCCCTGGGAACGAGCTCTTTTTTTTGCTGCAGGGAGTAGGGTTTTGCACCGAACAATAGCACAGAGCACAGAGCAGGAGATATGAAGTGCAGATAGCAAACCCTTAAGAGACACCATGGAAAAATAGTTAACAGGGATGAAAAGAAAAGTGGAGAGAGACAGAGATAATGAGACAAACGTAAGTCTCCAGAAAGATAAGATGAGGAAATATGACGAACATATGTAGCACTTGGCTTCACTGTGACTACGATGGGAGACGAGGAAAGACCGGTATGTTTACTGTGTCTAAAAAAGTTGGCAGCGGACAGCATGAAGCCAAATAAATTAAGGCGTCACTTAAACACATTACACCCCAATCACACTGATAAGCCGCTTGAGTTTTTTCAGCGAAAACATGCTGAATATTGCAAACAATCGTCCCGGTGGAGAGTTGGGGTGTGTGTGCAAAAATGTTTACTTCTTCCTAGGGGGGTGCGTAACAGAAAATAATTGAGAAGCATTGATTTAACCCCTCATGGTATTTTATTGTTGCTTTTGTAATTTTTATGATTATGTGACCTTTTTGTCATCCTTAAAATATTGGATGATACTTTTATGTATCATCTATAGGATTCTATTATGATTTGAATGGTTGTACAAACTGTTGCAGCCGGGTTATGCTTGGAAGATGTGATGCTTATTGTGTTAAAGAAACAATAAAGTGTTTGAAACTGCTTTCGAGTCTGACTATATTTGTGATCCTGCAATCAGGAGCTTCGACCTGTTGGGCACCCGGCACTTCTGCTCTTTGCTGAAGTCAGGGATATATCAGGGATAAGTTCCGGCCCATGAAAGCAGTATGTATGTATTTTTAAATCGATTTTTCTGTTTTAATTTGCTTTTAACTATTTTTTAGATTTTGTATTTGACATGTTGTTAGCCGCCCAGAGTCCCTCGGGAGTTGGGCGGCATACAAATCTATTCAATAAATAAATAAAGTCACCAAGGACCATCTTTTGTGAGGATTTGGGGTTTTGGTGTATTCCGAAATGTCCTGTTCTACCAAAATAAACCTCCAATGAAACCTCTCACATTTTGGGATGATTATAACCCCCCCTCTGTCTAAATAGACTAATCCATCAGGTTAAAAGAGATTGAGGTGACCCTCAGTGTGCCCCCACCACTGTGAATGTGATGAATCAATAGTGTCAGTTTTCCCCCACATATATACACCATTCACATTTAGGAACAGCATGATGATTGCCAAAATTCTTGGCCAAAATAGCATTTTGGATTTATTTGCATGACCCAGACAAGAAAGCTTCAAGGAATTTAAGGGTTTGGGTCTCCATCTTCAATCTGGATTACAGGTAGTCCTCAATTTATAACGGTTCGTTTAGGGACGGTTCAAAATTACAACATCACTGGGAAAAAAATGAGTTATGACTATTTTTCACACGACCATTGCAGCATCCCCGTGGTCACATGATCAAAATTCAGACAGCTGGCAACTGACTCCTATTTATGACGGTCACAGTGTCCTGAGGTCACACGATCCTCTTTTGTGACCTTCTGACAAGCAAAGTCAATGGGGAAGCCAGATTCACTTAACGACCGTGTGACTAACTCTCTATCCTTCCACTTTATTCATTGGAGAAGCTTCAACTTTTTTGCCATTGATTGAACAGTCACTAAACGGACTGTTGTAAGTCAAGGACTACCTGTACAACTGCTAGGAACAGAAAATGTTGGAAAATGTTGTCCTGAGGCAGGTAAGAAAAAAATGTAATAGACAAGCAACGGGGGGGGGGGGGGAAACAAGATTCAACCCAAATCATCTTCATCACTCATTTATTACAATTCTCCTTTCCAACCCCCCCCTTGCATTCAATCATATAGTAACTCTAGTGTTCTACATATAAAACACTCATTAAAAATACATTTTTCTTAAAGCTGCTCCTGTTAAAAGAAGTGAGACCTTAAGTAAATTACACACCCAGTTTGCCACGTTGTTGGATTTTAGGCAACAGGTTTGCAAACCACAGAAAATCGCATCAGTGACCACTAAAGTTGCAACGCTCAAAAAAAAAAATCTGGATTCTTAGTAGTCTATCCGTAGGAAAATCAACTTCTGTATAAACCTTATGAGGACTGGAAGCTTGGTCCAGAGAAAAAGATGACTGTCAGATAAAGGGAAGGCTTATACACCTCCCCCCACGCATAGTGGATGGGTCCTTGAGCATAGCTGCACCCCTCCATCATCTCAAGAGGTTTATGACCAATTTTTCCATCCATAAACTTCCTGAGGACCAGGAGTTTGAGCCAGAGAAAAGAATGATTTTTTTTTTCTGGCTCAAAGGAAAGAAGAGGGAAGAGCTGCTTCTGCATGTTTTGTAACAGTCATTGTCAAATTCTGTGTTTAATAACAGAAATAGTGAGTAAAACTTTTATTTATCTACCATTTAAGTTTCCACCCATTGCTTCTTGTCCTGCCTTCAGTTGCTTTGGAGAAAACCAGAACAGCAGAGTTGGAAGGGACCCCAGAGGTCTTCTAGTCCAACCACCTGCACAAGCAGAACTTACACCGCTCTGGACAAATGACTGTCTAATCTGTTTTGAAAACCTCCAGTGATGGAGCACTCACAACTGCTGGAGACAAGTCCTTCCACTGGTTTATTCTGTCAGAAAATTTCTCCTTAGTTCTAGGTTGCTTCTCTCCCGAATTAGTTTCCATCCGTTGCTTCTTGTTCTACCCTCAGGTGCTTTGGAAAATAAGTTGACCCCTTCTTTTTTGTGGCAGCCCCTCAAATACTGGACTGCCTGTAGTTGCTTTTGTTTTAATTGCATTATAAAGGAATCCCACTCAAGAAAAACATGCGTTTCTTTTGCAGGTGGATTTTGGCACAGCAGTCTGATTGACGGATATGTCATTGATTACTTTATTCCCTTCCTGCCTCTAGAAATCAGCCACGTGAAAATGTGCCTCAGGTGTGAATTGGAATCGCGGGGCCTAGCGGTCAACGAAGATGTCTTGCGGATGGCCAATGAGATGACCTATTTCCCCAAAGAGGAGCAGATCTATTCTGACAAAGGATGCAAGACAGTTTATACAAAATTAATTTCTACTACGACGTCTAAAATTGTTTTCCGCTTGCAACTTCAGAGAAGGGGGGGGGGAAATGAACCTGTTCATTTTTTTGAACTCAAAAGAAACCAAATATCTTCCCCCTCCCCCTAAGATTTTAACCTATGTAAATAGGACGATTAATTGAGATTGGGGAAGAGCTGGGATCTTGGAAGTCTAAAATTGTGGTTCGTTCATTAAGAGAACAGTTTCTCGGTCCATCCGCTGAAAAATTGTTTTTAATCATGACTGCGTTTTGGTCCACGTCACGAGCTCTTTAGGGAACACTCCCGTCTATCTGGAAGTGAAAACGGTTCTAATTAGATAACAGTAGGTAGGCAAAGTATTCTGATTTTTTTTTCTTTTTGAAACATTTGTGACTCCTAAGAAATGAAGGAATGTTTTGAATCCGTGCGATTTTTTAAAAATGTTCTCCAAATTAACAGTTTCAATCTTTCGAGCAATCTTGAGCTAATATAGTACACTTCATTAGAAATGATTCTTTGGGTATCCTTTGATCTGCTTTTTAAAAGCCTTTATTCTGTATCGAGACCACTATTGGTGCTAAAAAAAGAAAAAATAATCTAAGATAAGTGATCAAGCGCTGCCAGAATTGTCAAGCAACAAACGATTTAACACTATTTCAGGGAGATATTTTTTGTAATTTTGGAATAAAACACAACTGGCCATCTTAACTGCTGCCCGGCAGACATATTCCAAGCAGCAGACATATTCCAAGTATTCTGAGAACCATCTGCAATTCCTTGAAGCAAGAACTTATCAGAACCAATTCTGAAAGTGTTGCCTTCATGCCAAGACACAGAATTTCTTAGAATATTTTAATGTTGGGGTCTCTGCGATCACTAGCAAAATGTTCTTTTCTTCACCCATCCAAATAAAATGGCTTTGTCAAGCAGATTTCCTTAACAAGAAGGTATTCATCTCTTATTGTGGTTTGTTGTGAGTCCTGGAATATTTTTGTGAATAAAACAAAGCAAAGCCAGTTGGTTAATTCTGAAAGTCGTTGTCCTACTCTGTCTGGAGGCCACAACATGGTGGAATATGTTGAGAGGGGCTTCATTAAAAGTTCAACTTATGTAGATTGCTGCTGCCATGGGAAATGGGGTGGGATTTTTATTATATGGTGGATTTGTTAAATTTTGTAAGCCCTTTTTAAAAAGCCATCCCCTTGCCTAGATTTCCTAGCCAGGTGTCCCCAACCCTCAATCTGTGTAATACAATATCCAAAAGATCACAGTTTCTCCATTGCAACTTTATTCTAACACACGAAGTAGAAAACAGCCAATTTTCTCAATAGCTGGATTTGCCCAACACAACATAATCAGTCACCAGGGTGCTCTGCAAAAGTAGCTTGTATGGGTAATTTACAGTTCAGTGTCATTTAAGATCATCGAATCTCACCAGGCTCAAGGTTGACTCAGACTTCCATGCTTCCGAGGTCGGTAAAATGAGGACCCAGATTGTTGGGGGCAATAGGCTGACTCTGTAAACCGCTTATAGAGGCTGTAAAGCACTGTGAAGCTGTATATAAGTCTAAGTGGTATTGTTATTGCTAAGGGCAGAAAATCTGGTTAATTCCATAAACCATATTTAAACTATGAAGACATGCAATCAAGACAGCCATTTATTATTTTGCATTTTTGGACAAGTACCTCTTTTGAAAACATTTAACTGGGGGCTGGGAAGAGTTCCTATAATAGAAAAAGGAAGCAATAGTTTCACATTTGGGTTCTATTTGTTTCCCAGGGCAAGACCCCATGTATCAAAAATTATTATAACATTTAAGCAGAATCCCTTAGAAAGCAAAACAAAACAAACCAGTCTGGGGAATTTTTTTTCTTAAAAAACAACAAATATAAAAAAATAACAAATAACAAATTCAATATTGCACAACAAAATAAAACCAAGGGCTGCCTGGCAAGATTGTAACGTGGTAGAAAAGATGCAAAAAACAGAAAAAGGGGTTGAATTTTAGAGATGCTTTGCACTACAGTTCCCATTATCCAGCCTTGGAGGGGGGGTGATGGGGATTGCTTCTCTTGCAACAGACTGACTAATGGGAACTGTAGTCCAAAGCATCTCCTATACTGTACATATAACCATAATTTTATTTTAGTAATTATTAAATGTTCAGATTTTTTTTAAAAAAACTGAGCATTTTAACAACGGGGGGGGGGGAGCTCTCTGTTGCAGGAAGGGACGATCCCAATCAACACCCCCACCCCGGGGGTGGCTGATGGGACTTGTCATCCAAAGCATCCCCAATATAAGCCCAAGTCACCCTCTGATCTTTCAATGCTAAAAAAACACCGCTTCAAAAATAATGGGGATACTTTGAAAAGCGGGCCTTTGCAGCGGGGGAGGCAAGCCCCCAACCTTAGTGGCTTCCCATGCAAAGGAGGAAATCGCTGGCTGCCTGACTGATGGGCTTTGTAGTCCAAAGGGTGGCCGGGAGGGGCGAAAGGTCCCCAGAGGGCGGCGAGGCCTTGAGGAGAAGGCATTGATTACACACAAAACACTCTCACAGTGCTTCAGCCTTCAATCGCCCTCACCTGTGCGGCCCACCTGGCCGCGATGAGCCGCCCCGCGCGCCTTTCCCGCCCAAATCCCTCTGAACCGCCCCGCGGGTCCTTCTCCACGCCCACCTCGCCCGTTTATTGGCTGCTCTGAAAACCCGTCCTTCGGATTGGCCGGGGGGCCTCTCCTCGCTCCGACGGGCGGGGGCATTTAAAAAGTCGGCGGGCTCCTCAGCTGTGTGTAAAATTAGCGAGCGCGCTGCCGCGGCTGCAGGCTCTGTTGCTGCCGCGTCTCTCGTTCCTCGATGCTGCGGGGCGCCGGAGAGCCAAAAAAAAAATCTCTCACCGGCGCCTCCGCAGCCCAAGTCCTCGAGCTCGAGGCCGGGCAGGGCCTTTTGAGCTTTTGAGGTAAGTCTACCTGAGACTTTTTATATGTTGTGGGATACGGAGGGGAGCGTGAGTTCTTTAGCCAGTTAATAGCCTATTGTTCTCGGGGAGTGAGGATAGCACCTGTGGTAATTTTAACCCCAGGCGTGTGTATTCTAAGGAGTAAAACGCCAGGGACCGCTGAGGTAATATCTCAAAGGTGTGTTATTTAAAGGACTCCTGTACCACAGGTCACTCAAGATAAGTTACCTCGGTCTTACCGACGGGTTTGCCTCAAGGAATAACGCAAACCACTGAAGTAATTTTAGTCAAGACTCGAGTTCTTAAAATTTTTGGTGGAACCTGAGGTAATATCAGCTGTGTCCCTTTAAAAAGGACCAAACCCACCACAGGTGTGAAAAAAATAGCTTTAAAGGTAAAATTGCCTTAGGAGCTGACCTTGTCCTCAGAAAAAAAGTCAGTTCTTGAGGTCTGAGGTAATTTTAGTCAAGACTGAAGGGTTTTAGAGTCAAATTTTGGTGGAACCTGAGATAATATCAGCTGTGTCCCTTTGAAAAGGACCAAACCCACCACAGGTGTGAATAAGAATCAAAATTAGCTTCTGAGTAAAGTCTGAGGTAATTATAGCCATGTCCTTGTAGACTGAAAGTACTTCAAATAGGTAGAGGAGAAAGTTTAAAATTACTTCAGGCCCAGGAGCTGACTTTTCTCTCAGTATATGAAGCTGAGGTAATTTTAGCCAGGGGCAGTTAAAAGCAGGGAAATTACCACAGGTGAACAAGCATTAAAATTAGCTTAAACAAAGGCAAAATACCTGGAGTTGCCCTTCCTTTCTTGAAGAAAGTGATTTCTTGGGACCTGAGGAAATTTTAGTCAAATTTTGGGACCTGAGGAAATTTTAGTAAAAGGAGCAAAACATATAGAAGACTAGTTGCCTCAAGTAACTAAAGGCAAAAGTTAACTAAAATTACTTCAGCTCCAGGAGTTGACCTTACTTTCTTGAAATAAAGCCAGTTCTTAGGGCAATTCTGAGGTAATGTCAGCCAAGGCTCACATTTTCAGTAAAATACTGGTGGAATTCTAGGTAATCTCAGCCATGTCCTGTTAAAAGGACCAAACCACCACAGCTGTGTCAAAATTAAAAACAGTTTTAAAGGTAAAGAGTCCCTTTGGGAGTTGGGTGGCATGCAAATCTATTAAAGAAATAAAGAAATAAAATTAATTAAATAAATAAATAAAGATAAAATTACCTCAGGAGCTGACCTTGCTCTTAGGAATAAAGTGACCTGAGGTATGGTAATTTTAGTCAAGACTCAAGTCCTTAAAGAAGCAAAATATGCAGAAAGTATCTACTTCCAAGTAACTAAAGGCAAAAGTTAACTAATATTACTTCAGGTCCAGGAGTTGATCTTATTTATTTTTGGCCAAGTTCTTAGAATAAAATTTTGGTGGAACCTGAGGTAATCTCAGCCATGTCCTTTTAAAAGGACCAAAACACCATAGGTGAATAACAGTTAAAATTAACTTCCCAGTAAAGTCTGAGGTAATTATAGCCAAGTCCTTGCAGACTAAAAGTACTGCAAGTAAGAAAAGGTCAAAGTTAACTAAAAAGGAGCTGACTACTCTCAGGAATAAAGCTGAGGCAATTTTAGCCAGGGGCAGTGAAAAGCAGGGAAATTACCACAGGTGGACAAGCATTAAAATTAGCTTAAAGGCAAAATAGCTTCAATACTGGAGTTGCCCTTACTTTCTTGAATAAAGTCAACTCTGGGGACATGAGAAAATTTTAGTCACAGCTCAAGTCCTGAAAATAAACAAAACATGTAGAGGACTAGTTAAGGACAACTTAGTCTTAGAACTATGCCGCCTTAGCATAGTTCATAAAATTATTTGCTACAATGTACAATATCAGTGACTACTTCAGCTTCAACCACAATAATACATGAGCATACAAAAGATACAAACCGCTCTGAACTTGATTGCAAAAAATACAACTTCAGCAACAGAGTGGTCCATACCTAGAATGCACTACCTGACACTGTGGTTTCTTCCCCAAACCCCCAAAATTGTAACCTTAGACTGTCTACTGTCGACCTCACCCCATTCCTAAGAGCTCCGTAAAGGGCATGTATAAGCACACCAGCGTGCCTACTGTCCCTGTCCTAATGTTACCTTTTATTTTTATTCATTTCATGTATTCAAATCATGTTTATACATATATATATATATATATATATATATATATATATATATATATATATATATATATATATATATATATATATATATATATATATATATATATATATATAATCTAATATGTGCTTGACAAAATAACTAAATAAAATAAAATAAAAAAATAAAATAGTTGCTTGGTCTGAGGTATTCCCAAGGACACAACGTTCTAATTCATTCTATCGTGCCTTCTTTCACTCGTAGGATAAAGCACATAAAAGCCCCTTTGTAAAATTACTTGATTGGTATTCTAGTTTCTGAACATGAGTTGGTCATTTGGTGACATTGATTTTTTTTTCAAAGGCATGAATCCAAACTGACCTGTAGATGAAGAAGAAGACATCAACAGTAAGACAGATGGTTTCATTTACTCTTCAGTGTATCATGAAAGTGAGGAAGCCTGGCAGGTACTGTTTGCAACATGTTTGTTATTGCAAAAATCTTTGGGCCTTGCTAAAGTTTACTCTAAGGCTTGCTTTAGCAATTTTTTTTAAAAAAACAACAACATTACAAAGTATCAATGGTAAAAAGAGCAGTCATAAGTGTGACAAACTTAGGTAAAAAGTATCAAAAAAATTTCTGACCCAACATACTTTTGGCTATTGGCTGTGGTTCTTAGAACCAGAGCGCATTCCACATTCTAACACAGCCTGGAGATGGGGGTGATGCCCCTACTTAGAGAGGTCTTTCAGTCCCTGAGCTTCCACTCTCTGACGCTCACACTGAATGAGCCCGGGAGTCAATCCGCTGCCTGTCTGAGTCCCTGAGCAGAAACTGTGGGAGACTCACACTAGAAGTCCTCTCTGGGGTTGCCTTTTCAGTCCGTGAGTGAGCAGTGAGGGCGAATCACACTGGAAGAGACAACAGCGCTCAGCTAGAAGCCTCCTCCAGTGCCTGAAGACCCCCTCAGTGAGACTCATACCAGAAGGGAATCCTTTGGGATCACCTACCTCCCATCTTTACAACCTTAAAAATAATGCCAGTACCAGCCAGACTTCTTTCAACTGAAAGTGAACTTGGTGATGCAATTAGATACGAGGTATACCAACAAAGGAGAATATTTGTGGCTCACAGTTGAAATGAGGCGTCCTTGGTGGTATCTGAACTCGGTGGTTTTCTTGTAGACATTTCATTAGGAAACTAGGGAACATCATCAGTGCTGAAAGGGAGTGCAGTTTGCTCTCAATTTATGTTCTAGTGGCTTCTTTCAGTGTTGGTGCACATGATCTTGGAGGTTCTTTGTTGTTAGCTTCCTTAGCAGTTCCTTGATTCGAGCATTCTGTATTTCTTGATTGTTGGTCTCATGTGAATGATAGTGATAAAACCTCAATGGCCCTTTTTAATGCTAGGTGTGGCAGTTCATAGATTATAGATTTTATAGATTTCTGCCTGCTTACCGTATTTTTCGGAGTATAAGACGCACCTTTTTACCCCCAAAAAGAGGGTCAAAAACTGGGTGCGTCTTATACTCCGGATGTTACAGCCAACGCTGGCCGCCGCCGCTTCCCGCCGCCAATGCCCGCCACCAATGCCCACCGCCGCTTCCCGCCGCCAATGTCTGCCGCTGATTCCCACCGCCGCTTTCCGCCGCCGCTTCCTGCCACCACTTCCCGCCGCCGCTGCCCGTCACCACTTTCCGCCGCCAATGCCCGCCGCCGATGCCCCCCGCCGCTTTCCACTGCCGATGCCCGCCGCCAATGCCCACCGCCGCTTCCCACCGCCGATGACCGCTGCCGCTTTCTGCCGCCGTTTTCCACTGCCGCTTCCTGCCACCGCTCGCCGCCGATATCCACCGCAGCCGGACCAAGGGAAAGCCACCGCCGGTGCCGCCAGACCACAGGAAAGTCCCTGCCGTCGTTTCTGGCCGAAGCCTGCTCCTGAGGCAGCTAAGGAGCCGCTGCCGCTGCTGCTACCCAAAGCAAGCCACAGCTTTGAAGACCAACTTTCAAGTTTGAAGACCCCTGCGTTTGGAGTGCAAGGGTCTTCAAACCTGGCAAGTTTAAGACTTGTGGACTTTAACTCCCAGAATTCTTCCTCCAGTCATGCTAGCTCAGGAATGACTGGAGGAGGAATTCTGGGAGTTGAAGTCCACAAGTCTTAAAGCTGTCAAGTTTGAAGTTTGTAAAAAGTGTATATGGTTGTAAAAAGTGTATATGGTTGTAAAAAGTGTACATGGTTGTAAAAAGTATTCTGCTACACTGGTATTTTATTAAATAATATATTACTACACCATTTGGTTCAGAATACTTTTTTTCTTGTTTTCCTCCTCTAAAATCTAGGTGCGTCTTATACGCTAGTGAGTCTTACACTCCGAAAAATACGGTAATTTAGCCCTGGCAATGGTTCTTAGAACCAGAAAGAAAACCTCACTGGCCCTTTTTAATTCTTGGTGTGGCCAGTAATTGATAATAGATTTTATACCTATTTTGCCTGGCATAATTTAGCCCTGGCAATGGTTCTTAGAACCAGAAAGAAAACCTCAATGGCCGTTTTTAATTCTTGGTGTGGGCAGTAATTAATAATAGATTTTATACCTTTTTTGCCTGGCATAATTTAGCCCTGGCAATGGTCCTTAGAACCAGAAAGAAAACCTCAATAGCCCTTTTAAATTCTTGGTGTGGCCAGTAATTGATAATAGATTTTATACCTTTTTTGCCTGGCATAATTTAGCCCTGGCAATGGTTCTTAGAACCAGAAAGAAAACCTCAATGGCCCTTTTTAATTCTTGGTGTGGGCAGTAATTGATAATAGATTTTATACCTTTTTTGCCTGGCATAATTTAGCCCTGGCAATGGTTCTTAGAACCAGAAAGAAAACCTCAATGGACCTTTTTAATGCTAGGTATGGCCGTTGATCGATTATAGATTCCATACCTTTTTTGCCTGGCATAATTTAGCCCTGGCAATTGTTCTTAGAACCAGAAAGAAAACCTCAATGGCCCTTTTTAATTCTTGGTGTGGGCAGTAATTGATAATAGATTTAATACCTTTTTTGCCTGGCATAATTTAGCACTGGCAATGGTTCTTAGAACCAGAAAGAAAACCTCAATGGCCCTTTTTAATTCTTGGTGTGGGCAGTAATTAATAATAGATTTTATACCTTTTTTGCCTGGCATAATTTAGCCCTGGCAATGGTCCTTAGAACCAGAAAGAAAACCTCAATGGCCCTTTTAAATTCTTGGTGTGGCCAGTAATTGATAATAGATTTTATACCTTTTTTGCCTGGCATAATTTAGCCCTGGCAATGGTCCTTAGAACCAGAAAGAAAACCTCAATGGCCCTTTTTAATTCTTGGTGTGGGCAGTAATTGATAATAGATTTTATACCTTTTTTGCCTGGCATAGTTTAGCCCTGGCAATGGTTCTTAGAACCAGAAAGAAAACCTCAATGGCCCTTTTTAATTCTTGGTGTGGGCAGTAATTGATAATAGATTTTATACCTTTTTTGCCTGGCATAATTTAGCCCTGGCAATGGTTCTTAGAACCAGAAAGAAAATCTCAATGGCCCTTTTTAATTCTTGGTGTGGGCAGTAATTGATAATATATTTTATACCTTTTTTGCCTGGCATAATTTAGCCCTGGCAATGGTTCTTAGAACCAGAAAGAAAACCTCAATGGCCCTTTTTAATTCTTGGTGTGGGCAGTAATTGATAATAGATTTTATACCTTTTTTGCCTGGCATAATTTAGCCCTGGCAATGGTTGTTAGAACCAGAAAGAAAACCTCAATGGCCCTTTTTAATTCTAGGTGTGGCCAGTAATCGATAATATATTTTATACCTTTTTTGCCTGGCATAATTTAGCCCTGGCAATGGTTCTTAGAACCAGAAAGAAAACCTCACTGGCCCTTTTTAATTCTTGGTGTGGCCAGTAATTGATAATAGATTTTATACCTATTTTGCCTGGCATAATTTAGCCCTGTCAATGGTTCTTAGAACCAGAAAGAAAACCTCAATGGCCGTTTTTAATTCTTGGTGTGGGCAGTAATTAATAATAGATTTTATACCTTTTTTGCCTGGCATAATTTAGCCCTGGCAATGGTCCTTAGAACCAGAAAGAAAACCTCAATAGCCCTTTTAAATTCTTGGTGTGGCCAGTAATTGATAATAGATTTTATACCTTTTTTGCCTGGCATAATTTAGCCCTGGCAATGGTTCTTAGAACCAGAAAGAAAACCTCAATGGCCCTTTTTAATTCTTGGTGTGGGCAGTAATTGATAATAGATTTTATACCTTTTTTGCCTGGCATAATTTAGCCCTGGCAATGGTTCTTAGAACCAGAAAGAAAACCTCAATGGACCTTTTTAATGCTAGGTATGGCCGTTGATCGATTATAGATTCCATACCTTTTTTGCCTGGCATAATTTAGCCCTGGCAATGGTTCTTAGAACCAGAAAGAAAACCTCAATGGCCCTTTTTAATTCTTGGTGTGGGCAGTAATTGATAATAGATTTTATACCTTTTTTGCCTGGCATAATTTAGCCCTGGCAATGGTTCTTAGAACCAGAAAGAAAACCTCAATGGCCCTTTTTAATTCTTGGTGTGGGCAGTAATTAATAATAGATTTTATACCTTTTTTGCCTGGCATAATTTAGCCCTGGCAATGGTTCTTAGAACCAGAAAGAAAACCTCAATGGCCCTTTTTAATTCTTGGTGTGGGCAGTAATTGATAATAGATTTAATACCTTTTTTGCCTGGCATAATTTAGCACTGGCAATGGTTCTTAGAACCAGAAAGAAAACCTCAATGGCCCTTTTTAATTCTTGGTGTGGGCAGTAATTAATAATAGATTTTATACCTTTTTTGCCTGGCATAATTTAGCACTGGCACTGGTTCTTAGAACCAGAAAGAAAACCTCAATGGCCCTTTTTAATTCTTGGTGTGGGCAGTAATTAATAATAGATTTTATACCTTTTTTGCCTGGCATAATTTAGCCCTGGCAATGGTCCTTAGAACCAGAAAGAAAACCTCAATGGCCCTTTTAAATTCTTGGTGTGGCCAGTAATTGATAATAGATTTTATACCTTTTTTGCCTGGCATAATTTAGCCCTGGCAATGGTTCTTAGAACCAGAAAGAAAACCTCAATGGCCCTTTTTAATTCTTGGTGTGGGCAGTAATTGATAATAGATTTTATACCTTTTTTGCCTGGCATAGTTTAGCCCTGGCAATGGTTGTTAGAACCAGAAAGAAAACCTCAATGGCCCTTTTTAATTCTTGGTGTGGGCAGTAATTGATAATAGATTTTATACCTTTTTTGCCTGGCATAATTTAGCCCTGGCAATGGTTCTTAGAACCAGAAAGAAAACCTCAATGGCCCTTTTTAATTCTTGGTGTGGGCAGTAATTGATAATATATTTTATACCTTTTTTGCCTGGCATAATTTAGCCCTGGCAATGGTTCTTAGAACCAGAAAGAAAACCTCAATGGCCCTTTTTAATTCTTGGTGTGGGCAGTAATTGATAATAGATTTTATACCTTTTTTGCCTGGCATAATTTAGCCCTTGCAATGGTTGTTAGAACCAGAAAGAAAACCTCAATGGCCCTTTTTAATTCTTGGTGTGGGCAGTAATCGATAATAGATTTTATACCTTTTTTGCCTGGCATAATTTAGCCCTGGCAATGGTTGTTAGAACCAGAAAGAAAACCTCAATGGCCCTTTTTAATTCTTGGTGTGGGCAGTAATTGATAATAGATTTTATACCTTTTTTGCCTGGCATAATTTAGCCCTGGCAATGGTTCTTAGAACCAGAAAGAAAACCTCAATGGACCTTTTTAATGCTAGGTATGGCCGTTGATCGATTATAGATTCCATACCTTTTTTGCCTGGCATAATTTAGCCCTGGCAATGGTTCTTAGAACCAGAAAGAAAACCTCAATGGCCCTTTTTAATTCTTGGTGTGGGCAGTAATTGATAATAGATTTTATACCTTTTTTGCCTGGCATAATTTAGCCCTGGCAATGGTTCTTAGAACCAGAAAGAAAACCTCAATGGCCCTTTTTAATTCTTGGTGTGGGCAGTTATTAATAATAGATTTTATACCTTTTTTGCCTGGCATAATTTAGCCCTGGCAATGGTTCTTAGAACCAGAAAGAAAACCTCAATGGCCCTTTTTAATTCTTGGTGTGGGCAGTAATTGATAATAGATTTAATACCTTTTTTGCCTGGCATAATTTAGCACTGGCAATGGTTCTTAGAACCAGAAAGAAAACCTCAATGGCCCTTTTTAATTCTTGGTGTGGGCAGTAATTAATAATAGATTTTATACCTTTTTTGCCTGGCATAATTTAGCACTGGCACTGGTTCTTAGAACCAGAAAGAAAACCTCAATGGCCCTTTTTAATTCTTGGTGTGGGCAGTAATTAATAATAGATTTTATACCTTTTTTGCCTGGCATAATTTAGCCCTGGCAATGGTCCTTAGAACCAGAAAGAAAACCTCAATGGCCCTTTTTAATTCTTGGTGTGGGCAGTAATTGATAATAGATTTAATACCTTTTTTGCCTGGCATAATTTAGCACTGGCAATGGTTCTTAGAACCAGAAAGAAAACCTCAATGGCCCTTTTTAATTCTTGGTGTGGGCAGTAATTAATAATAGATTTTATACCTTTTTTGCCTGGCATAATTTAGCACTGGCACTGGTTCTTAGAACCAGAAAGAAAACCTCAATGGCCCTTTTTAATTCTTGGTGTGGGCAGTAATTAATAATAGATTTTATACCTTTTTTGCCTGGCATAATTTAGCCCTGGCAATGGTCCTTAGAACCAGAAAGAAAACCTCAATGGCCCTTTTAAATTCTTGGTGTGGCCAGTAATTGATAATAGATTTTATACCTTTTTTGCCTGGCATAATTTAGCCCTGGCAATGGTTCTTAGAACCAGAAAGAAAACCTCAATGGCCCTTTTTAATTCTTGGTGTGGGCAGTAATTGATAATAGATTTTATACCTTTTTTGCCTGGCATAGTTTAGCCCTGGCAATGGTTGTTAGAACCAGAAAGAAAACCTCAATGGCCCTTTTTAATTCTTGGTGTGGGCAGTAATTGATAATAGATTTTATACCTTTTTTGCCTGGCATAATTTAGCCCTGGCAATGGTTCTTAGAACCAGAAAGAAAACCTCAATGGACCTTTTTAATTCTTGGTGTGGGCAGTAATTGATAATATATTTTATACCTTTTTTGCCTGGCATAATTTAGCCCTGGCAATGGTTCTTAGAACCAGAAAGAAAACCTCAATGGCCCTTTTTAATTCTTGGTGTGGGCAGTAATTAATAATAGATTTTATACCTTTTTTGCCTGGCATAATTTAGCCCTGGCAATGGTTCTTAGAACCAGAAAGAAAACCTCAATGGCCCTTTTTAATTCTTGGTGTGGGCAGTAATTGATAATAGATTTAATACCTTTTTTGCCTGGCATAATTTAGCATTGGCAATGGTTCTTAGAACCAGAAAGAAAACCTCAATGGCCCTTTTTAATTCTTGGTGTGGGCAGTAATTAATAATAGATTTTATACCTTTTTTGCCTGGCATAATTTAGCACTGGCACTGGTTCTTAGAACCAGAAAGAAAACCTCAATGGCCCTTTTTAATTCTTGGTGTGGGCAGTAATTAATAATAGATTTTATACCTTTTTTGCCTGGCATAATTTAGCCCTGGCAATGGTCCTTAGAACCAGAAAGAAAACCTCAATGGCCCTTTTAAATTCTTGGTGTGGCCAGTAATTGATAATAGATTTTATACCTTTTTTGCCTGGCATAATTTAGCCCTGGCAATGGTTCTTAGAACCAGAAAGAAAACCTCAATGGCCCTTTTTAATTCTTGGTGTGGGCAGTAATTGATAATAGATTTTATACCTTTTTTGCCTGGCATAGTTTAGCCCTGGCAATGGTTGTTAGAACCAGAAAGAAAACCTCAATGGCTCTTTTTAATTCTTGGTGTGGGCAGTAATTGATAATAGATTTTATACCTTTTTTGCCTGGCATAATTTAGCCCTGGCAATGGTTCTTAGAACCAGAAAGAAAACCTCAATGGCCCTTTTTAATTCTTGGTGTGGGCAGTAATTGATAATATATTTTATACCTTTTTTGCCTGGCATAATTTAGCCCTGGCAATGGTTCTTAGAACCAGAAAGAAAACCTCAATGGCCCTTTTTAATTCTTGGTGTGGGCAGTAATTGATAATAGATTTTATACCTTTTTTGCCTGGCATAATTTAGCCCTGGCAATGGTTGTTAGAACCAGAAAGAAAACCTCAATGGCCCTTTTTAATTCTTGGTGTGGGCAGTAATCGATAATAGATTTTATACCTTTTTTGCCTGGCATAATTTAGCCCTGGCAATGGTTGTTAGAACCAGAAAGAAAACCTCAATGGCCCTTTTTAATTCTTGGTGTGGGCAGTAATTGATAATAGATTTTATACCTTTTTTGCCTGGCATAATTTAGCCCTGGCAATGGTTCTTAGAACCAGAAAGAAAACCTCAATGGCCCTTTTTAATTCTTGGTGTGGGCAGTAATTGATAATAGATTTTATACCTTTTTTGCCTGGCATAATTTAGCCCTGGCAATGGTTCTTAGAACCAGAAAGAAAACCTCAATGGCCCTTTTTAATTCTTGGTGTGGGCAGTAATTGATAATAGATTTTATACCTTTTTTGCCTGGCATAATTTAGCCCTGGCAATGGTTCTTAGAACCAGAAAGAAAACCTCAATGGCCCTTTTTAATTCTTGGTGTGGGCAGTAATTAATAATAGATTTTATACCTTTTTTGCCTGGCATAATTTAGCCCTGGCAATGGTCCTTAGAACCAGAAAGAAAACCTCAATGGCCCTTTTAAATTCTTGGTGTGGCCAGTAATTGATAATAGATTTTATACCTTTTTTGCCTGGCATAATTTAGCCCTGGCAATGGTTCTTAGAACCAGAAAGAAAACCTCAATGGCCCTTTTTAATTCTTGGTGTGGGCAGTAATTGATAATAGATTTTATACCTTTTTTGCCTGGCATAGTTTAGCCCTGGCAATGGTTGTTAGAACCAGAAAGAAAACCTCAATGGCTCTTTTTAATTCTTGGTGTGGGCAGTAATTGATAATAGATTTTATACCTTTTTTGCCTGGCATAATTTAGCCCTGGCAATGGTTCTTAGAACCAGAAAGAAAACCTCAATGGCCCTTTTTAATTCTTGGTGTGGGCAGTAATTGATAATATATTTTATACCTTTTTTGCCTGGCATAATTTAGCCCTGGCAATGGTTCTTAGAACCAGAAAGAAAACCTCAATGGACCTTTTTAATGCTAGGTATGGCCGTTGATCGATTATAGATTCCATACCTTTTTTGCCTGGCATAATTTAGCCCTGGCAATGGTTCTTAGAACCAGAAAGAAAACCTCAATGGCCCTTTTTAATTCTTGGTGTGGGCAGTAATTGATAATAGATTTTATACCTTTTTTGCCTGGCATAATTTAGCCCTGGCAATGGTTGTTAGAACCAGAAAGAAAACCTCAATGGCCCTTTTTAATTCTTGGTGTGGGCAGTAATCGATAATAGATTTTATACCTTTTTTGCCTGGCATAATTTAGCCCTGGCAATGGTTGTTAGAACCAGAAAGAAAACCTCAATGGCCCTTTTTAATTCTTGGTGTGGGCAGTAATTGATAATAGATTTTATACCTTTTTTGCCTGGCATAATTTAGCCCTGGCAATGGTTCTTAGAACCAGAAAGAAAACCTCAATGGCCCTTTTTAATTCTTGGTGTGGGCAGTAATTGATAATAGATTTTATACCTTTTTTGCCTGGCATAATTTAGCCCTGGCAATGGTTCTTAGAACCAGAAAGAAAACCTCAATGGCCCTTTTTAATTCTTGGTGTGGGCAGTAATTGATAATAGATTTTATACCTTTTTTGCCTGGCATAATTTAGCCCTGGCAATGGTTCTTAGAACCAGAAAGAAAACCTCAATGGCCCTTTTTAATTCTTGGTGTGGGCAGTAATTAATAATAGATTTTATACCTTTTTTGCCTGGCATAATTTAGCCCTGGCAATGGTCCTTAGAACCAGAAAGAAAACCTCAATGGCCCTTTTAAATTCTTGGTGTGGCCAGTAATTGATAATAGATTTTATACCTTTTTTGCCTGGCATAATTTAGCCCTGGCAATGGTTCTTAGAACCAGAAAGAAAACCTCAATGGCCCTTTTTAATTCTTGGTGTGGGCAGTAATTGATAATAGATTTTATACCTTTTTTGCCTGGCATAGTTTAGCCCTGGCAATGGTTGTTAGAACCAGAAAGAAAACCTCAATGGCTCTTTTTAATTCTTGGTGTGGGCAGTAATTGATAATAGATTTTATACCTTTTTTGCCTGGCATAATTTAGCCCTGGCAATGGTTCTTAGAACCAGAAAGAAAACCTCAATGGCCCTTTTTAATTCTTGGTGTGGGCAGTAATTGATAATATATTTTATACCTTTTTTGCCTGGCATAATTTAGCCCTGGCAATGGTTCTTAGAACCAGAAAGAAAACCTCAATGGACCTTTTTAATGCTAGGTATGGCCGTTGATCGATTATAGATTCCATACCTTTTTTGCCTGGCATAATTTAGCCCTGGCAATGGTTCTTAGAACCAGAAAGAAAACCTCAATGGCCCTTTTTAATTCTTGGTGTGGGCAGTAATTGATAATAGATTTTATACCTTTTTTGCCTGGCATAATTTAGCCCTGGCAATGGTTCTTAGAACCAGAAAGAAAACCTCAATGGCCCTTTTTAATTCTTGGTGTGGGCAGTAATTAATAATAGATTTTATACCTTTTTTGCCTGGCATAATTTAGCCCTGGCAATGGTTCTTAGAACCAGAAAGAAAACCTCAATGGCCCTTTTTAATTCTTGGTGTGGGCAGTAATTGATAATAGATTTAATACCTTTTTTGCCTGGCATAATTTAGCACTGGCAATGGTTCTTAGAACCAGAAAGAAAACCTCAATGGCCCTTTTTAATTCTTGGTGTGGGCAGTAATTAATAATAGATTTTATACCTTTTTTGCCTGGCATAATTTAGCACTGGCACTGGTTCTTAGAACCAGAAAGAAAACCTCAATGGCCCTTTTTAATTCTTGGTGTGGGCAGTAATTAATAATAGATTTTATACCTTTTTTGCCTGGCATAATTTAGCCCTGGCAATGGTCCTTAGAACCAGAAAGAAAACCTCAATGGCCCTTTTTAATTCTTGGTGTGGGCAGTAATTAATAATAGATTTTATACCTTTTTTGCCTGGCATAATTTAGCCCTGGCAATGGTCCTTAGAACCAGAAAGAAAACCTCAATGGCCCTTTTAAATTCTTGGTGTGGCCAGTAATTGATAATAGATTTTATACCTTTTTTGCCTGGCATAATTTAGCCCTGGCAATGGTTCTTAGAACCAGAAAGAAAACCTCAATGGCCCTTTTTAATTCTTGGTGTGGGCAGTAATTGATAATAGATTTTATACCTTTTTTGCCTGGCATAGTTTAGCCCTGGCAATGGTTGTTAGAACCAGAAAGAAAACCTCAATGGCCCTTTTTAATTCTTGGTGTGGGCAGTAATTGATAATAGATTTTATACCTTTTTTGCCTGGCATAATTTAGCCCTGGCAATGGTTCTTAGAACCAGAAAGAAAACCTCAATGGCCCTTTTTAATTCTTGGTGTGGGCAGTAATTGATAATATATTTTATACCTTTTTTGCCTGGCATAATTTAGCCCTGGCAATGGTTCTTAGAACCAGAAAGAAAACCTCAATGGCCCTTTTTAATTCTTGGTGTGGGCAGTAATTAATAATATATTTTATACCTTTTTTGCCTGGCATAATTTAGCCCTGGCAATGGTTCTTAGAACCAGAAAGAAAACCTCAATGGCCCTTTTTAATTCTTGGTGTGGGCAGTAATTGATAATAGATTTAATACCTTTTTTGCCTGGCATAATTTAGCACTGGCAATGGTTCTTAGAACCAGAAAGAAAACCTCAATGGCCCTTTTTAATTCTTGGTGTGGGCAGTAATTAATAATAGATTTTATACCTTTTTTGCCTGGCATAATTTAGCACTGGCACTGGTTCTTAGAACCAGAAAGAAAACCTCAATGGCCCTTTTTAATTCTTGGTGTGGGCAGTAATTAATAATAGATTTTATACCTTTTTTGCCTGGCATAATTTAGCCCTGGCAATGGTCCTTAGAACCAGAAAGAAAACCTCAATGGCCCTTTTAAATTCTTGGTGTGGCCAGTAATTGATAATAGATTTTATACCTTTTTTGCCTGGCATAATTTAGCCCTGGCAATGGTTCTTAGAACCAGAAAGAAAACCTCAATGGCCCTTTTTAATTCTTGGTGTGGGCAGTAATTGATAATAGATTTTATACCTTTTTTGCCTGGCATAGTTTAGCCCTGGCAATGGTTGTTAGAACCAGAAAGAAAACCTCAATGGCCCTTTTTAATTCTTGGTGTGGGCAGTAATTGATAATAGATTTTATACCTTTTTTGCCTGGCATAATTTAGCCCTGGCAATGGTTCTTAGAACCAGAAAGAAAACCTCAATGGCCCTTTTTAATTCTTGGTGTGGGCAGTAATTGATAATATATTTTATACCTTTTTTGCCTGGCATAATTTAGCCCTGGCAATGGTTCTTAGAACCAGAAAGAAAACCTCAATGGCCCTTTTTAATTCTTGGTGTGGGCAGTAATTGATAATAGATTTTATACCTTTTTTGCCTGGCATAATTTAGCCCTGGCAATGGTTCTTAGAACCAGAAAGAAAACCTCAATGGCCCTTTTTAATTCTTGGTGTGGGCAGTAATTAATAATAGATTTTATACCTTTTTTGCCTGGCATAATTTAGCCCTGGCAATGGTTCTTAGAACCAGAAAGAAAACCTCAATGGCCCTTTTTAATTCTTGGTGTGGGCAGTAATTGATAATAGATTTAATACCTTTTTTGCCTGGCATAATTTAGCACTGGCAATGGTTCTTAGAACCAGAAAGAAAACCTCAATGGCCCTTTTTAATTCTTGGTGTGGGCAGTAATTAATAATAGATTTTATACCTTTTTTGCCTGGCATAATTTAGCACTGGCACTGGTTCTTAGAACCAGAAAGAAAACCTCAATGGCCCTTTTTAATTCTTGGTGTGGGCAGTAATTAATAATAGATTTTATACCTTTTTTGCCTGGCATAATTTAGCCCTGGCAATGGTCCTTAGAACCAGAAAGAAAACCTCAATGGCCCTTTTAAATTCTTGGTGTGGCCAGTAATTGATAATAGATTTTATACCTTTTTTGCCTGGCATAATTTAGCCCTGGCAATGGTTCTTAGAACCAGAAAGAAAACCTCAATGGCCCTTTTTAATTCTTGGTGTGGGCAGTAATTGATAATAGATTTTATACCTTTTTTGCCTGGCATAGTTTAGCCCTGGCAATGGTTGTTAGAACCAGAAAGAAAACCTCAATGGCCCTTTTTAATTCTTGGTGTGGGCAGTAATTGATAATAGATTTTATACCTTTTTTGCCTGGCATAATTTAGCCCTGGCAATGGTTCTTAGAACCAGAAAGAAAACCTCAATGGCCCTTTTTAATTCTTGGTGTGGGCAGTAATTGATAATATATTTTATACCTTTTTTGCCTGGCATAATTTAGCACTGGCACTGGTTCTTAGAACCAGAAAGAAAACCTCAATGGCCCTTTTTAATTCTTGGTGTGGGCAGTAATTGATAATATATTTTATACCTTTTTTGCCTGGCATAATTTAGCCCTGGCAATGGTTGTTAGAACCAGAAAGAAAACCTCAATGGCCCTTTTTAATTCTTGGTGTGGGCAGTAATTGATAATAGATTTTATACCTTTTTTGCCTGGCATAATTTAGCCCTGGCAATGGTTGTTAGAACCAGAAAGAAAACCTCAATGGCCCTTTTTAATTCTAGGTGTGGCCAGTAATCGATAATATATTTTATACCTTTTTTGCCTGGCATAATTTAGCCCTGGCAATGGTTCTTAGAACCAGAAAGAAAACCTCAATGGACCTTTTTAATGCTAGGTATGGCCGTTGATCGATTATAGATTCCATACCTTTTTTGCCTGGCATAATTTAGCCCTGGCAATGGTTCTTAGAACCAGAAAGAAAACCTCAATGGCCCTTTTTAATTCTTGGTGTGGGCAGTAATTGATAATAGATTTAATACCTTTTTTGCCTAGCATAATTTAGCACTGGCAATGGTTCTTAGAACCAGAAAGAAAACCTCAATGGCCCTTTTTAATTCTTGGTGTGGGCAGTAATTAATAATAGATTTTATACCTTTTTTGCCTGGCATAATTTAGCCCTGGCAATGGTTCTTAGAACCAGAAAGAAAACCTCAATGGCCCTTTTTAATTCTTGGTGTGGCCAGTAATTTATAATAGATTTTATACCTTTTTTGCCTGGCATAATTTAGCCCTGGCAATGGTTCTTAGAACCAGAAAGAAAACCTCAATGGCCCTTTTTAATTCTTGGTGTGGGCAGTAATTAATAATAGATTTTATACCTTTTTTGCCTGGCATAATTTAGCACTGGCACTGGTTCTTAGAACCAGAAAGAAAACCTCAATGGCCCTTTTTAATTCTTGGTGTGGGCAGTAATTAATAATAGATTTTATACCTTTTTTGCCTGGCATAATTTAGCCCTGGCAATGGTCCTTAGAACCAGAAAGAAAACCTCAATGGCCCTTTTAAATTCTTGGTGTGGCCAGTAATTGATAATAGATTTTATACCTTTTTTGCCTGGCATAATTTAGCCCTGGCAATGGTTCTTAGAACCAGAAAGAAAACCTCAACGATCCTTTTTAATTCTAGGTATGGTCAGTAATTGATAATAGATTTTATACCTTTTTTGCCTGGCATAATTTAGCCCTGGCAATGGTTCTTAGAACCAGAAATAAAACCTTAATGGCCATTTTTAATTGTAGGTGTGTCCGTTGATTGATTATAGATTCTATATCTTTTTGCCTGGCATAATTTAGCCCTGGCAATGGTTCTTAGAACCAGAAAGAAAACCTCAACGACCCTTTTTAATTCTAGGTATGGCCAATAATTGATAATAGATTTTATATCTTTTTTGCCTGGCATAATTTAGCCCTGGCAATGGTTCTTAGAACCAGAAAGAAAACCTCAATGGCCCTTTTCTAATGCTAGATGTGACTGTTGATGTATAAAAGATCATATAGTTTTCCAGCTTTGCAGACTGAGTGGAGGAACAAGTGTTGCTGACAAATTTTCCTTGGAAGAGACAACGCTTGCTGGGCACGGCAGAAGAAGAAAGAAAAGTGAAAGAAGAAACAAGAAAGCAAGAAAATGTCTCCAGCCCAAGACTGTTAACCTTCAGCTGTTATGTATTCTTCTATGCTATGAAGTAAGTTTGGTTGAGTCTTACAGTCTCCCAAAGTTTTAGGATATGGGTGGGGTTGGTCTTCCACTACTTTATGCTAGTTAAGTTTCCTAGGTAAGTAAGGGTAACCCTGCATATGAGTTAATAGTAACCACAGTGCATTGTGTATTATTAGGAGTAAAAGTCCCGTGGCAACTGAAGTAACGTTGATTTTTTTTTTTTAATCTCAAAGGCATGTACTACACCATCTTAGAAGACAGATGATTCAATTGTCAGCCTGCAGTGTTGATGGTAAAAATAGAAGAATGAATGGAAAGCAAGAATGAATAACATCTTCACCAAGAATGATACTTCACTAAGTAAATCAAAAGTGACCTATAGATCGGTATTTCCCAACCTTGGCAAGTTGAAGATGTCTGGACTTCAACTCCCAGAATTCCCCAGGGAGCATTCGCTGGCTGGGGAATTCTGGGAGTTGAAGTCCAGACATCTTCAACTTGCCAAGGTTGGGAAACACTGTTATAGATAATAGATTTCATACCTTTCTGGCCTGGCATAAATTTAGCCCCGGCGATGGTTCTTAGAACCAGAAATAAAACCTCAACATCCCTTTTTAATTCTAGGTATGGCCAGTAATTGATAATAGATTTTATACCTTTTTTGCCTGGCATAATTTAGCCCTGGCAATGGTTCTTAGAACCAGAAAGAAAACCTCAATGGCCCTTTTTAATTCTAGGTATGGCCGTTGATCAATTATAGATTCTATACCTTTTTTGCCTGGCATAATTTAGCCCTGGCAATGGTTCTTAGAACCAGAAAGAAAACTTCAACGGACCTTTTTAATGCTAGGTATGGCCGTTGATCGATTATAGATTCCATACCTTTTTTGCCTGGCATAATTCAGCCCTGGCAATGGTTCTTAGAACCGGAAAGAAAACCTCAACGGCCATTTTTAATTCTAGGTATGGCAGTAATTGATAATAGATTTTATACCTTTTTTGCCTGGCATAATTTAGCCCTGGCAATGGTTCTTAGAACCAGAAAGAAAACCTCAACGGCCCTTTTTAATTCTAAGTGTGGCCGTTGATCGATTATAGATTCTATAACTTTTTGCCTGGCATAATTTAGCCCTGGCAATGGTTCTTAGAACCAGAAAGAAAACCTCAACGTCCCTTTTTAATTGTAGATGTGGCCAGTAATTTATAATAGATTTTATACCTTTTTTGCCTGGCATAATTTAGCCCTGGCAATGGTTCTTAGAACCAGAAAGAAAACCTCAACGACCCTTTTTAATTCTAGGTATGGCCGTTGATTGATTATAGATTCTATACCTTTTTTGCCTGGCATAATTTAGCCCTGGCAATAGTTCTTAGAACCAGAAAGAAAACCTCAATGGCCCTTTTCTAATGCTAGATGTGGCTGTTGATGTATAAAAGGTCATATAGTTTTCTAGCTTTGCAGACTGAGTGGAGGAACAAGTGTTGCTGACAAATTTTCCATGAAAGAGACAATGCTTGCTGGGCACGGCAAAAGAAGAAAGAAAAGTGAAAGAAGAAACAAGAAAGCAAGAAAATGTCTCCAGCCCAAGACTGTTAACCTTCAGCTGTTATGTAATCTTCTATGCTATGAAGTAAGTTTGGTTGAGTCTTACAGTCTCCCAAAGTTTTAGGATATGGGTGGGGTTGGTCTTCCACTACTTTATGCTAGTTAAGTTTCCTAGGTAAGTAAGGGTAACCCTGCATATGAGTTAATAGTAACCACAGTGCATTGTGCAGCATTAGGAGTAAAACTCCGGTGGCAACTGAAGTAACGTTGATTTTTTTTTAATCTCAAAGGCATGTACTACACCATCTTAGAAGACAGATGATTCAATTGTCAGCCTGCAGTGTTGATGGTAAAAGTAGAAGAACGAATGGAAAGCAAGAATGAATAACATCTTCACCAAGAATGATACTTCACTAAGTAAATCAAAAGTGACCTATAGAAAATAGATTTCATACCTTTCTGGCCTGGCATAAATTTAGCCCCGGCGATGGTTCTTAGAACCAGAAATAAAACCTCAACGGCCCTTTTTAATTCTAAGTGTGGCCAGTAATTGATAATAGATTTTATAAGTTTTTTGACTGGCATAATTTAGCCCTGGCAATGGTTCTTAGAACCAGAAATAAAACCTCAATGGCCCTTTTTAATTCTAAGTGTGGCCAGTAATTGATAATAGATTTTATAAGTTTTTTGACTGGCATAATTTAGCCCTGGCAATGGTTCTTAGAACCAGAAATAAAACCTCAATGGCCCTTTTTAATTCTAAGTGTGGCCAGTAATTGATAATAGATTTTATAAGTTTTTTGACTGGCATAATTTAGCCCTGGCAATGGTTCTTAGAACCAGAAAGAAAACCTCAACGGCCCTTTTTAATTGTAGGTATGGCCGTTGATCGATTATAGATTCTATACCTTTTTTGCCTGGTATAATTTAGCCCTGGCAATGGTTCTTAGAACCAGAAAGAAAACCTCAACGACCCTTTTTAATTCTAGGTATGGCCAGTAATTGATAATAGATTCCATACCTTTTTTGCCTGGCATAATTTAGCCCTGGCAATGGTTCTTAGAACCAGAAATAAAACCTCAACTGCCCTTTTTAATTGTAGGTGTGGCCGTTGATCGATTATAGATTTTATACCTTTTTTGCCTGGCATAATTTGGCCCTGGCAATGGTTCTTAGAACCAGAAAGAAAACCCCAATGGCCATTTTTAATTCTACGTGTGGCCGGTGATCTATAGATAATTTTAGAACTTCTGAGATTTAGGGGCGGAACAAGTGCAAGCCACCTGCCAAATGTTCTTGGAAAGAGACAACCCTTGTTCGGCATGGCAGAGGAAGAAACGAAAGTGAAAGAAGGAAAAAGAGCAAAAAAATATCCCCAACTCAAGCCTGTTAGCTTTCGGCTGTGATGTGGCCTCTATGCTGTAAGGTAAGTTGAGTTGTGACTTGTATTCTCCAAAGCTTGGGGATAACGGAGGGAGGGGGTGGTCTTCCACTAACTGATAGCCCCTTTTGCCCAGGCAAGCAAGGGTAACCCCTGCATCTGAGATAATAGTGTATTCACTATGATAATTATTAAGTGTTGAACTTCATGATTCTTGACAAATGTATCTTTTCTCTTATGTACACTGAGAGCATATGCACCAAAGACAATTTCCTTGTGTGTCCATCACACTTGGCCAATAAAGAATTCTATTCTATTCTTAGGAGTAATATTCCCATGGCAGCTGCAGTAACATTGATTTTTTTTATCTCAAAGGCATGTAGTACAACCTCTTAGAAGAGAGAAGACTGAGATGTCCGCCTCCAGTGTTGATGGTGAGAATAGAAGAAAGAATGGAAAAAAAGAATGAATATGATCTTCACCAAGAATGCAACTTCACCCGGTCAATCAAAACTGACCTGTAGAAAAATAAATGAAATTGTAAGCCACTCTGATTAACACACCATACTACACATTTTAATGCTGTCTGTGTCTGTTGATAGATAATAGAATTTCTAGTTTTCTTGCCTGGCGTAGTTTTACCCATGGTTTTTAGACCCAGAAAGAAAAGGTCTAGTACTCTTTTTAAATCTTAGTGTGTTCCATGACATATATAAGATCCCATGATTTTCCTGCCTCTTCGCTATTTGACCAGGCAATTGTTCTTAAAACCAAGAAGAATGTCTATGCTATGCCTCTCTAATGCTAGGTGTGGTAAGTGATTCTTAAAGTAGTAATTAGTTATTTGGTATGGTATAATGTTAGCCATAGCTGTAGTTCTTAGAATTTGAGAACACCCCCAAAGCATCCCACATACCAGCATAGATATGGAAATGACAGGGAGTTGATGGGGTGCTTTTCTTGGGAGAAAGGCTGCACTGTTCCTGATTCCATCTGCCCTCAATGCAGACCCCCACACATGATGGTGGAAATGCCCTGGTGCCCTGGTGGATGAGGCCTTCCAGTCCCTGAGTGAGCGGTGGGCAAATCATACTGGAAGGGTCCAGAACGCTCAGAGAGAAGGCTCTCCCAGTCCCTGAGGATCCCCAAATGAGTCTCAAACTGGAAGGCGTCCCTTTCAGTCCCTGAGCGAGCGGTGAGGGCGAATCACACTGGAAGGGTCCAGAACGCTCAGAGAGAAGGCTCTCCCAGTCCCTGAGGATCCCCAAATGAGTCTCAAACTGGAAGGCGTCCCTTTCAGTCCCTGAGCGAGCGGTGAGGGCGAATCACACTGGAAGGGTCCAGAACGCTCAGAGAGAAGGCTCTCCCAGTCCCTGAGGATCCCCAAATGAGTCTCAAACTGGAAGGCCCTTCCAGTCCCTGAGCGAACGGTGAGGGCGAATCACACTGGAAGGGTCCAGAACGCTCAGAGAGAAGGCTCTCCCAGTCCCTGAGGATCCCCAAATGAGTCTGAAACTGGAAGGCCCCTTCCAGTCCCAGAGAGAGTGGTGAGGGCGAATCACACTGGAAGGGTCCAGAATGCTCAGAGAGAAGGCTCTCCCAGTCCCTGAGGATCCCCAAATGAGTCTCAAACTGGAAGGCGTCCCTTTCAGTCCCTGAGCGAGCGGTGAGGGTGAATCATACTGGAAGGGTCCAGAACGCTCAGAGAGAAGGCTCTCCCAGTCCCTGAGGATCCCCAAATGAGTCTGAAACTGGAAGGCCCCTTCCAGTCCCAGAGAGAGTGGTGAGGGCGAATCACACTGGAAGGGTCCAGAATGCTCAGAGAGAAGGCTCTCCCAGTCCCTGAGGATCCCCAAATGAGTCTCAAACTGGAAGGCCCCTTCCAGTCCCAGAGAGAGTGGTGAGGGCGAATCACACTGGAAGGGTCCAGAACGCTCAGAGAGAAGGCTCTCCCAGTCCCTGAGGATCCCCAAATGAGTCTGAAACTGGAAGGCCCCTTCCAGTCCCAGAGAGAGTGGTGAGGGCGAATCACACTGGAAGGGTCCAGAACGCTCAGAGAGAAGGCTCTCCCAGTCCCTGAGGATCCCCAAATGAGTCTGAAACTGGAAGGCCCCTTCCAGTCCCAGAGAGAGTGGTGAGGGCGAATCACACTGGAAGGGTCCAGAATGCTCAGAGAGAAGGCTCTCCCAGTCCCTGAGGATCCCCAAATGAGTCTGAAACTGGAAGGCCCCTTCCAGTCCCAGAGAGAGTGGTGAGGGCGAATCACACTGGAAGGGTCCAGAACGCTCAGAGAGAAGGCTCTCCCAGTCCCTGAGGATCCCCAAATGAGTCTCAAACTGGAAGGCCCCTTCCAGTCCCAGAGAGAGTGGTGAGGGCGAATCACACTGGAAGGGTCCAGAACGCTCAGAGAGAAGGCTCTCCCAGTCCCTGAGGATCCCCAAATGAGTCTCAAACTGGAAGGCCCCTTCCAGTCCCAGAGAGAGTGGTGAGGGCGAATCACACTGGAAGGGTCCAGAACGCTCAGAGAGAAGGCTCTCCCAGTCCCTGAGGATCCCCAAATGAGTCTGAAACTGGAAGGCCCCTTCCAGTCCCAGAGAGAGTGGTGAGGGCGAATCACACTGGAAGGGTCCAGAACGCTCAGAGAGAAGGCTCTCCCAGTCCCTGAGGATCCCCAAATGAGTCTGAAACTGGAAGGCCCCTTCCAGTCCCAGAGAGAGTGGTGAGGGCGAATCACACTGGAAGGGTCCAGAACGCTCAGAGAGAAGGCTCTCCCAGTCCCTGAGGATCCCCAAATGAGTCTGAAACTGGAAGGCGTCCCTTTCAGTCCCTGAGTGAGTGGTGAGGGCGAATCATACTGGAAGGGTCCAGAACGCTCAGAGAGAAGGCTCTCCCAGTCCCTGAGGATCCCCAAATGAGTCTCAAACTGGAAGGCCCCTTCCAGTCCCAGAGAGAGTGGTGAGGGCGAATCACACTGGAAGGGTCCAGAACGCTCAGAGAGAAGGCTCTCCCAGTCCCTGAGGATCCCCAAATGAGTCTGAAACTGGAAGGCCCCTTCCAGTCCCAGAGAGAGTGGTGAGGGCGAATCACACTGGAAGGGTCCAGAACGCTCAGAGAGAAGGCTCTCCCAGTCCGCGAGGATCCCCAAATGAGTCTGAAACTGGAAGGCCCCTTCCAGTCCCAGAGAGAGTGGTGAGGGCGAATCACACTGGAAGGGTCCAGAACGCTCAGAGAGAAGGCTCTCCCAGTCCCTGAGGATCCCCAAATGAGTCTCAAACTGGAAGGTGTCCCTTTCAGTCCCTGAGCGAGCGGTGAGGGCGAATCATACTGGAAGGGTCCAGAACGCTCAGAGAGAAGGCTCTCCCAGTCCCTGAGGATCCCCAAATGAGTCTGAAACTGGAAGGCCCCTTCCAGTCCCAGAGAGAGTGGTGAGGGCGAATCACACTGGAAGGGTCCAGAACGCTCAGAGAGAAGGCTCTCCCAGTCCCTGAGGATCCCCAAATGAGTCTCAAACTGGAAGGTGTCCCTTTCAGTCCCTGAGCGAGCGGTGAGGGCGAATCATACTGGAAGGGTCCAGAACGCTCAGAGAGAAGGCTCTCCCAGTCCCTGAGGATCCCCAAATGAGTCTGAAACTGGAAGGCCCCTTCCAGTCCCAGAGAGAGTGGTGAGGGCGAATCACACTGGAAGGGTCCAGAATGCTCAGAGAGAAGGCTCTCCCAGTCCCTGAGGATCCCCAAATGAGTCTCAAACTGGAAGGTGTCCCTTTCAGTCCCTGAGCGAGCGGTGAGGGCGAATCACACTGGTAGGGTCCAGAACGCTCAGAGAGAAGGCTCTCCCAGTCCCTGAGGATCCCCAAATGAGTCTCAAACTGGAAGGCGCCCCTTTCAGTCCTTGAGTGAGCGATGAAGGTGAATCACACTGGAGAAGTCCAGAACGCTCAGAGAGAAGGCTCTCCCAGTTCCCCAATGAATCTCAAACTGGAAGGATCCCCTTGGCTCACCAGTCCTGCTCCTTCACATTCTTAGAAATAAGTTCAGTAGCAGCCAAATCTGTTAGAACCCAAAGTAAACCTGGTGGTGTACTTTAATACGAGTAATTCTAGATGTGGCCGTTGAAATCCTGAGTAGATTTCTTGCCTGGCTTAATTTAGGCTTGATGTTGGTTCTTAGAACCAGAAAACATCTTAACGGCCCTTTTTAATGCTAAGTATGCTGGTGATTTATAATAGATTTTATAGTTTTCTGCCTGGCATAAATTTAGCCATGGCAATTGTTTTTAGAACCAGGGGGGGGGGGGAGTCTCAAAGGCTCTTTTTAATGTTAGGTGTAGCCAGTTATTGATAAAAGTTTTCTAGTTTTCCACCTTAGAATAATTTTAGCTGGACTGTGGTTGAAAATGTATGTTGTTTTTGACTGGTAAATGTTAATCATGACACACAGTATGTGGCCCTCACCTCAAGTATTTTGATTTCTTTTGTCATACACATTTGTCGTCCTTTTATTCCTGAAATATCTCTAAATGGGATTCAGGCTTGGTAATATTCTGTTTGACATGTATTTTTTGGAATGCAGCTGAGTTTTACTGACCGGACTTACTATTGTTAAGTAGCTGTGATGCTTATGGTAGACAAGATATTTTATCTGTTGCCTATTTTTAATTCCTTTAATTCCTTAATATCCTTTCATATCATCATCTCTTCACCAAGAGATACCTGTTGTGATATTAAAATGTTTGAACATTAAAGTTGTGTTTTCTTTCTTCTGCGAGAAATCTTTCGATGACAGCTATGGTTTCTTTTACACCTCACCTTTTTAAAAAAAAATCAAAAATGTCATTTTAAATGAGTGAACCATTTAACCCAGTGCTTCTCAAATAGTGGGGCGGGTGCCCATAGGGGGGCGCGGAGCGATGCCGGGGGGGGGCATGACCCCAGGGAATGTGCTTTTTTTGCAGCAGGGAGTAGGTTTTTTTGCACCGAAAATAGCACACAGCACAGAGCAGGAGATATGAAGTGCAGATAACAAACCCTTAAGAGACACCATGGAAAAGTATTTAACAGGGATGAAAAGAAAGGAGGAGAGAGACGGAGATAATGAGACAAACGTATTTCTCCCAAAAGCTAAGACCAGGAAATATGATGAAGCGTATGTAGCGCTTGGCTTCACTGTGACTACGGTGGGAGACGAGGAAAGACCGGTATGTTTACTGTGTCTAAAAATGTTGGCAGCGGACAGCATGAAGCCAAATAAATTAAGGTGTCACTTAAACACATTACACCCCAATCACGCTGATAAGCCGCTTGAGTTTTTTCAGCGAAAACATGCCAAATATTGCAAACAATCGTCCCGGTGGTGAGTTGGGGGGAGCACAAAATGTTTACTTCTTCCTGGGGGGGGGGGCGTAACAAAATAATTGAGAAGCACTGTATTAAAGGAGCCGAGGTGGCGCAGTGGTTAAAAGCAGCACTGCAACCTACGTCAGCTGACTGCTAGTTCAAATCTCACCAGCTCAAGGTTGACTCAGCCTTCCATCCTTCTGAGGTCGGTAAAATGAGGACCCAGATTGTTGGGGGCAATAGGCTGAACTCTGTAAACCGCTTAGAGAGGGCTGGAAAGCACTATAAAGCGGTATATAAGTCTAAGTGCTATTGCTATTGCTGTTAAAGGAAGAGACAATTATGGCAGAGAGCTAAAAATACAAACCAAAAAAAAAGGAGATGTGGGACAGTGAGATTTTGGAGAAAGAAGGAGAGACTATTACGAAATATTGTCTTTTACCCTAGTCTTCAGGTAAAAACTGAAACTCTTGTTCAACTTTCAGGAAGAGTAAAATAGAGGAAAAGGTGTTTTTTTAAACTATTGAAAACTGCAATAGAAAATGAATATTAAATTTTGGAGGGCAATCTAATTCCAGTTTTAAGGACTAAATAGGAGCAAAGAGCAAATCTATTTCTGGGAGAAGGGAGGAGTATTTTTCGAGAGTTTCCAATACAGGTAGTCCTCAACTGACAACAGTTCATTTAGTGACTGTTCAAAGTTACAACGGCACTGAAAAAAGTGACTTTTGACCATTTTTCACACTTCTAACCATTGCAGCATCCCTGCAGTGGATGCTTGTGATCATGTGATCATAATTCAGAAGCTTGGCAACTGATTCATATTTATGACGGTTGCAGTGTTCTGGGGTCATGTGACCACTTTTGCGACCTTCTGATGAACAAAGTCAATGGGGAAGCCAGTTTCACATAAGCGTGTCACTAACTTAACAACTGCAACAATTCACTTGACAATTATGGCCAGAAAGGTCATAAAATGGGGCAAAATTCACTTAACAAATGTTTCACTTAGCAACAGAAATGTTGGGCTCAATTGTGGTCATAAGTCAAGGACTACATGTGTTGGTGAGCCATATCTAGCTAACATGGGCCATTTTATAGCAGCAATACTTGTAGACCAATAAAGAGAATGGAAAAGAAGGATGGACTTCTTTTCTTTCCTTCAGAAATAGCTCTGTATATTGGAGAAATGGAATAATAGGCATACATCCCATTTCCTATCCACTTCCTCCCAGCCAATATATTTATTCTTGGTTGGGGAGGAGATGTGTCAAAGCAAAATGCCTATATAGAGAGAGAGTGCCTAGAGAGGCCCTATGTTTCTCTAGGACTTCTATCTTGGTAGATGTAAGGGTTAGTTAATTCTACGAAGTCAACAGTTTTAGTGACTCGGATGACCAACAGGAGTTTATGTAATCCTAGGCAAAACTCTAATCCCTGGAATTAGTTATCTAATTCAACTCAAGTAAATGTAATGTAAACTCAATCTTTTACATTACCATTACCTCAAAGAGATAAGAGCTCTCCTAAGGCGATTAAATCCCATCTGCAAAATCACAAAACTGTTCCATTGGAATATATATATATATATATATATATACCAATGTAAACCTGCAGCCAACTCGGTGACAAAATGAGCTTTAGGGTCATGATTTTCTGCAACTCTTTTTGACAGGGTGGCCGAGAAGAGCTTTGGAGACTAGAAGTGTGGACGTCGTGGGTGAACCTTAAAAAGTAACCAGCCCTTTTTCTCCCCCCCCCCCCCCCGCATCCAAACTCCAATCATGTCGGCTGCACAAGCCGTAACCCCCGTGGCTTTCCACAATTGAGGTTTCTGGTTTTTTCAGCAGCCGGATCGACCTCTTTTCAAGATCCCAAGAACTGTGGCCCCAGCGAGAGGGAAAGGAGTGGGGGGGGGGGAGATAAACAAGAGGCTGAAATAAATCTGAGCAGTGGGGAAAGCACACAACATTCCTTCAAAGGGGACAGTGGCTCAGCCTCAGAAAATGTAGCCTGCCTGAGGAACTAATGTCAACAGCAAGAAGGCCTTTGGGCAAACTTTCAAGACATTATTAATTGCCCTGCTAGTGGGAAAGGCAAACATTTGCTGTGGTGGGAATCGGCAGAGCTTCTGCAAACGAGAGAAGTAGCAGGAGGGTGTGGAGAGAATCCTCAAAAGAGCATGGGTTTTGGAGTTGCACAGAAGCTGATGAAAGGTCAACCCTTGTATCCAATGCTGCGCGAGTTGTATGAGCTAAGTCATTGTCCTGTGATGCTCTGTGGAGAGCTAAGCTACGCTTGGCTCCTTGAATCCAGTTTATCAGCAAAATGCTTGGCTCCTTCCTTCCAAGAAAACTGAGTACATTAGCCCAATAGAAGAGAAGTTTCGCACGTTATGTACCAAAGGGATTCTCCTTCCCCAATTTGTCCATGTGGTTGTAAACATGTTTGTTTGTTTATTTATTTATTTATTTATTTATTTATTTATTATTTATTTATTTATTTATTTATTTATTTATTTATTTATTTATTTATTTATTTATTTATTTATTTATTTATTTATTTATTTATTTATTTATTTATTTATTTTGCTGTTCTTATATGCCGCCCTACTCCCTGGGGACTCCGGGCGGCGTACAACAGAATATAAGAACACTATAAAAAACAGTAACAAAAAAATAATAAACGATTTAAAACATTAATTAATTAAAAAATTAAAAAGCCAAACAACACATTCATACCTGGGGGAGACTAAGATGTTCAACGGTCACATCACCCCTCCTGCAGGTAGAGCCATGTCTTAATAGATGTTGCATTATAAGCACAATGTACTTTGTTGAATGTAATATGTAAGTACCCATGTGCGGTACCAATTATTTTGTTATGGTGTTGGCTGGATATATGTAGCATTTCCTTCCTTGCTTCCTTCCCCTTCCCCTCCCTCCCACCCTCCTTTCCTTTTCCCTCCTTTCTATTTCCTTCCTCCTCCTTTCCTTCCTACCCTCCCTCCTTTTCTCTTTCTTCTTTTCTTTTCCCTCTCTTTTATTTCCTTCCTTCCCTCCCTTCCTCCCTCTCTTCTCTCTTCTTTCTTTCCTTTTCTCTCCCTTCTATTTCCTTCCTCCTTCCTTCCTACCCTCCCTCCCTTTCTTTCTTCTTTCCTTTTTCCCTCCCTTTTATTTCCTTTCCTCCCTCTCTTCTCTCTTCTTTCCTTTCCTTTTCTCTCCCTTCTATTTCCTCCCTCCTTATTCCAGTCAGTTTATCCCACGGCAACATCTAAACTACTGAATAAATAAAGAATGTGAGAACACCATCTATACAAACAACAATGGTGACATACAGAGACATTCTCACAAGATAAGTTTTTTAATATTTATAATATACCATGGCCTCTTGCGGATATCATTGGAAGAAAACCTCCCTGAATTGAAAGTTCTCTCTTCAAATGACGAATAAATTACAGGGAAGATTACTGAAATGCCCTTGGCTAATGTGTAGTCATGATAAACTCTACCATTCATCTGTTTTTGCATTCTTTCTTGATAGCACAATTAAGTTGGAGAAGACCATAGAGGATAAACACTAATCAGTAGGTCATGTGATATGCCCTTGTGTAGATAAGTTATTGTAATGTAATAAAAGCTCAAAGGGGGTAGAAAAAAAGAACATTAACATTCACACTTTTTAAAACAGAACTTGGCAATCTGAGATCCCCAGATCACTTTTATGTGCTCCCAGCCACAAATTAACTGCTATTATTAAATGCTAATGGTGGTGGTGGTTCAAAATGTAACAGATCCATGGGTATTATCACAATTCAACAACAAGCTGTACCAATGATCATTCCTCTATATTTGTTCCTGTCCTCTCCACTTTCTCCTACTCCAGCAAGAGAAGACTAGCTTATTCTCTTCTCAAGCTATACCACACTGTCATTTTTCCTGCTGCAGGCAGGGATGAATCAGTTAGGAAGTTCATCATATATTAAAGAACTTCAGATAAGTAACCATTATAAAAGAAAGTTAGGAAGCCATAGCTGCTGCTGCTGCTGCTGCTGCTGCTCCTCCTCCTCCTCCTCCCCCTTCCCCTTCCTCTCCTTCTCCTCCTCCTCCTTCTCCTTCTCCCCTCCTCCTCCTCCTCCTCCCCTTCCCCTTCCTCTCCTTCTCCTCCTCCTCCTTCTCCTTCTCCCCTCCTCCTCCTCCTCCTCCTCCTCCCTCTCTTCTTCTTCTTCTTCCCTCCTCCTCCTCCTCCTCCTCCTCCTCTTCTTCTTCTTCTTCTTCCTCCTCCTCCCTCCCCCCCCCTCCTCCTCCTCCTCCCTCCTTCCTCCTCCTCTTCCTCCTCCTCCTCCTCCTCCTCTTCTTCTTCTTCCTCCCCCCCCCTCCTCCTCCTCTTCTTCTTCTTCTTCTTCTTCTTCTTCTTCTTCTTCTTCTTCTTCTTCTTCTTCTTCTTCTTCTTCTTCTTCTTCCTCCTCCTCCTCCTCCTCTTCCTCCTCCTCCTCCTCCTCCTCTTCTTCTTCTTCTTCTTCCTCCCTCCTCCCTCCTCCTCCCCCCCTCCCCCCTCCTCCCTCCTTCCTCCTCCTCTTCCTCCTCCTCCTCCTCCTCCTCCTCTTCTTCTTCTTCCTCCCCTTCCTCCTCCTCCTCCCTCCTCCTCCTCCTCTTCTTCTTCTTCTTCTTCTTCCTCCTCCTCCTCCTCCTCTTCTCCTCCTCCTCCTCCTCCTCCTCTTCTTCTTCTTCTTCTTCCTCCTCCTCCTCCTCCTCCTCCCCCCTCCTCCTCCTCCTCCTCCTCCTTCCTCCTCTTCCTCCTCCTCCTCCTCCTGGTCTATTTGTTAAGTTAGTTTTTACTGGCTGTGTGAGAACTAACTCATACAGAGAATGGAAGCCCTTTTGCGACCTAGTAAAAGGTCAATTATTTCAAGCAGCATGGTGATGCTCTCACATTATGAGGATGATTGTTGAAAGAAGAGGTTGTGGGAGGCACAGTCTTCAGCAGCCTGGAATGTGCCCACACAGTCAGCACCAGAATAAGCTGTGTGTGTGTGTGTGTGTGTGTGTGTGTGTGTGTGTGTGTGTGTGTGTGAGAGAGAGAGAGAGAGAGAGAGAGAGAGAGAGAGAGAGAGAGAGAGAGATTTACCAATTTGCATCAGCTCAGCCAGTTAGATATCACCCCAGAGCACATCCCTAAAATAATTTTAAAGCAGAAGTTTCCACTCAAGAAATATACCATTAAAATTCCATCATTGCTTCATCCAGTCTTGCTTACTCTGATTATCGCAAAATGCTAATTGGATTAGGACATATTTTCATTAAGATATAAGAAACTTTATGACAGGTGACCTAATAACCTCCAGATTTTCTGGATTACAACTTGGACAATTTGCCATTACCATACTGGTTATGACTGAAGAAAGTGGGGGGGGGGGGCGAAACATCTGAAGAACTTTCACGGTGCTCCTAACTAGGACTTAGATCTGTTAAACAGATTATCACTGAAATATTTGAGAGTGGGAGATTTATAGAGGCCAGCCAATAGTGATTCATAATAGGAATTAAAATGTTCTTCAATGAATGATACAGTGGTGGGTTGCTGCCGGTTCGGGCCGGTTCTTTAGAACCGGTAGCAGAAATTTGCCGCTGCTTGCCGAACTGGCAGCGATGACCGGCGGTCCACGCTCCCGAACCGGTCCTCCGGTTGCAGCGGATTGCAAAAAAAACCTCTGCGCATGCGCAAAGTGTTCTGCGCATGCGCAGAGAGTCATTTCCAGGAAGTGACGCACACGCGCGTGCAAAACATGCACTTCCGTCGCAATGTGAACAGGAGGAAAGGTAAGTAGAACCCACCCCTGGAATGATAGGAAATAATACTGAAAAGTAGAAAGTAGGGAGGAAACATTTAGAACACTGCTCGGCATCTAGTACTCTTAGAGATGTACAGGATCATTGCAAGGATCACAAACAAGGTTTTTCTGCCACACTCCTGTCTGCACCAATTCCAAAGGTCATTGCAGAAAAGGTCCTTGGCAGGAATTCCCTCTCTACGTCTTCCCTTGGGACAGAATGGAAATCTGATGTTGTTCAAACTGCTAGAGAGAAGATTGCAAATGAAAGTCAAGCATTTACTTTGCCCACCTTGTCATTATTGGATCGCTCTACACAGATTCTTAACAGATTAACAGAGTTGGAAGGAACCTTTGCAGGTCATCTAGTCCAACCCCCTGCCCAAGCAGGAGACCCTACATCTGCCTCTACCTAGGATCGAACTCACAACCTCCTGATTGTGAGTCAAGAGCTCCACCTCTAGGCCACTGCAGGAGTCTCTTCATGTCCACTATCTTCCTCTGTCTTGTACACATTCTTTTCATGTCTACTATCCTCCTCCTCCTCTCCCATCCAAGTACTGAAAAGGGGAGGGGGATTTCATACACCAGGGATGTCTAACTCGATTTCATTGACGGACACATCAGGGTTGTGTTTGACCTTGGGTGGGGGCTGGGCATGGACAGGCTGGACGTGGCCAGCTCGACGTCACTCGTGCCAGGGGCGCCTGTGGCGGCCCAAGCGCTCTGCCAGCGAAAATGGGCTCCTGAGCTCCGTTTTTGGCTGCGCTGACCTCTTTCAGCCCTTTGCCAGCGAAAATGGAGCTCGGGAGGGCCTCCCTCTGTTTTGGCAGAGGCACCATGGGCCAGTGCTTCGCTGTTTCCAGAGTGGTCCCACGGGCCAGATCTAAGCACCCCACAGGCCGGATCCGGCCCCCGGGCCTTGAGTTTGACACCCCTGCTCTACACTCTACTAACAGAATTTTATTTCAATTCTCTTCTTCTCGGGGATACATCTACAAAATCAATTCTCTTTCAACCGGTGGAAAAAAGTGGAAGGGAATTTTCCCAGCCATCACTAATTTAGAAAGATGGTGTTCCATCCAGTCCCTTTCACTCTATCATCTTCTTTCTTCCCATTTTAAAACCATCCACGCAACCTTCATAAATTTAATATGTGTGCAGATGTCCAGTTCTGAAGATAGCCGGTACATTTCCCATAGTTAGTAGGTGCTCAGGAATAAGAATGACCACAGCTTTCTAATTGGTTAATTCACCTAATCCAGAATGAATAAAAGACCCATCTTGTTCCCCCCCACACACACTCACTGGGATTCAGCTATTTCATGAAAATAGGGCTTATTTGTAAATTGTGCTTAGAAGTGAAGGAAGGAAATCCGGTCTGCCTATCTTCTGAGTTGTTTTGTCAATTCCCCTCAGAAAAGGTGTCCACTACTCCATCATGAAGCTAGAGGGTGCTGCTTTGCAAGTAGAACCACTTGTAATTTACTACGTGGCATTTTTATCCCCTTGCACTGGACAGTACTGTATTTTAGAGATTACATGATTTTGTAAAGGCTGGGTTTACCCTTGGCAGAATGAAATAATTACTTCAGGGAACAAATTGAGGGAGATGATAGATGATGATAGATGAGATAGATAGATAGATAGATAGATAGATAGATAGATAGATAGATAGATAGATAGATAGATAGATAGATAGATAGATAGATAGATAGATAGATAGATAGATAGATAGATAGATAGATAGATTAGAGAAAGAGAGAGAAAAGAGTGAAGGGTTTATATTGCGATTTACAATTCTTGAATTTTTACTATTAGGAAAGTAGGGTGAGATTTTCTGCCTCAAGTCCTGAAGTAAAGCACACATTGCAGATGTTAGCCCCAGATGCAAAATCCCTCAAAATTATAGTTTTACTGATTGTAAGATTTGCCTACCAAACAAGTAATATTTGTTTCTGTAGAAGTGAGTTTAATTTCATAATTTGGCCATGTCGTAGGATAAATTGTCCCTGGCCCACCTTATGAAGAGGAGTTTCAAAACATATTTGTTTTCCTGGCTCGACAGGCCAGGACCACAGGTGAAGTTCCAATTAAACTGATTCATTGATTGTACATATGCACAGGAATGCTAATGGTTAGCATTATTTTGGCACTAGGTAAGGGTTAATGGAATTCAAAGGGGGTCGGACCTAGACCGCTTGTGACTACTTGGAGATTCCAGGCTGATCCCTCTTTTGACTCTGTCCCCTGTTCTGCCACTCCTACACCAGCCTTTTAATACTAATGCTTTAACTCTGCGGTGTGATAATTATTGTTCTAATTTCGAGAGGAATGTATGTGTCATTTTAATCATGTATCTTCTGAAAGGCTTAGCAAGCAGACAAGATTTTTATCTCAGTCCTCCTTCAAATGTCAACCAGTGTCAAATACAGCTGCATTTCGTTTAGCGTCTGTTGGGCTATGTCATCAGTTAGGCAGGAGTCACTCGATGTAATGGAGCAGCCACCAAGTATTTTAAAATATTCTGATTGTTAAACTGATACTGCAAATCTAAGACTCTCATCATCAGCTGGATTTATGATCCAGGCCCTAGAGGTAAAAACTCACACCACCTAAATTATTATTTTTTTATCATGTGTTTACATTAATGTAATGTTTCTTCTTTCTTTTTAATGACTCATTTTAATGGATATTAATAATGTTTTTTTAACTGGACTTGAAAAGCCCCCCCCCCCCGGATTGTTAAAGAGGTGGACAGCATAGTATTTTTATAAATAAATACGAAAAATCTAGATTTTTTTAAAAGAAATTTTCTCCCCTCACTCTTCCTGAGAAACTTAGTGTATCTTGCTCCAGAGTTGGTTTCAGGCTGAGCTTATGAAAGTTACACCTGGGAAATACGAATACCATCTTCAACATCTTTTTGGAGCTGCAAATGCAACTTCCCTTTGCAAAACATTTCTGCTTTCTGGAGAACATCTTTGGTTTTTATTTTTAAATGGTGGCACTCCTGTCTTTTGTTACAACAGTGGTTGCTTCCATAAAAATGTCTTTGGACAAAATGCTTTTGGATTGGCCAAATAATACTAGGCTAGGCTAGGCTAGGCTAGGCTAGGCTAGGCTAGGCTAGGCTAGTCCAGTCCAGTCCAGTCCAGTCCAGTCCAGTCCAGTCCAGTCCAGTCCAGTCCGATTGTGATCTATTCTTCTCCTCTCCTCTCCTCTCCTCTCCTCTCCTCTCCTCTCCTCTCCTCTCCTCTCCTCTCCTCTCCTCTCCTCTCCTCCCTTCCATCCCATCCCATCCTATTCCATTCCATTCCATTGCAAAATGAGGCAGGAGTAAAGAAGGAGAACAGGACCTAGGTTATAAAAAAGCTCTCTATGTTCTTATAGTTGAAACTTTCTTCATTGTAGCTACCCAATTTTGTTGTTTTCCGCATTTGCAAGGAAGGAACTTGCATAAAGACTCTAATATAAACCTGAGACATTTATAACACTATTTTAAAGCCACTACAGTATACCAGTCAACACTCTATGGAAGCAAAGGTTGGACACAGGATAGAAGGACTATTGAAGTTTTGGAACTTTTGATGTCGGAGAATACTCCTGAGAATACCATGGATAGGCAAGAAACAAAAAAATGGACTTTCGAACAAATCAATCCAGAGCATTCACTTAAGATACAAATGATTTTGGACACAATAGATGAAGTTCTAACTGTCTTGAGAAATCTATAATTCTGGGAAATAAAAGAAAGAAAGAGAAGGGAATTATAGCAGCAAAGTAGATGGGTCAGATTACAGTGGTGTTAGAAGACCTGATGCCAGGTGCAAAAAGTCAGGAACCAGGATAGTGTTCAAAAATATTACAAGTTTATTTTATGCTACCTATACACAGGAATCTGAGCTACTAATGGTCAAGGTGAATTGGCACCAGGTAAGAGTCAATGGATGTCAGGTGGAGGAGAGTGGACTTAGGTCTCTTATGGGAGCGTAGAGACTCCAAACTGATGACATGTTTGACTCTACTCTTGAGCTCAGCCTGGTTATCTCCTACATCTGATGGTTGGAGCAAATCATTCTGGAAAAAGTCTATGTGTTCAATAAGAGTCAACATTAATGTTTGTGTGTGTGTTTGTGTGTATCTTCCAGCCAGTGTTGACCTCCTGGTGACTATCTGGACAAATCCCTGCAGTTTTCTTGGTAAGATTTTGGAGGTGGCTTGCCATTGTCTCTTTCTTAGGGCTGAGAGAAAGCACCAGGCTTAAGGTGGCTTCTTGTCTAAGGTGGGACTAGAACTCACAGTCTCATGGTTTCTAGTCTGCTTCTAAATTTGGTGCCTTAACCACTACAGCAAACTGACTCTCCAACACTAAGTTAATGACACATCATCAATCAATCAATCAATCAATCAATCAATCAATCAATCAATCAATCAATCAATAGCAGACAGCAGACAAGGTCAAAGGCAGAAGGCAGAAGGCATGATAGCTCAGAGTTTAGATTTGATAACTAACACAGATCAGTTCTCTGTTGCTGTTTTCTTCTACTGTACATGTGCCAATTAATCCTTACATGTGAATTCTTCTTAATTGGGAATGCTCTTCAAGCATCTATCCCAAGATGTTTTCTCAACGTAATGGGCTTTAAATGTCCTTGCATTATAACCAGAGACGGGCTTCACATATTGTAACAACCAGTTCGCCCAGCACCGGAAATGTGATCATGTGCGCACGCACGCTCGCTCACTTCGCTCATGCATGCGCCATCCACGCATGCATGCGGCATCATAAAACATGGCAATTCGCTCATATGCACCATCCGCACATGTGTGCAATATCAAACAACATGGCAATTCGCTCATGTGCGCCGTCCGCGCATGCATGTGGCCTCAAAAACACAGCGATATAGGACGGGATTGCGCCCTAGCGGGTGGGCGGTAGCAGGCCCACCCGCAGGTCGCTATTACCAGTTCGCCTGAACCAGTCCGAACCGGCTGAATCACTGCTGATTATGACCCTCTTCCTTCTCAGCCAGCTTGGCTCTTGTGTAGGGGAAACAATAACCTGCAGCTCCCTCACCTCAAGCTATTGGGCTTCCTCCCATTCTGCCATTACTAAAACCTTGGAACGGCAGCTTCCAATTCTGAAGAAATGCATAGAAATGCATTTCTTTTCATACATAGATGAAAAGAATTCTGTTTGTTTCCCCCGCAGATAACCTTGGCTGGAATTAAATTGAATCTCAGCCTTGCCTACAAAAATGTTGCTTTTGTTTTCTTGCTTCAAGATCTGAGGGTTAAAAATAGCTGCGGTTATCATCTGTGTCTCGCCAGATGTTTTCTTACAGGTACTCGAGGTCTCCGTGGGCAGTCACATTTTATACATTGAAGGTTAATGGTGGGATTTTACCTTAACCAAATAAGAGACCAGATGGGAGAAAAGTCAATATAATTTTATATATCCCCCTTTTTTTTTTAAAAGGGTATCCCAAATCCAGCTGTTTTAAAGGCAGCAGACACGGAAGAGTTCACAATTTCCCTATATTATTAGTTTCATTGTCAAAATGCTTTTACTTATAACGTATTTTTTTAACATGTAGCCATACTCTTAGCAATAGCAATAGCACTTAGACTTACAGTATATACCGCTTCACAGTGCTTTACAGCCCTCTCTAAGCGGTTTACAGAGTTCAGCATATTGCCCCCAACAATCTGGGTCCTCATTTTACCGACCTCGGAAGGACGGAAGGCTGAGTCAACCTTGAGCCTGGTGAGACTGCCATCTGTCAGAACAGCTGAACTGCTGAACTGCAGTGCTGCACTTTAACCACTGCGCCACCTTGGCTCTTCCTCCCTGCCTGCCTGCCTGCCTTATAATTTACATCAGTTTTGAATCTTAGCATGCAGGAGAGCACGTATAAAGAGTGAATCGGTTTTGCAACTGATTTAAAATATGCAATCTGAAGTTAAATTCTGCACTGAATCAATTAAAAAAACCAGCACTTTACTGGTATTGCATTCTGGGATGAAAGAAAAAAATGTTATTACAGTCTTCCAATATTCCAGGGGAAGTCAGTTTGGTTAGTGATTAAGGCATTAGGCTAGAAACCAGGAGACCGTGAGTTCTAGTTCCAGCTTAGACACCCAACAGAGATAGCTGGGTGACCTTGAGCCAATCACTCTCTCTCAGCCCTAGGAAAGAGGCAATGGCAAACTACTTCTGAAATCTTCCCGAGAAAATTGCAGGGACTTGTCCAATGTGGACTTGAAACATATGAAAAATGGTTATAGGAACTGGGCATGGCTAGTCGAGTGAAGAGAAGGACCAGAGGAGACAGGATAGCAGTGTTCCAATATTTGAGGGGCTGCCAAAGAGAGGAAGGGATCAAGCTATTTTCCAAGGCACCTGAAGGCCAGACAAGGAATAATGGATGGAAACTGATCAAAGAGATTCAACCTGGAAATAAGGAGAAATTTTCTGACAATGAGAACTATCAACCAATGGAACAGAAGTTGCCTTCGGAAGTTGTGGGAGCTTCATTGCTGAAAGCTTTCAAGAAGAGACTGGAATGCCATCTGTCAGAAATTGGTGTAGGGTCTTCTGCTTGGGCAGGGGGTTGGACTAGATGACCTACAAGGTCCCTTCCAACTCTGTTAATCTGTTAAACGTCTGTTAAACTTAGTTTTCCCTAAATCCACGATTCCTTAAAATGGGAGCGGGGAGAGAATGAAAAATGTGAGTCCAAAATAATCTTTTAACTAAATTTCCAGTTATTCTTCAATAGTGATTTCCATGATTCTAGATAACATGGCCAAGACGCAAGGATGTGGGAGTTGTAGTTGAGCACCTTGGAATGGGAAAAGTTGAAACTTAATTGGCTGCAAGTCTCCTAGTTTTCTTCTTATAGTAGATGCTCACAAAAGATCAGAACTAAGTTTGAGAAATCACCTTGACAAAGTATTATCTGTTGCTTTCCTTTTGAGATGAACAGTGTCTCTCCCAGTTAGAGTTACATTTTCTTTTACTTTTCTTTCAATATTTTTTTTAAGCCATGCATTTCTAGGCTGGTCTTCACTTTTTTATCTTGGGAAATAAGCATCATAAAAGTATCAATCTTATCTTTCAAACACATTATTTACTACTTCTTGCTGTTCTTTTTTTTTCTGGCTTGTGAATTTGGTGCCCTTTTAAAATATCAGATTGTTCTGAAACCAACCCAGTCAACTAGAGAGACGGGGGTGGGGGTGGGGAGGAGGAGCAGGCCAAGAGCCACTTCTGTCCACTCCACAATGTGACCAAGTCAAAATCCGAATAAATCCTCTCCTTGCTCAGAACGGATTTTCTGATATTGTGCAGCAAAGCAGATTTCGTTTCATGGTCATAAATCGGATTTGAGAGCATATCTTCCCACTCCTGATGAACATGAACAAGGGAAAAAGAACACTTTTTAAGAATTCCTGGAAGGGCTAGGTTTGCCTGGGAACAGATTGTGTGTGTGTGTGTGTGTGTGTGTGTGTGTGTGTGTGTGTGTGAGAGAGAGAGAGAGAGAGAGAGAGAGAGAGAGAGAGAGAGAGAGAGAGAGAGAGAGAGAGAGAGAGAGAGAGAGAGAGAGAGAGAGAGAGAGAGAGAAGGCAATAAATCTCTTTCAGTAAGTTGGAGTCCCGGAGTAGCTCTTCTTCTTCTTTTTCTTCTTTTTCTTCTTTTTCTTCTTTTTCTTCTTTTTCTTCTTCTTCTTCTTCTTCTTCTTCTTCTTCTTCTTCTTCTTCTTCTTCTTCTTCTTCTTCTTCTTCTTCTTCTTCTTCTTCTTCTTCTTCTTCTTCTTCTTCTTCTGTGATCCACCTTACAACCATGACAATTTATAACCATAATTGCCAGGATCAACTACAATTGTAATTTGAAGACTATAAATAGACTAGACTAGACTGGACTGGACTGGACTGGACTGGACTGGACTGGACTGGACTGGAATGGAATGGAATGGAATGGAATGGAATGGAATGGAATGGAATAGAAAATAGAATGGAATGGAATAGAATAGAATGGAAAATAGAGTGGAGTGGATGGAATAGGATGGGATGGGATAGCATTGCATAGCAGAATAGAATGGGATGGGAATAGGATGGGATGGAATAGAATAGAATAGAATAGAAAATAATATAATGGAATGGAATGGAATGGAATGGAATAGAATAGAATAAAAAAGAATATAATGGAATGGAATGGAATGGAATGGAATGGAATGGAATAGAATAGAATAGAAAATAGAATGGAATGGAATAGAATGGAAAACAGAGTGGAGTGGATGGAATAGGATGGGATGGAATAACATTGCATAGCAGAATAGAATGGGATGGGGATGGGGATGGGATGGAATAGAATAGAATAGAATAGAATAGAATAGAATAGAATAGAATAGAATAGAATAGAATAGAATAGAATAGAATAGAATAGAATCCATTATTGACAAGAAAGTTCACCTTCCAATTTTCATGTTATGAATACACAAGAGAGCAGCATTCATTTTTATAACAGCTCCTCCAAACAAGCACACGAATTATTAGTATTTTTCCCCAACAGGAGAAAAAAAAAGCTTAAAAATATCCACAGTGTAACCTTTTACTTGAAGCCAGGGACTTAGAAAACGTGTTGAAAGCTATCACGACAGAAGGCCTCTTTTGACATTCTTCTCATTCCCCTCCTCCCCTTTTCTTCTCTGTTTTTCCAGGATTTATCTCATCCTGATGATTGACTCTCTTTGGCAGCTTTTGAAAAGCAGAGGATTCTCCGATGAGAAAATTCAAAGGTCTCACAAATGAAAATACGAAGAAATGTTTTCTAATGAAGGGGTTATGGACCACTTACAGTATTCTGAACGCCACTCAGGGGTGGGTTCCTCCAGGTTCGGACCGGTTCGCCCGAACTGGTAGCAACCTGCTGGTGATGTCACAATGACGTCACCGAACCGGATCGGGCGATGCCAGTCCATCTTATTTTTGAATTTTTTTGAATTTTTTTAAATTTCATTTTTTTTATTTTTTTTATTTTTTTCCTTCTGTGCATGTGCAGAAGCCGAGTTCCGGCACTGTGCATGCGGTCGCCATCTTTTTTCGGCTTTGTTTGTTGTTGTTGTTGTTGTTGTTGTTTCTGGATTTTTTTTGGGTGCGCGAGTGAGCGAACCGGCAGCGAGGTAAGTTGGAACCCACCCCTGATGCCACTTGATGCTGTGAAAAAAGAGAATGATCTGTGCTTGAGACTCTTAGGAGGAACTGCTTGGAGGAAAAATAACAGAATTGGAAAGGCACTTGGAAATCTTCTAATCCATGGGTCCTCAAACTACGGCCCGCTAAAGGCGAAGTCATTAATCCAGCCCACGCAGGACCACAAGGCTGCCCTGTCCACATCACCCCGCCCACCCTTCAGCCAAGTGCAGGATTTACCTTCGCAAGCCCTGCGGGTTGGAACTGAAAGGTAAGGCCAACAATTTTGTCCTGCAAAGAGGTTTGGGAGATGAAAAACGGGTCACACAGACACCCAGGAGGCCAAAAAACAGGCGAAAATGGCCCATTTTGGGCCAAAAATGGGCTGGTTTTGCCCGCTTTTGGCCTGCAGAATGCTGCTGGAGGCAGGGAAGGTGAAAAAGGGGGCACACAGACGCCACAGGAGGCCAAAAAATTGGGCAAAAACGGCCTGTTTTTCACCTCCCCCGCCTTCAGAAGATTGATAAAGACAGATAGATAGAAGAGAGAGAAAGAGAGACAGAGAGAGAGAGAAAAAGAAAGAGAGAGAAAGATAGGGAGAGACAGAGAGACTGACAGAGAGAAAGAAAGAGAGAGAGAGAAAGAGAGAGAGAGAAAGAGAGAAGGAGGGAGAGAGAGAGAGAAGAGAGACAGAGAGATATTTCTCAAGCTCTAGTTATCTTGGCATGCAATGTCCTGTAGCAGAGTCCTGAGGGAAGGAATTGAAACAGTTTATGTCCAGTATGTGAGGAATCTGTAGATATTTTCTCAGCCTTCCTTCTTCTATGAAAGGCAGGTTGGTTGCAATTGTTCTTTCTGTAGTTTTAACTAGTACGTTCCTTTTTTAGTTTTCATTCATTGTTTCTTGTCCTGCCTTCAGGTGTTTTGGAGAATAGGTTGATGCCCTCTTCTTTGTGGCAGCCCCTTAGATATTGGAACACTGCTATCATGTCACCCCCTAGTCCTTCTTTTCACTAAACTAGACATACCAACCCAATTCCAGCAACCGTTCTTCCTCCGAAGCAATCTAACTAAACAAAACAGAACACTTGAGCTGGGTTGGTCACCAAACGCTTGTCTAGTTCAGAGTTCAGTTTCATCCATAGGGCATCCACATCTTGGTTACGTGGGCCTGTGTCTGAGCATGTTGTCTGAACCCAACCTAAGTATATTGTGTTAATCCAGAAAATGCATACATCACATTGAACCTTCATAGGAAAGGGTGGAGTGTGTGTGAATGTTCAAGTCAATGTTGATTCCAGGTAACTGCCTGGACAGGTCCCTGCAGTTTTCTTGCCAAAGTTTTTCAGAAGTATTTTGCATTTCCTCCTTCCTAGGGCTGAATGAGTGACAAGACCCAAGGTCACCCAGCTGGCCATGTGCCTAAGGCAGGACTAGAATTCACAGTCTCCCGGTTTCTAGCCTGATGCCTTAACCAACCAGGGGAGGGTTCCAGTTACCTTTGCTACCGGTGCGCATCATGACATTTCACGCATGCGTGCGCGCATCCCATTGCACAATTTCACTTCCGCGCATGCTCAGAAGGATGTGTCAGGCCGAAACACAGCTGAGGAGGTGCTCAGCTGTGCTTCGGATGAAGAAATAAAGGTCGGTATTAACCCAGGGGCGGGCGGGAGGGCTTTTCTTCAAAGCAGAGGACGAAGAGAAGCCATCCAAACCCGAAAAAACCGCCGAAAATTCCGATAAAAATTAAGTCACCAGCGGACCGCTACCGGTGCGCATATAGTGGTGCGCACCGGTAGGAACCCACCCCTGTAACCAACACACTAATTGGTTTTCTGTATATCTAACAATTTGGTAACCAGGTGAATGCAGCTTGCATGTGTAATAGATTAAATCCAGGTAGTCCTTGTTAGCGGAGAAATCAGTTCTCCGAAGGTCGATGGATCGGGCTTCTTTGAAAACATACTTACTTAGAAAATAAAACGCGAGATTCAAATACTAATAAACAAAAGATTTATTTCAGTAGAAAATAATAAAGAATTCTTATTAGGACTACATTGTATCGGCTAAGAAAATAAATCAGTTCTACCTTCGGTAGAGATGGCGATGAGAAAGGAAAGGAGGAAACCTTTGGAATGTAGACATGCGTAGAAGAATATATCATACGTCTGTTTGACCATAGATACAAGGAACAGTAGAAAACACAGAGATGCACAAACTGACAATATTCACATCGTGACAGTCCTTGAGTTACAACAGTTCATTTAGTGTTGAATTTATATTTTACGGTTGCAAAAGCGACTGCCTGTGAAGGCTCCTGGATTGGGGCTGAAAGGCGAAAGCGGAAGCAGTATGCTCCGTCCCATATTTGGATAGACCAGGTTGCCCTGATAGACTGGTTTCACCGGAAAAACGCTTAGTTCGTTTAGTGACAGTTCAAAGTGACAAGGGCACTGAAAAAAGTGACTTATGATTGTTTTTCACGTTTATGACCAGAGGTCTTCAAACTTGGCAACTTTAAGACTTGTGGACTTCAACTCCCAGAATTCTCCAGCCAGGACCTCAACTCCCATAGCTGGCTAGAGAATTCTGGGAGTTGAAGTCCACAAGTCTTAAAGTTGCCAAGTTTGGGGACCCCTGCATGACTGTTGCAGCATCTCCATGGTCACATGATCAAAAATCAGACACCTGGCCACTGGCTCATATTTATGGCGGCTGCAGTGTCCTGGGGTCATGTGATCACCTCTTGCAAACTTCTAACAAGCTAAGGCAAAGGGGAAGCCAGATTCACTGAACATCTTTGTAACTAACTTAACAACTGCAGTGATTCACTTAACAACTGTGGCCAGAAAGGTCGTTAAATGGGACAAAACTCACTCCACAACTGTCTCGCTTAGCAATTTTGGGCTGAATTGTGACCGTTCGTTGAGGACTACCTGCAATTTGCAACCTGCAACCTCTCTTTAAAATAAAGCCCAGTGTCTAAAATAAAACCCTTTGCACTGTATACCTAATGCAAGCATCGTTTGTGACACAGATGTTTAAAAGCTATAATATAGTGCCAATAAAGAGGAAGGGGAGTCTTGGAGATATTGCTTGCAATTTTCCAGCATCCCAGCTGTTGCCCTGCCTTTGTTTATAATAGACATAAATTTATGAATGAATGCCATTTACATGCTGCTTGGCATTCCCGCTTTCTCTAATATTTCCTTGAAAGCTTTATTGTGTCTTGCTCACATGCAGATCGCATTCAGTAATGGCAGATTGTGTAAGAGTGACAAAGGAGCACATTGTGTGTGAGATTCTTGGAAGCTGACAGATAACCTCAGCAGCAGGCTCAAGGAAGTGAACCTTTCGCAAACAACACTTCTCCACTGGAAAGAGGCATTTGGGCTAAAAAGGAGGAACGGATATAACAATGAGGGCGGCTTAGTAACATACAGGCCTAGTCCTCGACTTACAACAGTTCATTTACTGACTGTTCAAAGTTACGACAGCACTAAAAAAAAGTGACTTTGGACCCATTGTTCACAGTTATGACCATTGCAGCATTCCAAGACACCTGAAGGCCAGACAAGGAATAATGGATGGAAACTGATCGAGGAGAGATTCAACCTGGAAATAAGGAGAAATGTACTGACAGTGAGAGCAATCAACCTGTGGAATGGAAGTTGCCTTCGGAAGTTGTGGGAGCTCCATCACTGGAGGCTTTCAAGAAGAGACTGGACTGCCATCTGTCAGAAATGGTGTAGGGTCTCCTGCTTGGATGGGGGGTTCAGGTGCCTTGGAAAATAGCTTGACCTCTTCCTCTCTGTGGCAGCCCCTCAGTTTGCTTGTCAGGAGGTTGCAAAACAGCCATGATCTCAGAGCCTGTTTGATTTCAAGAATGCTCTCTAAGGTGAAATGATTACCCAGTTTTTATTTTTCCTGGTCAACAAGTGCATCCTGTATCTTAATCTGTTTTATTAACCGTGCTTCCGGTTGCCTATTTAAAAATTCCTGCATAGTCATTCTATCATTTCCTGAAAGAGAGAGAGAGAGAGAGAGAGAGAGAGAGAGCAAGAGAGAGAGAGAGGGAGGGAGGGGGAAAGGGAGGGGAGAGAGAGAGGGAAGAAATATAGCAAGAAATACAGGTAATACGATCACAATTGGGCCCAAAATTTCTGTTACTAAGTGAGACATTTGTTAAGTGAGGTTTTTGCCCCATTTTACAACCTTCCTTGCCACAGTTGTTAAGTGAATCACTGCAGTTGTTAGGTTAGTACCACAATTGTTAAGAGAATCTGATTTCCCCACTGACTTTGCTTGTCAGAAGGTCGCAAAAGCAGAACACTGCAACCGTAGGACACTACAACCGTCATAAATATGAGTCGGTTGCCAAGCATCTGAATTTTGATCACATGATTCATGGGAATGCTGCGACGGTCATAAGTGTGAAAAATGGTCATAAGGCACTTTTTTTTCACTGCTGTTGTAACTTTGAACGGTCACTAAATGAAAAATCGAGGGCTGGGTCCAGAAGAAAAAATGATTACAAAAATACATAATTATTTATTACAATTTGACAGAGCCGAAGATATAGTAAAGGGGACAGTGATAGCTTGGGCGAAAAATGTGGGACATAATATCCATTTGGCTGACTAGGAACAAATTTGGAACAGAAATGATAAAATAACAAAATCGGTATCCTATAAAGAGAACCACTATAAAATGTTCTATCGCTGGCATTTGGCCCCCTCAAGATTGGCGAAGATATACCCAAATTAAATTCGCTTTGTTGGAAATGCAAAAAAGAGCAAGGTACCTTCTTTCACACATGGTGGTTTTGCCCGGAAGCGAAGAAATATTGGAAAAGAATACATAATTGGCTACAAGAAGTAGTAGGGTTACCAGTAGAATTTGCCCCAGAAATTTTTCTGCTAGGGATATTCAAAGGACAATATGATAACAATTCTAAATATTTGATTTTACATATTACAACTGCAGCTAGGATTGCTTATGCACAATGTTGGAGAAATACAAACACACCCACCCACTGAGAGTTTGATAATTAAAAAAATATTTGAATGCGAAAGTTAACAATAGAACTTAAAGGACAAAAAGATTCAGATTATGATGTTATATGGGAAAAGTGGTATGAGTGGATCAATGACAGAAGGATGAAGAGAAAATGTACAAACAAGATGTAGAATTAGAAAATATTGTTAAGATAATGTACAAAATATATCAATATAAAAGTATTGTATGTAAAAGGCTGTAGATCTGTTTAAGAAATTACCGTGACATGTAAAAAGAGAAAAATGTAATAAAGACATTTATAAAAAAAATAAAAAAATAAAAATCGAGGGCTACCTGTGTAAGCGAAAGACATTGGCTTCTTAGCCTAACCAATTTCACAGGGTTGCTGTGATGAGAAATGAGGAGAGGAAGAAAAACTTCCTCTGGATTGAATGTGGGCAGCTGGTATCTCTGGACTTTGTGGGATTGTCCTGCCTTTGTCATCTCCCCAAATATTCGTACAAATGGGGTTAATTTTTGGCAGGGTAATTTTCCATTAGTCCTGGGGCAGAAATATAGAGCAATAGGTTCACCCCATTGCGTCACTTGCAATCATCTGTTGTGTTTCCTGTGAGTCTCAGTCTTCTCCTTCCAAATGTAATCTGCAAGGTGTAGATTCTGACTCACAAAAAACTGCCGTCTGGTCTTGAGAACAAGAAATGGCTGGGCAAAGTGACTTGCCTCCCTCCCAAAGTATGCTCATCTTCAGCAGTCCTGGTTTTAAGAAGACTCTCTGGACGGCAGGGAGGCAGTTGGGTAACCACCAGACTCAAGGAGAAGGTTCCTAGCAAACAGGCATGAGGGACCGCCGGGAAGGCCGCGTGGAAGGTTAAGGGCGAGAGACCGGGGAACCACATGTCCGCTACCAGTTCTCCCAGACCAGTCCAAACCGGTATCATTTCACCCAGGGGCGGGTTGCTCTCTTGCCTCGCTACCGGAGTGCTGCACGCGCATCACCATGTTTGGTGCGCACGTGCCCCCTCGCACGATTTTGTTTCTGCGCATGCATAGAAGCAAAATCTCGCTGAAATGTTGCGAGGGGACGTGGACTCACGACTTCGCCGAGATTTTGCTTCTACACATGCACAAAAGCAAAATCTCACCGAAATCGCGCGCACGCGTCCCCTTGCGAGATTTTGGCGAGATTTTGCTTCCGCGCATGCGGGTTGCAGTAGGCCATCACAGCCAAAAACGGAGCTTGGGAGCCAGTTTTCACTGGCAGAGCGCTCAGGCCACCACCAGCGCCCCCAACACAAGTGACGTCGAGCTGGCCACGCCTACCCCAGCCTCCCAAGTTCAAACCCAACCCTGATGCGGCCCTCAATGAAATCAAGTTGGGCCATTCCTGTAATAGATCCTCCACCTCAGGGATGTCCAACCTTGGCAACGTTTAAGACTTGTGGACGCCCATAATTCCCCAGCCAGCATGGTTGGTTGAATGATTCTGGGAACTGGAAGTCCACAAATCTTAAAAATTGTCAAGTTTGGAGAACCCCTCCTCTACCTCAACCTTTCACCCATTGTGATGGCTCCAAAGACTGCATTAGGAATCCGAAAGCAAAGCAGTTCATGGATCATTTCGTTCCTATACTCAATACATGGCTTAAGGCAAGCCATCTTACTAAATACAACACTTCTGGTGGAGAGGTGGGATTCACTTACCTTCCCTACTGGTTCGCAAATGTGAGCATGCGCGTGCACGCACTTGCTTTTCGCTCGCACATGCCTCATCTGCGCATGTGCATGGCCTTCTGCGCATGCCCAGTGCTCGTGCATTATGTCAGGGCGGGTGGGCAGAGCCTCCCACAGTCGCCGGTACCAGTTCACCCGAACCGGAACTGGCTGAATCCCACCACTGAGTGGGGTTGAACGATATGGATTTTGGAGAAACCAATTGCGAGTTGTTTAATTTGATACAATTCTAAGGTTTAGGAGAGGCATTACAAGGAATTTATTGCTTTGGGCACCAAAGACAGTTGATAAGTTTTTGGTGTTGTATTTGGAAGATTTGCTGCTGCGTCTCAGCAAGATCCCAGGAAGAATTACATCTGCGTGTCAGAGGTGATCAATGCTTGCAAATGGTATCCAAATGTCAACTCTGCCTGGAAGGTATGTTTATTGATTACATGTTATAGTTGAATTATAATAAATTGTAATATCTTCACTAAATCTTTTCACACAGCACTGGAACCTAAAGGAGTTTGGCATATCTTGCATTCCGGACTGGTAGAACGGATTCTTATCTCTTCGTCCCCGCTCAAGGGTATATTTTCCAATGCTGAAAAGTCAGGTGTCTTCTTCCTAACAATAAAATCTGAACCCAACCAGGGAATTTTACAAAGCAGCTTGAAACCTAATACATATTTACTCATAAGACTGTGCTTCTTTAGTTATGCTTTCTTCTTCTACACCAGCGATTCTCAACCTGGGGGTCGCGACCCCTTTGGGGGTCAAACGACCCTTTCACAGGGGTCAGGAGACTTTGCCTGGACGCTGCCATTTGGGTTCGTTTACTATCTGTGCATGTGCAGAACACTTTGCGCATGCGCAGAGGGTAAAAGAACCCAAATGGCGGCGGCAGAGCGTGGGGTGCGGCAGCGGCATGGGATGCGGTGGTTGGGCGCAGGTCACGGCATTAGGAAGGTTGAGAACCACTGTCTACACAAACATCCAGTTACTACCAAAATATTTGGGGGACATAGAAAGGACAGTCCCACCTTAGGGATGAAAGCCAACTGGGTGACTTGGGCCAATTACAAGGAGATTGGGAGTTCTAGTCCTACTTTAGGCATGAAAGCCAACTGGGTGACTTGGGTCAATCACTAGGAGTCCATGAATTTTACTCACAATTTAACCATGAAAGCAGACTGGCTGACTTTGGGCCAATCACCAGGAGTTGGTGAGTTCTAGTTCCACCTAAGCAATGAAAGCAGACTGGGTAATTTTGGCCAATCACCAGGAGTCAGAGAGTTCTAGTTCCGACTTGATCTGCAAACTGAAGTAGAATGACACTGGCAAAAAAAAGCAAAAGTAGTAGAAATAATAATAGGCGCCCTTGGTGCAATCCCAAAGCAATGGAGCACCACTTGAACACCGACGGCATTGACGAAATCCCCATCCGTCAATTGCAAAAGGCAGCTTTACTTGGGAACAGCTTACATCCTGCGACAACACCTTTAAACACCACCAAATATCCACATCTGCCTATCCCAGGTCCTTGGGAAGGACTCGATAAGTGGGCAAACATGCCAAATACAATCCGAACATCTGGCTGCCTGTGCAACCAACCATAATAATTTATTAAATTTATCTGCCACCCCACACCCAGGGAAAGGACCCCGATTCCAGTCCCAACTGCCAGTCGTTCGCGCATTCCTTCTTCCTTCCCTTCCTTCTCTCTATGCAGGTCTCCCTTCCTTTACTCGGTCTTCACGAAGAGCTCTGCAGGACTCAGAAGCCCGCATCCCTCTTCAAGTCGCAGGGAAGAAAAGGAAAAAAAAAGCAATGTCTGCCTCCCGAGCCTATTTCGACGGCTTTCCTTTCTCCTTAGCACACAAGGTCTTTGCGCAGCGCCGGCTGGGGAAGGGGACGGGGAGAGAGAGAGAGAGAGAGAGAGCAGGAGGCGAGCGAGACCGCATTGTGGTTGGCGCGCCCGGCCGCGCGCCCCCTCTCCCCTCCCTCCCGTCTGCAGTAACCGCGCATGCGCCGCAGCCTGCATTCCATCATGGCGGAGCCGTCCGACTTTCTCTCCTGCCGCGGCGAGGCTTCGTGGCGCCGAGCCTGAGGCGGCGGCTGGAGCGTCTTCCCCTCCCGGCGCTCGCCGCCTTCTCCTCCGGTCCCCCCGCGCGGTGAGTGCCGAGGGTTCCCTTCCGGCCGGCCGAGGCTCCCCTCCGGGCCGCCAGGGCGGGGCAGTGGCCGCGGGAGGAGGAAGAGGAGGAGGAGGGGGGATAAAAGGTGGGGGTCGCACCGAGGGGGGGGGGAAAGCGGGATGCCCCCCGGAAATACCGGAGCGAGGAGAAGGGGGGTGGTGAAGAGGCTGACCCCGCTTGCCCCCCTCCCCATGCCGACCCCGTCCTTCGCCCAGCAACAGCCCCCCACCCCGCTGAACCCCTTTCCATCCCCACACCTGATTTGTACACCCCACCCCCATTCCAGGATAATTTCAGGATTTTGCAAAAAAAAAAAGTGCCGATCTCCATTCTCTACTTTGCAGCCCCAGCTTTGCATTTTTTAAAAAAAAATATCCTGGTTGTTTCCTCCACACCCCCTCGCAAACGCCCCCCCCCCCGCGACCAAGTCTTTTTATTTTTAATTTTTAATCCTCATTTCCTTAAATTTTCCAGGGCCTTCTCCACTCTCCCCTGCCTGCCAAGCAGCCTCTCATTCCCATCTTGACTTATCATTCCGGGAAGAAAAAAAAAACACAAAAAACCCGCCCCCTTCCTCCAGCTGATTTTTACTGTATTTTCCAGAGCCTCCACCTTTTCCAGCCAGCCTCTGGTTCTGCTCCCCATTTTAGGGTGGGGGGGTGGGTGGAGGAGATGGTGGGGGGGTCAGAAGGGAAGAGAGGCTTGGAAAGATGAGGAAGGGGAGGTTTGGAGTTGCTGAGGCTGGTGGGAGGGTGTTTTTTGGGGGGGGGCTTGTTGTTAATCCTGGGGGGGGTGAAAAGGGAATTTGGGGAGAAGGGGCCCTGCATTTGGAGGAATGGAGGGGTGCATTGGGGAGGGGTTTTTTTGGGGGGTGTGCTTCCCAAACTTGGGGGGGCGGGAAGGTAACCACAGCTTAGGTCAGGCAGGAAAGTTGGGTTGGAACCGAGGTGAAGAGAATTGGATCTGCAAGAAAGGGGGAGAGGTTGTGGAGAGGGGTTTAGGCAAAAAGCGGGGGGGGGGATAGGGGGTTTGTGGTGTGCACACAAAGGGGATGCGGGTTCAAAAGCCGGGTTGCAAAGTTTAGTAAGAGTTTGGTGGACGGAAACCTAATACCTGATCTCCCCCGTGGATTGTGACATGCTCAAAAACATCTGGAAATGCGAGACCAAAGGTATAAGAAACTTCAAGGTGCCCGTGGAAAGGCATTTAGACAGACAGAAATGTTTTGGTCATAGATAGATAGATAGATAGATAGATAGATAGATAGATAGATAGATAGATAGATAGATAGATAGATAGATAGATAGATGATAAGATATATTTATATTTTAGGGGGGGCAGTGACATGCCCCGTTTTGCTTCCACCTGCTTTGTGGATGTGGGTTTCTTTTAAGTGGCAGGAAGTTAGTTCCCTTTGGGGAGGGGGGAAAAGAGAGAGAAAGATTCCTAGGAATGTCAGCCTTCCTCCCCCCTTCCTAGCAGAGCAGAGGTGATGGGTCCGACTGATACTCCCTTTTAAAGGTTTCGACTCTAGGTGGCTATCTTTTTCTGTTGATGATCATAGCTAATTATTTTGAAAAGAGGGGAAAGGGGGTGGAGGAACGGGGGGAGGGATGCTTTCCCCTTCGCTCTTCTCCACCCCTTTTCCCCTTCAATGCTGTCTATCTGAATGCCACGTCGCCTTCCCCGGCCTTTTGACTGAGTGCATAGCAGCGTAGTAGATACTCAGCGCCTCCCACAGCGTTCCTCCTGAGCCAAAGGTAGGTGCCGTTAATCAGCTGCTGCTTTCCATCGGCCTGTCTTTTGAATCCCTTCTGGATCCCTTCCTTTAGGGAAAAAGAGAGAGAGGGGGGGGGCGCGTGGGGGGTGATTTGTAACCGATGTCCAGGTTCCTGCTTAATTGCGAAGATTTTAGTAGGTGCCAAGCTACTGTCTTTTGCAGCTGTGATCACAGGTTGGGGGGGGGGAGAGGAGGGTAATTCAGATGATGGAAACCTCTGTTTTGGAATTAAGAAGACCACCTTCCCCCCCTCTCCCCCCCTTTGCAAGATCCTTTCCTCAACATATGGCAAATAGTGTGTGTTATTATAATCTTGCCAACTGGTGGCCAGTGACGCAAATACTGGCAGGTGTACTTTCGTTCATTGTACGTTTCCTGTTTGTACTCCTTTCCAGCTTTTTTTAATCATTGATGTAAATGGAATCTATTTCATATATTTTATCTGTTTTTTTTAAAAAAGCAGGTGTTTGCTTTTTAGATTAATTATGGAAAAGCATATCTATTTTCGACGGGGGAAAAACCTGTGTTTGATTTTCATGCATTTATGCTGATTAAATATATTGTCATGGATAGGGATGGCAAACTGTAGTTTAAAAGGATAACAGAATGGACAAGTCTTTCAGCTACTGCTGTAGTTTGGTTCTTAAAACAATTATTGGTGGCTTCTGTGATGTAGGTGTTTTAAGACCAGTTGCACTTTGCTACAGCAGCTATTATGAATGGTATCCGTGACATTTTTTCAAAATGTCAAATTTGCCAGCCTGGAAAGATTTGTGATTCTGGCATAATCACTTGTCAGCTGAGAAATTACATCTTGGCCATAATTGCTTTGAAAAGAGTGTACTTGTATGCTGGTCCTTCTTTTTCAGTCACGTTGGTAACATACCTATCACCAGGATCTGACTTATATGTGGGTTGTAATAATAAGTGAAATAATTTATATAACTTTTTGTTATTTAGGAAATGCGCTGTAAGCATCTTGATTTTATTTTATTTTTCATGTTTCTTCTGTGGAGCCCAGGGCAATACCTGAAGCCTTGCAAAACTCCGGAAGTAGCTTATGCAGTTGTATGGCCCAAGTTCACTCATTTGTCATCAAATACTTAAAAATAAGAACAGAAAAAGAAAATGAGAGAATTAGTACACGGTATTTTGATTTTACTCTTCTGGGGGTATTTTGAAAAGTATAACAGCTTTAGAATTAAATAGTAGTAGAAAAATATGGTAGTTTTTTGAAAACTTGGAAAAAATAATATTGCCTTATGCTAAAACAGTGTTAGACTACTCTGGTTAAGTTGGTGATCACCAAATAAACATTTTTCATTTCTTGCCACTTAAAATATCACTGTAGTTCTTTCCCCCCAATCCTGTTTGTGATGGGTTTGTTTTAAATTTAATATTGTTTTAATTTTGTACAAGCTTGCTATTGAAACAGGCTTTTATATATCTTATTTTCCCTTTCACCTGCATTCTTGTATGGCATAAAAGTTATATTTTAATTTGCGAAGGTTAAGATAGTGGATTTTTCAGCTCTTATCTCTTTTGCAGAGCAGTTGTTTTGGATTCCTGAATAAAAAAAAACAGATTGAGCTCTATCTCATCTTCTAGGACGCATTGTGGTGGAGATATAATATATTCTCTCTCTCCCTCTCTCTTTTATATTAACCTAAACTTTCTTGTCTATATTTCCTGGTGATCCAGTAACTCAGTCACTCGGAAAAATAAACAAAACCCAGCAGCATTGGAGCTTCCAGGATTCACAAATTTGCACAAATATTGCACACACATGATCTCCCAGGTTTGGGCCTTTCACCTGTATCTGAACAAACATTTACTTTGGCATGGAAACTGAAAAGCCTTAAAGGGGCCACGTGTATTGATAAGCCGAATTGATTAGGAATGCTAAGGACTGTGCATCTTCCTCTCTCCCCTCCATCAGCAGCCATGGAATGACCAGAGAATGTCATAATGCTGTGCTGTATCACCCCAATATAGGTGGTTCTTGACTTATAACAGTTCATTTAGTGACCGCTTGAAGTCAACGGCACTGAAAAAATGATTTAGCAATAGCAATAGCAATAGCAATAGCACTTAGACTTATATACCGCTTCATAGTACTTTACAGCCTTCTCTAAGCGGTTTACAGAGTTCAGCATATTGCCCCCAACAATCTGGGTCCTCATTTTACCCACCTCGGAAGGATGGAAGGCTGAGTCAACCTTGAGCCGGTGAGATTTGAACAGCTGAACTGCTGAACTAGCAGTAGCCTGCAGTAGCTGCATTTAACCACTGCACCATTTATGATCTCCCCCCCCCCCACTTACGACCTTTGTAACATCCCCATGGGCCCCTGATCAAAATTCAGACATTTGGAACTGACTCATATTTATGACAGCTGCAGCGAACTGATAGCAACAGAAATTTTGGGCTCAAAGTCAGGGGCTACCTGTGTGGTACAAAACTATTGTCAGGAAATCTTCCTATGTATTTTTCTGATGAATGAAAGCCACTGTGACTAATAACTGCAGCTCATTGGATCATTGCCAAACTGCATATAATGATCCTGCAAATGGCCTTTCCTGGATTAGGATTCACCTGAAGCCCTTTTTAATTTGGGGTTATGCAAAGTGTGGTAATTTACTGATAACTGTCTATCGTGAATGTTCATAGGTTGGAGAAAGTTCTGTGCTACAGGGTTAGAGTTCGAATCCTGCCTTAGGCATGAAAACTGGCTAGGTGTCTTCGGGCCAGTCATTCTCTCTCACCCCATGACATCAGGCTTGGGCAACAAGCAAGTTGGTTAATTCCTGTCACAACCAACAGATCAATACTTGGTTGATTAAAAAAAAAGTGGACCCTGCACTTGTGGGAAAAATTCTAGGAAGAAAAGAGAAGTGGGATGGCATATATGACCTCACATTCCCCTGAACATGTAAGTGATTTGTGTAAATCTGATGTGGGATGTAATTTGTTTAATATTTAAGGATAGCATAATTAATCTTGTATCCTGTGGTGTATTAGATTAATCGATCCATTCTGAAGATAATAAGGCTTTGCCAAAGTTTTACCTGAAAGTGGAAATGCAAAATAATTCAGTGCTGGAGTTTGATGCCAGATCATTTTCCTCTTAAAGGAATAATTAAATCAAATTAAGAACTTAGCTTCTTTGTTCCCATTGTTAGTGAAATGTTCTTTACCCTTTATGCAGCTATGTTTTATTACTACAAGAACAGCTGTATTGATTGGCTTGTTATATGTTTGAATGCCATTAACCGTACACACACAAAATCCTCTTGGTTTTAATATATTGCCATGATGGCAAACCTATGGCACGCGTGCCACAAGTGGCACGCGGAGCCATATCAGGAGCCGAGGTGGCGCAGTGGTTAAAGTGCAGCACTGCAGTCCAGCAGTTCAGCTGTTCAAATCTCACCAGGCTCAAGGTTGACTCAGCCTTCCATCCTTCTGAGGTTGGTAAAATGAGGACCCAGATTGTTGGGGGCAATATGCTGAACTCTGTAAACCGCTTAGAGAGGGCTGTAAAGCACTATGAAGCGGTATATAAATCTAAGTGCTATTGCTATTGCTATATCAGTGGCCACGCGAGCTCAGGTTTGGCGCGCATGCATGTACCAGCCAGCTAATTTTCGGGCCTTCTGGGCCCACTGGGAGTCGGGAAACAGCCTGTTTTCAGCCTCTGGAGTGGGTGTGGAAGACCCATTTTTTTGCTCCCCCCCAGGCTCCTAGAAAGGCTCTGAAGCCTGGGGAGAGTGAAAATCGGGCGTGCCGTCGCGTGCCGGGAGCAGGGGAGATCACGCACGCATGCACAGGGGGGAGCGCATGGAATTATGGGTGTGGGCACGCACACGTGCCCCCCTGCGCCCCCCCCTTTTGCCACTCGAACCAAAAAAGGTTCGCCATCACTGATATATTGTGTTATAGGCTTCCCATGTTTCCTTGAATCTCCCAGAGTTGGGAAATTGTGGCTGATAGGAGCCAGATTCTTAATAAATATGCTGCTCAAGGAATACATGGTATGGGAGCCTGTGTGGCAGTTAGTTCCAATTACACTATTACCTTGGAATAAATGTCTGTAATGAAGCTGGATTAGTGTGCTCATAAAGATAGACTTATAATATCTGAGCGATAAAACTGTCATATGACTCAAGCAATCATTCCATTTAAGAGAAGTATGCAACTTATCGCCACGATCGTCTGCATATAACGTTAGAAATGAACTTGAAGCCTGAAGGACATCTAGCCACACAATCTGCCCAGTGTAGGAAGCATTCCTCCTCAGTTTTCCCAACATTACTTTAGCTTTTGTAATGATTTTTTTTAAAAAAAGGTTCATGCGTACATTTCATGAACACATAAAATGAAAGCAAGAAGCCCCCCTCCCCTTTTCAGTACTTGGATGGGAAAGGAGGAGGAGGATAGTAGACACGAAAAGAATGTGTACAAGATAGAGGAAGATAGTGGACATGAAGAGACTCCTGCGGTGGCCTAGAGGTGGAGCTCTTGACTCACAATCAGGAGGTTGTGAGTTCGATCCTAGGTAGGTAGAGGCAGATGTAGGGTCTCCTGCTTGGGCAGGGGGTTGGACTAGATGACCTGCAAGGTCCCTTCAAACTCTGTTAATCTGTTAAGAATGTGTTGACTAATAGAGCAGGATGCAGGATGAGATTGGGAAGACTGGCAGGAAACACAAAAGGTAAAATTATGAAGCACTGAGTAAGAGCACAGCTTGTTGAGAGAACTTGCATGGCTTCTACGGGGGTAGATCCTGCCTCATAAACCTGTTCAGGTGCGTTGCAGGTGTCAGCAGGTGCTTGAATGGAGGTGATCCTATACTTGTGTTCAAAAGGATTTTTGACAAAGGTCCTTGTGAGAGACCCTTGAGTAAACTACGTAAGTCCTAGGATTGCAGGAAAAGTCCTCCCATGGATCGGTGATTAGTTGAACTATTGTTCAGCCAGGCAGGGTGGAGGCCTCAAGCAGGGAATTAGCCTTGAATTTTGAGAGATCCAGGACCGTCCTCCCCCCTTCCCAAGCTCCTCATCTGTCTGTTTCCAAGGGAAGGCAAGCAGTCTGGGGAGATTTTTGTATTATAGACAGAACACAAAGTGGTTAGCTAACTCAATACCAGTGGTGGGTTCCTACCGGTGCGGTCCACTCTACCGCACTGGTAGCGGCCGGCCGATGATGTAATTTGCGCGCGACACCGGTCTGTCGTCTTCACTGGTCCATTGTGCATCGCCATCTTTTTTCAGATTTTTTTCAGAATTTCGTAGGGGGATGCGCGTGTGTGTGAGATTTCAGCCATTTTTTTGCTTCCGCGCATGCACGGAAGCAAAAAAATCTCCAAAATCATGTCCGCGCACGTATCCCCTCACAAGATTTTGCTTCCACACATGCACAGAAGCAAAATTGCATGAGGGGCGCACGCGCACGAAACATGGAGATGTGCATGCAGTGCACCGGTAGCAACTTCGAGAGCAACCCGCCCCTGCTCAACACATGTGGATCTGCTTGCTTGCGAGTGGTTAGCTAACTCAACACATATGGATCTGCTTGCTTGCGACCAGAGGTGGGCTGCTGCCGGTTCGGGCCGGTTTGGGCGAACAGGTAGTTCTGACCAACGGCTGGGCCCGCCTACCTGCCCCGGCACTATTCCGTCCTATATAATCGTAGTGTGTTTAAAGCCGCACGCCGCTCTCACATTTTCGGTTCTGAGCAAACCGGTTGTTACATTATGTTACGGCCACCTCTGCTTGCGACTGGCAACGATGGAAAACACGGAACAGAATAAATGAGCAGTTTTGCACATTGGAGGAAAGTACAAAGTACCGTCCCCTAAGGATCTTGTTTGGGCCCAGGTTCAACTTGTTAATAAATGAGTTAGTCAAGACATTTCCAATTAAGTGACAAAATTGGCAGATGACACAATCATTTAAGCTAAGACATAAGGGAATTGTGAAGAGCTCCAAAGAGATCTCTTCCAACAATGCTTAGATCACTAAATGGCAAATGCAATTTAATCTCTTCCGGCATGATGATAGTCTCTCACTACATACTAGATGCATGGGATGGCAGGGGGAAAAATATATTTTCATCTCCTCTAATTAAATATTAAGTTTCACTTTAATAATATGTAACATAAGTATATTTCCAAGGAACTCATTTCAATTTAGTTAATGTATTCTTCTGAGTAAGTATTTTTTTAATTGGTTTTAAACTTGATTACAGTTTGGAGTGCTGTGGATTTCATAGTTTACTGAGTGTTGATCAGACATTTGAGAGACAGTTTGGTCTAGTGCAGCGGTTCCCAACCTTCCTAATGTCGTGACCCGCGCCCCGCCCCTGCGCCCCCACCGCGACCCACCCCGCCGCCGCCATTTGGGTTCTTTTACCCTCTGCGCATGTGCAAAGCGTTCTGCGCATGCGCAGAGGGTAAAAGAACCTAAATGGCGGCGTCCGGGCGAAGTCTCCAGATTCAGGCGAGGTCTCCGCTCGCTTCATGTGTTGCCTCTGGGAGCTTTTCGAGCCCTGTCGCGAAAGACATTCGCGACTTCGGCGGGGCCGGGACAGGCGGCTGCCTGAAGAGAGCCATCCCCTTCGCAGAGTCTCTCCCGTCTACCTGTAGCGTTCGGGGCGAAGGGGGTGGCTCTCTTCGGGCAGCCGCCTGTCCTGGCCCCGCCGAAGTCGCGCACACCTTTCGTGACGGGGCTCGAAAAGCTCCCAGAGGCAACATGCGAAGCGAGCGGAGACCTCGCCCGGATCTGGAGACTTCGCCCGGACACCGCCATTTGGGTTCTTTTACCCTCTGCGCATGCGCAGAATGCTTTGTGCATGCGCAGAGGGTAAAAGAACCCAAATGGCAGTGGCGGGGTGGGTCGCGGGGTGCGGGTTGTGGGGCGTGATATGGCCAGGCTTGTGGCAGTGGGGGGGAGCTGAGGATGCCGGGGCGACCCCTGGGAAATGGTCATTCCCCCAGGTTGGGCACCACTGGTCTAGTGGTAAAGGCACCTGGCTAGAAAGTGGGAGACCGTGAGTTCTAGTCCCGCCTTAAGCATGAAAGCCAGATGGGTGACTTCGGACCAATCACGAGAATACTGTGAGTTCTAGTTCCGCTTTAGGCATGAATGCTGGCTTTGAGCCAATCGCTAGGAAAATGTGAGTTCTAGTTCTGTCTCAGACATGAAAGCCAGCTCGGGAACCCTGGGCCAATCACCAGGAAACTGTAAATTCTAGTCTCACCATATACATTTCACCATCTGGCTGACCTTGGACCAATCACATACACAGTCCAACTCACCTCACAGGCATTTCATTCTGGAGAAAATAGGAGAAGAAAGCTAAGTTGGATGTGTTTGCCACCTTGAATTATTTGTAAAAAAAAAAAAGGCAGAATACAAATAAATTGAATAAAAACGTGCTTACTATACAGGAGTATCAGACAGTTTGAGTCATACTGCAGGGCTTGTTCTAGAAGTATATTTGATTTTAAGGTACCCTACAACTTTTACCTGTAAATAAGATTGATTTGCCTTTTTTTTACAGCTTGTAAAGAAAGCATTTATGAATATATCTCAATTCATCTTCATCCTTATAGCCAAATTTTTAATTTTGGGTTTTGTTTAATCTAATTGTATACCTTATTCCATATTTCGTAGAAATCCGTGCCGTCTTTTCCTTGAATCTCCATTGTTAGTTTGCACATTTCTGCGCAATCGGATGATATTCACCGATAATTACGATATGGAATGTACTTAAAATGTATATATAGATATTGATACGAAACAAACACTTTAATAACTCTGTTAAAGCATTGGACTATTTCTTGTTGTTGTTTGTAAATATGTGTACTTGTTTGTGTTTGTGTCTTTTGTTTGTGTCTTTTTTCTTATCGTAAAAATTTAATAAAGACTATTAAAAAAAAGATTGATTTGCCTTACAATGCAGAGAGGAAACACTGATTTAGAATCCAGTGTTTGGAAATACCTAAAAGCTCTGCTGATGAGAATTACAGTACAAGAATAGGAGAGATTTCTCCCCCTTTGGTTTCACTTAAATTTTAAAAAATGCTTCCCTCTGATTATAGGCAGAGAATAGAAAAAGATTTTTTTATTTCTGGATGCTAGTATCTTATGTTAAGATTCAAAGAGTTTCATTATTTGTTTGTGTAGTGCAGGGGTCTCCAACCTTGGCAACTTTAAGACTTGTGGACTTCAACTTTCAGAATTCCTCAGCCAGCAAAGCTGGCTGAGGAATTCTGGGAGTTGAAGTCCACAAGTCTTAAAGTTGCCAAGGTTGGAGACCCCTGGTGTAGTGGATTAACAGTTGTGAAACCCAGTTGGGATTCAACAACTCTTAACTGGCTTATTTTTGCTTATGCTACAAGATTCTTAAGAAGAGACTTTTTCTAGGCCAGGGGTCCCCAAACTTGGCAACTTTAAGACTTGTGGACTTCAACTCCCAGAATTCTCCAACCAGCATTCTGGGAGTTGAAGTCCACAAGTCTTAAAGTTGCCAAGTTTGAAGACCTCTGTTCTAGGCCATCTTACTAGAATCCTTCATAACTGCTGATATTCAGCGTTGAATCTTCTGCATATTCTAGAATACCTTCTACCATTCAACTCTTCCAATCTTAAAAAATCCATCATGATCTGAGCCCAGTTGCCCCTCTATTTGAGACTTTTCAAAAAGTATTGTCCATGTTACTTCGTAACTGATTTACATCTTTTAGTAATGCCAGCGCGAAATAAGGAAATAAATATTGAGATGTTTAGGATGATGGTTTTGTTCTGTGAAACTGCAGGAAAGACACTAAATCATGCTGTGGGAATATTTAATCTCTATTAACCCTTTTCACCTCTTCATCTGCTCCCATATTTATCTTCCCTCTTCAATGTTTGCTGGTAATCTCAACCAGTGTAGGGAGGTGGATAGGTAAGTAGATGGAGGGAGAAAGCAGTTTGTACCTATTGATCTACCAAATGTGAATTGATGCCTATGCGATACTGTGATTGACTCTCTGAAGTTATAGTGTATTTTGATCTTGATTAGTTGTTGAGTTTGTGTTCAAGTTCCTTAGTCTATGTACTGTACATGTATAGATCACATACAGAATCATAGATCTGAGTAAACAGATCACACACATCCCTTCATGATATGTTTTCACTTTCCTCTCTTCTAGGTTAGATGGTGTAATCTTGTGAATGGTTTTGTCAACCTTTACCACAATTAACTCTATAAAATCCTGGCATAATTCTTTTCCCTGGACTATGCCGTACAATATCACTAAGCACCGTATGTGCTAGCTCTGTCTTACTCTTTTATAACTGAGAAGTAGAGAAGAAAACATCCCTGATTTTAGAGTGAAAAATGGATTGGTCCCAAGTTATGACAATGGAAAATTGAAGGGAGTAGAGCAGTGTTTCCCAACCTTGGCAACTTGAAGATGTCTGGACTTCAACTCCCAGAATTCCCCAGCCAGCATTCGCTGGCTGGGGAATTCTGGGAGTTGAAGTCCAGACATCTTCAAGTTGCCAAGGTTGGGAAACACTGGAGTAGAGGAATGTTGAACTCATGCAGAGCTTCGTAAAAAAAAAGTGGTCTTATGATAAAGGCACTAGACTAGAAACCAGTAGACTGTGAGTTCTAGTCCCGCCTTTGACATGAAAGCTGGCTGGAGGATTTTGGGCCAATCCCCAGGAGACTGTGAGTTCTAGTCCCGCCCTAGGCGTGAAAGCTGGTTGGGTGACGTTGGGCCAATCACCAGGAATCTGTAAATTCTAGTCCCGCCTTAGGCATGAAATTTGGCTGGTTGACTTTTGGCCAGTCATTCTCTCCACCTCGCATGGTTACTGTTTTGGGAAATTGGAGAAGGAAGAAATATTAGGTATGTTTGCCGCTTATTTGTAAGAATAATAAAGGTGGGAAACAAAAAATAATTTAGAGCTGTGATTTTATCCAATGATGTAAAAATGCCATGAAACGCTTCTGCTGATTGCAATCGTACTGTATATCAGGTTTGGTATTCTTACTTTGGTTTTGAGGAGTCAAGATACAGTGATAAATATCCAGAGAGAAATATATTGAAATTTCTTCAAGAGAGCGAGTGCATTTGTGTTTTCAGGAATTAAAAAGTTTTAACAACCTTTGGTGGCTTATTCCTCCACCAAAGGCAGAATTTTAAGACATATTAATTTTTGTGTGTATTCGGCATCTGCCCTTAAACAATCTCTTTGACTACATTTGCTTTTAGAGCAAAACTTAAGAAACATTTTTAACGATTATTTGCAACCCAATGGCATTTTCTGGATAGAAGCCAAATATTATACACAAAAGAGAGTGCATGTAAGGTTTCCTGAGAAATATTTCAAATTATTTCTAATGATTTAATTTAAAAAAAAAAACCATGCCTCCAGTTATGAACAGATTGCTGTTATGGAAAGTATTTCTGCCTCCCAAAAGTTAAGTTATAACTAGATTCCTGTCAAAAGACAGTTATTTGTCTGACCTTTTTTTTTGAAATTTGGAATATGTAAATCATTTTGCCTGAAATGCTTCTGTGTGGTCTCACTTGTAATGTGAGAATTATTATTTTTTTGAGAATAATCTGATAAAATGAGATTACCAGAAAATGGGCATGAAATATAGGGCGGCATATAAGAACAGCAAAATAAAATAAATAAATAAATAGTAAAGGAGTGATTGAGTTGCGGTACTGATTCTGTTTGGGCTCTGTTCATAAATTAACAATTACCTACTATTACAAGTGTTGCTTTCACATTCCAAAGTAAGCTTTAGACAATCTTACAATGTACATTCCTGTGTTTGGAGAATGGTGGGATGCTGCTTAAATAATGTTCTCTCCGTCTATTATTTGTGTCATACTAGCTGGCAAGGACAAAATGTAGATATTAATCCCACCACAAACTTTGAACCATCTCAGTACCCAACAGATTGAGGACAATCTTTTCTGCAAGCTGGGCTAGGTCATGTCACATCCAAGTTTTGTGTGTGTTTGTGTGTGTGTGTGTGTGTGCCTTGTGGTTAGTTTATTGACTCCTGGTGGCTGCCTTGGCCAGTCCCTACATTTTTCTTACAAGATTTTGCAAGTCTTTTACCTTTGCCTCTTTTCTGGGGCTGAGAGAGAATGACGGGCCCAAGGCCATCCAGCTAGATAGAACTCATGGTCTCCTGGATTCTTGCCTGATGCCCATCACCATACCAAACTGGCACTACCGCACAATGTTCCCTCTAAGCTGCGCGGCCCCGCACGTAACGAGAGAACGGCGCGCGGCAGTTTCCAACTGCCGCGCGCCGTTTTCTAATATCAGAGGCTGCGCGACTGCATGCCCGCGCACATGACTAGAGAACGGCGTGCAGCAGTTTCCAATTGCCGCGAGCCGTTTTCTAATGTTAGAGGAACCATTGCTACCGTACCATGTCATTCAAAGCTTTGAACTTTTGGCTTTGAGTTCATTGTCAGCATATGCCCCCAGGCCAATGATAGCTGAATTATCGATTAATGAATAAAGAATTGGCAATGTATTCCAAGCCAATGCTTTGGATACTTCTTACACTAACTGTCCCCCCATTGACATATGCCAAGATCCCCATGAAGGTGGTTTCTAAGCACTAAAGCATTGCTTTCAATTTGGATGCTTTCTCAGTCCAAATCCAATACTCTAACCACTGCACCACATTGACTCTCTGGTGAGACCAAGTCATCCAGTCTTTATTAAATAGCAATAGGGTCTAGAGCAGTGATGGCGAACCTTTTTTCCCTCGGGTGCCGAAAGTGTGCGCGCACGCACTGTCGCGCGTGCGTGAGTGTCCACACCCATAATACAATGCCCCTCTCGCATGAGTGTGCGACCCCCCTGTTTTGGCCTCACATCCCAAAACAGCGGTGGGAGGGGGGAAAGCTTCCTTTTCCCAAATGGAGCTGGGAGTGGGGAAAAGCCTCCTTTCCCCAAACGGAACTGGGAGTGGGAAAAAGCCTCCTTTCCCCAAATGGAGCTGGGAGTGGGAAAAAGCCTCCTTTCCCCAAATGGAACTGGGAGTGGGGAAAAGCCTCCTTTCCCCAAACGGAACTGGGAGGGGGAAAAAGCCTTGCGTGCCCAAACAGCGCTGGGGTGGAATCTCCAGAGAGCTGGGAAGGCACGGGCCACAGAAAGTGAGGAGAAAGTATGCTCGTGTCTGACCCCAAAAAAAATCAGCTGGCCGGCAGGAGGCACGCGCACATGCGCAGTGGAGCTGAGCTGGTCAACAGCTCGTGTGCCTGCAGAGACGCGTGCCATAGGTTTGCCATCATGGGTCTAGAGCAGTGGTTCCCAACCTTTCTAATGCCGCGACCCCTTAATATAGTTCCTCATGTTGTGGTGACCCCCAACCATAAAATTATTTTCGTTGCTACTTCATAACTGTAATTTTGCTACTGTTATGAATCATAATGTAAATATCTAATATGCAGGATGTATTTTCATTGTTACAAATTGAACATAATTAAAGCATAGCGATTAATCACAAAAACTATGTAATTATGCCAGATCAGAAATTCTCGGGCCAATCTTTACAAGAGCACAAGGAATATCATCTTCCACAACAAACGCCTCTCACCGAATGGCACCTCTCCCGACCAATCGGAGGGCTCGGACAAGTTAAGCCGATATGGCCAGGCATGTGGCAGTGGGGGGGGGGAGCTGAGGATGTCGGGGCGACCCCTGGGAAATGGTCGTTCGACCCCCAAAGGGGTCCCGACCCCCAGGTTGGGAACCACTGGTCTAGAGGTATTAATAAATTGCTCACTGTAGTTATTTGTGCAAATAAGGATCTGGCAGCTAGTATGTGGGTTGTATGCTTAGCTGCTTTGTCTCGGTTCCTACCATCCGTTCTTTGACTGACTGGAGATGAAATTACAAAATTTCATGAGTTATTTACCTAAAAATGAATGTGAACATGTAATTTGGCTTTTGCAAACCACAGATGTCCACATTATATCCCAGACTAGTTGGATTGCCAGCGTTACAGGAATGTCAGTTCTAGAATTACTGAGAATGTTCCTAATACAAAATGGAACCTAGAATTACAGAGTGGAAGGGACCTTGGAGGTCTTCTAGTCCAACCCCCTGTTCAAGCAGGAGACCCTATATCACTTCAGATAAATGGCTGAAATGGTATATAGGGTCTCCCGTATTCTATGTCCTTCTCTGGTAATTGAAATTAAAGAATATCTAAAACTTGGCTTCCTTGATGGGCAGCCAATATATATATATATTAAACATTGAAACAAAACTCAGTTTTGATCTTATTCCTGTTCTAATAAGTCCATTGACTACTATTACAAGCATCTGAAAAAGTTACTAATGCATTTTAAATATTTAGATCAGATCCCACTTTCTTTAAGACAGTAGAGTTTGGCTGCCTGTCATCCAGTTTTTCTTAAATAGTTCTGTGTTGATTCTTTCTCCATTCTCCAGTGTGGCTGTCCGAAGAGTTGCAGTGTATGCTATCTTGAGTACCATATGTTCAGGGGACTTCGGTAGTTCATAATTTCCTTCATAATCCTGAAATAACTTCTCATCCTCAAGAAATCATAGCACAATGTAAAAAGAAATTTGCATCCATGAGCCATAGAACCTCTCCTTGAAATCTCACCTCTGCGCATCTTGGTCTTCAATAACTTTACAGTAGTAGTAATTAACTCCTGATCATTGACCATAGTTTTTAAAATTTCTATTAAACTATAAGAAGTAGTAATACCTCAATATTCTTTACTATTTAAACAGCGGTGATGATGGACAATCAGTTATCTATTGTGTTTATTGGAGCATTTCTAGGAAAAGAAGGGAAAATGTCATAAGGATCCGAATATTTTCACTAAGATTAATTTCAGAGTGAAACATATACGGTAATACTCTTTCTTTGATCTTGAATATCCAAGATACATAGTCTTCAAGGCCATCTTGGGAACTGAGGACTTACCGTATTTTTCGGCGTATAAGACGCACCGGAGTATAAGACGCACCTTAGTTTTTGGGGAGGAAAATAGGGGAAAACAATCTGCCTACCAGGTATTCATCTGGCTAGCGTCCTTAGTCTGGTCAGCTTCAGCACATTATTTTATCTTCTGGTTAGGACTTAAAAAAACCTTCTTCTGAGAGAGTAACAATGAAAGAGCCTGCAAGCCAGTAAGAGCTGGGAAGATAGATAGCACCTGGTTAGGGCTAGAAAAAAACTTATTCAGAGCAAGTAGAGCAATGAAAAAAACCCTGCAAAGACTTAGGGCTGGAAAAACATTCTTCTGAGAGAGTAACAAAAAGCCTGCAAGGTAAGAGCTGGGAAGATAGATAGCACCTGGTTAGGGCTAGAAAAAAACTTATTCAGAGTAGCTTCAGCACATTATTTTATCCCCTGGTTTTGACTTAAAAAAAACCACCTTCTGAGAGAGTAACAATGAAAAAACCTGCAAGGTAAGAGCTGGGAAGATCTGTTAGGACCTAGTTAGGGCTGGAAAAAAAGCTACATTCGAAGTATAAGACGCACCCAAATTTTCAGCCACTTTTAGGGAGGAAAAAGGTGTGTCTTATACTCCGAAAAATACGGTAATTCAAATTCATACCAGGTCTCATTTCCCAAAGTGAAATTTGAGCATTGGAAGTGTAGATGCAAAGGCCATTTCAGAGAAGAAATCCAGTTCTAAATTGCAGATATTTGGAATCCTTGGTTTTCTTCCCTCAATGTGCTTCATTGAATTAAATATTTTGAATTCAGTTTGATATCAAATGGCAACTTTCAAAGCCTTGTTTAAGTCTATGTATTTTGATGTGAAAGAATAGAAAACTTGTCACAGCTTTTTAAAATTACTGTTCTCATTGGTGACTAAATTGTTTTTTTCAACTTCATCAAACTTTGCAGTTATTTTAAAAGGCCTATTTTTAATGATTGCTACTAGAGATTGACAGTTGGCTATTCTGGTTATCAAACACTAATTGGATAAGTAAAGCTATCTTCCAGTTGGATATATCCTAGCAGCTTTTAAATGTGAACTATACTGGTCAGTGCTTAAAACACTAGGCATTTGATCCTTGAGTTATTTTGCTTGCTTTTAAGGTACGACAGAATTTTTGTTGTTGAAAAGGCTGTGTGTGTGTGTGTGTGTGTGTGTGTACATATACACACATACATACATATACACACACACCTTCAGATTTACAAATAGGCTTTTGTTACAGCCCAAGTTTCAAAATTTAATAATGGATTAGTGCTTACTAAGCTGGTAAATATTTGGTAAACTGACCTTCATGCCTGTTCAAGATCTGTCAACAAATACAGTATATGGAGCATTAATGTTAGAAAAGCTTTGTAAAATATTAAGTACCGCTAAGAAAGAAATAACCATGCCTCACAAAATAGCACATGAAGGTTTGTTTCCCAGGTTTGATGATGGCATATATAGAAATGGCATAAATATTGTTTTTCATTGACAAGAGCTGTTGGAAATGTATCTTCTCTAGTGATGTCCAATGGATTTTCTGAAGGACTAATTCCATACACTGTGTTTGGGACTTTATTTGTCCCATATTTAGGTTTTACATTTTATTGTATATTCTTATTTTGTGAGCCACTGGGAGTCTTGTCTTCGAGGCAGGATTTATTGAGATTAATAAACAAAGAAAAAATAAGAAATGAATAACTTCCTGTATTCAGGAACATGACTCCAAGTTGTTTGTTTGTTTGTTTGTTTGTTTCTTTTACCATCCATCCATTTACAGGCGATTTTAGGCAACATATAACTTTTCATCTGCTTAAATTCCTCTCCCCCCCTTCCCCCCCCTGAAAATAATCTTTGGGTCATATACTTCTTTAGAATCAGAGCTCAAACTCAAAGCTTGTTTGGAATGGATTTAATAAGAAGCAATTCATTGCCAGATCTTAGACGTTTTACATTATGGCAGTCACAACATTCCTTTTGCAGTTCGATAAGCCATGATTTAGGATGACTGTATCTTAAACAGGCCAGTTTTTGAAGTTTATGAGAAGTGTTGCATTCTGGGAACAAGGATCACATTTAGCTTTTGTATGGCACCTGGGATTGTTTTTGCATTACCTGGCACCTAGTTCTTTCAAAAGTTTTATAATGAAAGCTGGTATTACCAGTTTTGATCAAACTCGCTTGCCAGTGTCTCTGAGGTGACAAAGTAGGGGATTTTACCAAGAATTCTCAGGGAAATGGGTGCTTTACTGCAACAAAATAAAGTTAATAATAACAGATATCAGATTAACAGAATTGGAAGGGACCTTGTAGGTCATCTAGTCCAACCCCCGCCCAAGGAGACCCTACACCATTTCTGACAGATGGCAGTCCAGTCTCTTCTTGAAAGCTTCCAGTGATGAAGCTCCCACAACCTCTGAAGGCAACTTCTGTTCCATGGGTTGATTGCTCTCACTGTCAGAAAATTTCTCCTTATTTCCAGGTTGAATCTCTCCTTGTTCAGTTTCCACCCATTGGTCCTTGTCTGGCCTTTGGGTGCTTTGGAAAAGTTGCCAGACAGACATGAAATAGACAGGTAGTCCTCAATGTACGATCACAATTGAGCCCCAAATTTTTGTTGCTAAGCAAAACATTTGTCAAGTGAATTTACTCCCTTTTTTTGTGCCACAGTTGTTAAGTGAATCACTGCAGATGTTAAGTTAGTTAACAGGGTTGTTTAAATGAATCTGGCTTCCCCATTGGCTTTGCTTGTCAGACTGTCGCAAAAGGTGTGATCACCTGACCATGGGAACACGGCAACCGTCATAAATAGAAGTCAGTTGCCAAGCATCTGAATTTTGATCACGTGACCCTGGGGATATTGCAATGGTCGTCAGTGCGAAAAATGGTTGTACATCACTTTTTGCAGTGCCGTTCTAACTGGTCACTAAATGAACTGTTATAAGTTGAGGACTAGCAGTATTTAGGAGGAAATAGGTTTTTTTTGTTCTAAATGGCACCAGTAAAGGTTTCCTCTCCCCCCTCCCCCCAAATTTTTATTTTGTTGGGAAATACTATAGGATTTGGGTGGGTGGGGATTGGACTAGATGACCTACAAGGTCCCTTTCAATTCTGTTAATCTGTTTTCTATTTCCTGATAGGCTAAAGGAGAGAAGTGGGCCACGGTGTTTTCATACTTTTGTTGAAGCTGATCTGCATTTCAGTTTCTGTTTATCTGGAAAAGTATTTCCTTTCTCTTGGAACCAACTGGTTCCTGCAGTTTCAATCTGATTGCTAGTTGATTTTTTAGAAGTAACAGCAAGAAGCCATTCCTTAATAGGAAAAGATAGAGCAGGCGGGGTGATTTCAGAAATTCCTTGAAGTTCCCTGCAGAGTTGCTTCATTTATTCCTCCTGCTTTGCATCTCCCTCCCTCTCTCTCTCTCTCTCTCATTCTCAGTTCCACTTTCTGCATCAAATTTTGGTTATGGGCTGTGGATGTGGAGCTTCCCTACAAGCTTAGAGGATGATTAAAAAAATTTTTTTTTTAAATTACCTATCATGGAACTGATCCTTCTGCAACGGAGATCTTGAGCAGATTTCTTAAGTGAGAAAGAAAGTTGCATTTTCCGGAATGTTTTAAGCCTGTTTTGGAAAACATGTTTTCTGTGGGACTTGCCAAAGGAATTTCTTTCATTTTTAGAAAGAGATGACATTTATAGGGAGCAGCACTGTTGTACAATTAGCCCTTCTTAATGTGGTGAGTGGATCAGTCTGATGCCCATGGTAAATGGGAGAGTATTTTGCTTCTGCTTAGAGGCACTGTTATTCTGTTATGAATGATTGAAAATCATTTTGGTTATTAATCCAATACTTACCGTATTTTTCGGAGTATAAGACACACCTTTTTCCTCCCTAAAAGTGGCTGAAAATTTGGGTGCGTCTTATACTTCGAATGCAGCTTTTTTTTCCAGCCCTAACTAGGTACTAACAGATCTTCCCAGCTCTTACCTTGCAGGCTTTTTCATTGTTACTCTCTCCAAATAATGTTTTTCCAGCCCTAAGTCTTTGCAGAATTTTTTTTCATTGCTCTACTTGCTCCGAATAAGTTTTTTTCTAGCCCTAACCAGGTGCTAACTATCTTCCCAGCTATTACCGGGTTGCAGGCTCTTTCATTGTTACTCTCTCAGAAGAAGGTTTTTTAAAGTCCTAACCAGGGGATAAAATAATGTGCTGAAGCTGACCAGACTAAGGACGCTAGCCAGATGAATACCTGGTAGGCAGATTGTTTTCCCCTATTTTCCTCCCCCAAAACTAAGGTGCGTCTTATACTCCGGTGCGTCTTATACTCCGAAAAATACAGTAATTTGTGACACACCATTTGTTATCACAGTATTTTGAAACTGCATCCAGAAGGAACAGCAAAGGGTCTTAGAAGAAGCACATTTTAAGGGGACTTCTAGCAGTCAAGTTTCAGGCTGGGGTATTACACAGAAACTACCTTGGTCATGTCTTGATGTGACCCGTGTAGAGGTTGGGCCAGGGGCATATGTTCTTGGTTGTCCTTGATTTCTCAATAGCTTTCAGTGTCATTGACTATGGCAGTGGTTCTCAACCTGTGGTCCACAGGGCGGTGATGTTGAAACAGGGGGCCCATGAAGGCTTGAAGAAATGTTATGATTTAAATCTTGAGTTAAGTCTTGGTGGTCCGTGGCCACAAAAGATATTTAAAGGGGGTCTGTGGTGAAGAAAAGGTTGAGAACCACTGGACTATGGCATCCTGGGCCATCCCTAAGGCTTTGGAATGGGGGCCAGCATCTTGCAATGTTCTCCATCTCCCTGAAGGAGCAGTTCCAATGAGTGATAGTGGGAGAGGGCAGATGAAGTTGTATCTGATGTGAGGTTCAATGTCATCAAAAGGTTTATTGTATCCAGCTATACGACACACACAGACCAAGCCCTGATGATGTTACCTAGTTGGGTCGTGAAATGTCTACAAGAAAACAACCAAGCTCAGAGAGCACTAAGGACCTCACACACAGATCTGCCTGTGGCTAAGATGAGCCTTGCAACAGACTGACTGCATTCTTAGTCTTTGGATGTGAGGTCCAAACCAAACATCATAATGTTTTTGAAACGGTGGAAATCTCTCATGTCTAAATTTTGCTCTGGAATGGTTGTTGGAAACCTTGACATAGTATTTTTAAAGATCTGATTAAATTCTTATGGGAACGGGCCACTTGTAAATGACTTATCTGCTCCCAGCCTTTGCAATTCACTTCTCCCTTTCTCTCCTATGGCGAAGACTGTATAGAACAGGGGTCCCCAAACTTGGCAACTTTAAGACTGGTGGACTTCAACTCCCAGAATTCTCCAGCCAGCTGTCTGGAGAATTCTGGGAGTTGAAGTCCACCAGTCTTAAAGTTGCCAAGTTTGAAGACCTCTGATATAGAGCTTCTGTAATAACTCCAGAGGCTGGTTAAGAAACCATGCTATAAATCTAAATAAGTAATGCACCAACCTATTTTTTCTCTTGTGTGTCCAACAAATCATTTGCTTTTTAGAAAAGCCTCCTTCGTGCACGAGTGCCGTATAATGTGCTAGAAACCTCAAATTTGGAAATGGAGACCGCACACCAGCTGACTTCTCCTTCCAATCCTCCAAACTGCCACCTGTATCTCAAATGTTTCAGGCGTGTTTTTCACAGCCGGTTATATTTTTAAACCAGTAATTTGAATGCTTTGGTTAGCTCCCAGAGGACTTCCCTTGATTTGTGCTGTTTTTTTCTTCTTCTTCTTTTCAATACGCTGGTGGAAGGTTGAAGTAGGTTTTATTGAAAGAAGAGTCTGACAAGCCACATTTTTTTGATAAAGGATGTGGCTTTTGGAAAAACCACCTTCTTTTTATTTCACCATTGACAAAATTGCTTGTCATAATAGAGGGGTACCTGGTGTGATTTGAGTTGAGTACCAGTTTTCTGCATAAACTCTGGAAAGAATCAGCGAAGACGCTGCATTTAAAGTTGGGGGAAAGCTAAGCAGCCACATCCTTAATACCCAGGCAAGTTGACGGTTCTTGTTCTATGCTGGATGTTGCCAGTAAGATGCTGGTCCTTTTCTCTTACTGACATTTGACCTTTTGTTTTGGGATTTTTCTCAGTAGGTGGATGATTTTTCAGAGCCCAAAGCCCCAGAGACCATTCATTCTGTACCATAATAAGAACTTGTTGACACCTGAAACCGCATTTCTGTTTTCCCAGGTAGCCGATCTGAGAGAAATCATTGATGATCGGTCCTTTCACTTATGATGGCAGACCAGCCACCTCCATTAGAAGCCACACCTATTTTGAATGAAGTGCCACTTCTACCTCATATGGTCAGTGGGGATACCACACAACAAGTAAGTTGTGACCTGCATAAGACAGGAATCTTCAGAGTGTTCTGCAAATGCTTAGAAGGGATCACATCTTCTGTGCCACTTTAGTTTGTAGATAATGGCTTCCCATGATTAAGCTCCTCTGATCACGGTTTATTTAGCAAAGGATGTTTAAGCAAGCCATGGCTTAACAACCTCTTCGGAATCTTTGGAACGTAATTGATTTTATTAAAATTGGATAACAAGTTCCAAGGTCCAAGATCACTGTCAGGATGTATAACAGGTATCAGTTTCATTCCTTCACTGTGTGCTTGTTAACTCTGAAAAATTAACTAGATGGCAATCAGATATAATCATAATTTAAAAACAGTGGGAAAATCACCATTCCGTAGAAGTCTGTGATTACTATAATTAAACTATTGCCATAAAGTGGAGAATATTCTGTTTTATAAATTCAGTGCCTTAAGGACAGGAAGAATCATATTGTCATGTGATTTTCTAAAACTATGAGTGTGTGTTTAAGGAACCGAAAATATACGAAGCTGTTTATGCCAGATGTAAAATGGTATTTCTGTCTAGATACATACAGAATCTCCCATACATGCAAATCTAAAGTATCCATGCTGTGATATTCTAAAATAGCTTTTGCTGGCCGATCATTTTTCTTTACTTTACTTTTCTTTGTTTTAGGAAAGACTTGCATTGCTTCTTAGATCTTACAATAAATTGCATTGTAAAATGGAGTGTTGATTTATTTCCTTCTTTTATCTGTTGAATCAGTTTTAATAATAGCATTTACAGTAAGAGGTAATAACGTGAAGATCCTCAATTAAGATGATCTTTATAATCTAATGCAAGAATTTAGATCCCAGGCCTTGCTTTAAGGATGTCCGGAAGATTTTTCCTTGAATAGTAGATCTTTTGGAAGCCATGTTGCAGATTTGAACTTCCTAGAATTGTTTAAAAAGATTGTCGCGTGGAACTAAGAGTCCCTATATGTTTATGTGATGGTCAATTCTTGTAGGATCCATGTTGTCAAATATATTGGTCCCCTTTAAAGAAAAGATGTATTGATTTATGTAAATCAGGTGCGTGATTCAGCACTCAGGTTAAAAATTGCACAAAAGAAGTTCTATGTGCATTCACAGAGTTAGCTTGGAAAGAGCTCAGAGCTACTGCCCAGCTAATTGCTTTGAAATAAATATTGCAAGAAATGCGAGAGTTTTCTAAGCAAAGCATTCTAGTGCAGTTGAAAATCTATGAAGGACCCAAACATTCTAGTTGCCCTGCAAGTTTCATTAGATTAAATTCAAGGTCAACACGACCAGACTTATCACTCGCAATTAAAACTTGAGGAAATCTTTGTTTTCACTCTGTTGGCTCCACATTGACCAGTATGTTTTTAAACTTCTTGCCTATGTTTATGGGTGAGGGAGCCCTTGAAGGTTTTGTTTTATTTTCCAGGAGCCAAGTTATCAGTAGCCTTATAAAATTGTTCAGTTCTTAAGACACAACTATAGAAATCCAGATTAACTGACATTTAATTTAATAATCACTTTCACCTTGTTGTTAAGTCTATTCTGATCAAATTTGAAGCTTGAGGGTGGGCTCCAGCTTTTTGAAGCTTGCAAAATAATTCTAAACACAGGGCAATTTAAAGCAAAACCTAAATAATCAATATATTTGTGGAAATGAATGTGAAGGTAAGCATCTTTGTAAGCTTCTTCTCAAAACCATTGTAGATATCACACTTGTTATGAAGATTAATGTCTTCGGGTAGGTTCCCATATCTTTCTTGCATTTTTTTCCCAGAACTTTTTGCTAGAATGGCTGCAGATAAAATATAGGCTTCTGAAGGTTGTTTAATGAGAAATTATCTCCCTTTGACCTGCAGAGATACAGCCACCGAATACTATGTCCTAGATATTACTACACACATGACCTTTTAATTAAAAGAGTTGAGATAAAAATGTACCTCTCCTTGGTCAGAAGGGAGCCATAACTTATCTCAAAAAGCCTTCTATCACAATCTAAAATATTTAACCAATTCAGCCTTGGGAAATTGGGTCAGGAGTTTTGAAAAATATGGCATATTTGATTTCTTATAGGAGAAAAAACGTGTCCCCAGTAAGAAGCAAAAAGCTTGAAAATAAACTCCACAGCTATTTTCAAAGACACTTAATTAGGGACGCGTTATTATAGGTCTGGCAAAAAATAAAAAAAGAACATTATACTAGAATAGAATAGAATTCATTATTGGCCAAGTGTGATTGGACACACAAGGAATTTGTCGTTGGTGCATACGCTCTCAGTGTACATAAAAGAAAAGATATATTTGTGAAGAATCATGAGGTACAACACTTAATGATTGTCATTAAATTTACATTGTTTCTCAAATTAAAAAGACTTTGATTTTAGATTTAGAATCGTGACCATCGCCAAGTAAAATAACATCAGAATTGTTCAGTCTGGAACCAACCACTCATTTGAATTTTTAGTCAGTAAAAAAAATGATCCTTATCGAAAGGCTGGTGGCAAAAATGTTTTTAAGAAAACGGTCTACTAAAGGTACATTTGGATCAGAATAGCAGGAAAACATTTGCTTCAGTGGACTGTAATAACGCTGAATAAAAATCAAATTAGTTTATAGTCAGAAAGCTGCTGGCTTGTTTAAAACCCCAGAAGGGTTGGGGGTGGGGGAAAGTTGAATTGGCTTGAATTTTTAAAATCACAAGAATTTTAAAAGAAGCCCATGGTCGTAATGGGTTCAACCAAGAATCTGTTCCAGCCCTGCCTAGAATTGTCATAGAGTTAATGTGAAGTTTCCGAAAGATGCTCTAATTAATTCATGAGCCACGAGCCAAGATTCAAAAGAAATCCAGTCATTTATTAGGAGCAACATTCCAGCAATTACTCAGATGGAGTCAGCTCTGACCTCAGGTAGTTTATGGCCCCCCATGACCCTGTCTCCCCCTCCTCCCTGGGCATGTCATAAATCACATTCTCCAATGGACCACTGTTGGCAGGCTGTAAAAACCCCTTCCCTCCTGCTGACTCTGGTAACCTAGGATACTATCTGGAGAAAGGCATGTGTGGAATGTCTTTTCAGTTGGGACAGCCCAGTAGCTCCCTCAGTTCTCCCCCCCACTCCTGTTTATGGCAACTTGAAAACTTTGCAAGTTGACAGTTAACTTGTGCATTCCTATTTGCAAAGCACATGACGTATCACTCATCCATGGCTCTCCCCATTTCAGAAGGATGTCATAAATTACTAACAGCTGTTCTCTTCTTAGCTCCTTCCTAGATAGTTTTAATAAGACATTTTAAAGGGTATTTAGTCCTCAAGTTACGACCGCAGTTGAGCCCAACATTTATGTTGCTAAGTGAAACATTTGTTAAGTGTGTTAGCCCCATCTCACAAATTTTCTTGTCACATTTGTTAGTTGAATCACTGCCGTTGTTAAATTAGTAACATGGTGGTTAAGTGAACTTGGTTTCCCCATTGACTTGGCTTGTCAGAAGGTCGCAAAAGGGGATCACATGACCCCAGGACACTGCAACCGTCATAAATGTGAACCAGTTGTCAAGCGTCCAAATATAAATCACGGGACCATGGGGATGCTACAGCGGTCATAAGTGTGAAAAACAGTCATAAGTCCCCTTTTCCAGTGCCGTCATAACTTTGAACAGTCACTAAATGAACTGTGGTTGTATCTCGAGGAATGCCAGTACTGCACATTCCTGAATTCAAAGAAAGAAAGTTCTTGAGAAATTGCACATAAAATTGTACTTCCTTGGTCTTTAGTTTTGTTACTATTATGGATTAAGAAGTGCAGTCAAACTAATACCATTTAATTTGTTTTTGGGGGGAGGGGAACTTTCTGCTCCTTCAGCACAAGACCAGAAGAGGTATATAAATCAGACCATTGTTATTTCTATTCAGAGGTGGTATTCACCTACCTTCCCTCTTGGTTCACAAATGTGAGCACACGCGCCACCTCTGCGCAAGCGCACGGCCTCCCGCGCATGCGCTTTACTCGCCCGCGCGCATGCGCCCAGCCTCCAAAACGTGGTTAAATAAGACGGGATTACGTCCAGGTGGGTGGGTGGACAGGCCCACCCGCAGTCGGAGCTACCGGTTTGCCCGAATCGGTCCGAACCAAATATCACCTCTGTTTCTATTTAAGTATCGTCTAATTGCCAGAAGAAATACAGAATGTTGGCTATTACTGTTCAACTGCAGTTTCCAGGAGTTACAATATTTTCAGACTCTCCCTGGTTAAATAATCTGGCTTTTGCTAAGTCGGTATCACTGTAGTTGGTATCATTGCACTGATCTCACTTAGCTCTCATTTATATGTGAGAATGTTTTAAGGAAATTTTTGTCCTAGGAATCCCAGATCCTAGGAATTTCGCAGTAGAATTAGAAATCACAATGGCCATTTATTTCGCACATGCACACACACACACACACTGATGTTTCTTATGGAACATTTCTGCAAAACGCAATGTTGTCTTAAGAACCGTAGTGTAGAAATGTACAATATCCCCTTTTTTCTTATTTATGTTTTCTTTTTCATTCTTCCTTTAAGTAACTCCAAAACGACAGTTGCATGGATTTTCCTTGTCCACTTGTCTTTCTATAGCAAAAGAGGCTAATGTGGTACAAGATGTATCAATACGTTTATAAAATCAGGAGTGTCCAACCGTGGCAACTTTAAGACCTGTGGACTTCAACACCCAGAATCCCTCAGCCAGCCATGGTGACTGGGGAATTCTGGGAGTTGAAGTCCATAAGTCTTAAATTTGCCAAGGTTGGACACCCCTGGTGTAAAACATGGTTGCATACTGTATACTATCTGAGAGATGGGTGTAAACCCCCCCACCCCCCAAAAACCAAATCCTCTGGGTTGTATAACCCAGGTCTCTTTTTCAATGTCTGTGGTGACTTAGTCTTTGAGAAACCCGTGCTGCAGAAAGAGTGACCACCTGTAATTTCCAATGAAATTGTAATTAAAACCACTAAGTTATTTGGAAATCAGTGAAGAAAGAAAGCATAAAAATATGAGCAACCACTTATGAGAAAAAATGGACACACCTCAATTATCATTTGAAGGGAACAGCCAAACATGGATTAGAAATATTTTTTCCTGTATAATTGGTTTTATATGATTTAGTGGTTGAAGAATAATGGAGAAACGAAACTTTCTGCAATACTATTTCTTTAGTTGTTAGTTGGAGGAAACAATTGTAAGTGTAGCAGGGAAAGGATTCTCTTTAAATTGCTGGATTTATTTTCAAATCTGGTTCAATTTTGTACTGTGTGCCCATTTAAAAGGTTAAAAAAATGCACATATGACTTCAGTTTGATTTTTACTGATTACTATCACTGATGTTTCTAATCTGATGTGTTTAGTTTTGCAAAGTTATATGTTGCTTTCAGATGAAGTTCAAAATAGGACTTAATATTCTTATTCCTAGGTTATTCTGGTGCAAGTAAACCCAGGAGAGACGTTCACAATAAGAACTGAAGATGGTCATATCCAGTGTATTCAAGGTAAGCAATGCCACAAGGGTATACTCTGAAATTACTGATATCAGATACTGCATGCCTATTAAATTAATGTGGCTAGAGGACTTTATTATAGTTCTGCAGGTTCATAACAAGAAAACAACCTTACTGATATCTAGACTCCAACAGCAAGAATTCCTCTGAATTCTACTTCTGAGAATTTTGGAAGTTGAAGGCCGTACATTTTGAAGGAACTCAGATTGAGGAAAGTTGAAGGTTATTGAGTCAAGTCCATTTCCTACACAGAATTGATTTTGCAATAATCATAACCACAGTAAAGAGCTGGCCATCTCTCTAGAAGACTAGCTATAGGGCAAAGAAGTTAAATCCAGTGTCGAAGGTCAAATAACAGCCATAAGGAAAGATTCAGGCTTCTGGTAAAGATCTCAAAATCACGCTGTCATTCTGTGAAAACTTTTCTCAGCTTCTGCATTTTGAATGGTCATAAGCCGAACGTGATTGAAACTAATCCAGTCTGATGTCATAAAGGGATATTTCACTGGCCATTTTTCCATGATCCCCATTCTCGGACAGTTTCTGATAGGTTAGAGAAAGTGGGAAGGCTATAAGAAATCTTTACTAACTTTTCCAGGCTGTGGGTTGAAGCATCAGAAAAAGTAAAGCCAAACCACTTGCTTTGTTTTTATCTCCAGTCAAAGTTGCTCCAGCAAAGACCACCGTTCTATTCCTAGAACTTAGTAAGTCTTCCACGGTTGGAGACCTCTCTACCACCTTACTTTTTTTGTCTAGCATGGATGATGTAGAACAGGGGTGTCAAACTCAAGGCCAGTGGGCTGGATCCGGCCCGTGGGGTGCTTAGATCTGGCTCGCAGGGCTGCTCTGGAAACAGCGAAGGCCGTGGTGCCTCTGCCAGCAAAAATGGAGCTTGGGAGGGTTGTGCTCCGTTTTCGCTGGCAGAGAGTTGCAGAAGGCCGCCCCAGCCGAAAACAGAGATCAGGAGCCTGTTTTTGCTGGCAGAGGGCTCAGGCCGCCACAGGCGCCCCCAACACTAGTGACGTCAAGCTGGCCAGGCTCACCCCGGCCCCCGAGGTCAAACCCAACCCTAATACGGCCCTCAATGAAATCGAGTTTGACGCCCCTGATGTAGAATATTTCACATGAGAAGGGATCAGAGGTCTCGCTTCTTTGGTGCCTAAACTTGGTGAGCTACTAGCAGCTGTTGAACTACCAAAATGCAGAAAGAGGGGGCGGATGGGGAGGGACTAGAGAAGACATTTTCCCCCCCAAAGTTTTTAAGCATGAGTCGAGGTATAAGCTTGCCTACCTGGTATTTCTTCTAGAGATGTTCAGTTTAAATAAAACTCGCTCTGAATGTGACAGAAATAAAAACTTGCCTAGGGAGGCCTCTCCTTCAAAGTGCCTGGCTTTCTTGCAGATCTAAAAAGCAATCTGTGGCATCATCAAACAGATTGAGTACATGTCCACTGTAATTTTTTCATGCCTCCTGGGCCAATCTCAAGGTCTTTATAAAACACTTGCCTTTAAAGAAGTCATTTAAGAGGAAGATCTTTGTTGATCTGATCAGTAGTTTTCTACGTTAGATTGTTGAGCTTTTTTTTTAGAGGTCTTAAAAAAAACCCAATTTTCTGAACTTGACTCTTTCACTGAGATTTTCAACAGCATGGGACAGTTTTTCCAGGCTGGCTGGGGAATTTTGAAGTCCACCCATCTTAAAAGTTGCCAGGGTTGAGGTACCCGGCCAAAAACTTGTATCCTTCTGCATTTGACCTCGTTCCCCATTTTTTGTTAAGTGGTTTTGATGGAAGAATGAAGTGGATGGGCCTACGCATGGTGGCCTATTCGACGGTTATGTTTGTCAAATAAACTCTTGAGTGTGCTTGGCTTTAGTACTCTGCAAGGAGTCATGAATCAGTGTTGCTTGGTTTCCTTTCAGGTCCAGCACATGTTCCTATGATGTCACCAAATGGTTCTGTCCCTCCAATATTTGTGCCTCCTGGCTACGTTTCTCAGGTAAGTCATTCAGATCCTTTGAACACTTATAAAAGAGAGATTTTCCAAGTGAGCGACGGGGAATTTATCCCTCTTTATAATCCATAAAGGTAACAAGGGTGACAAGTGGGGGGGGGGGGGAGAAAAACTGAATATCTCTTCTTTTTCCTTGTCTCATTCCATTGGTCACTTTTAGTCTCCCATAATTTCCCATAATCCTAAAGTGGACTTACAGCCCAATCGCTAAGGATTATCTTGTACAGGCTACAAATTAAGCACATGGTGGACCATGAACCCGAAAACCAGGTGCCTAATATAAAGCCTATTAGGCAAGGCAAAACCAGGTTTTATAGCAAGGTGGTTCAAAAAGTTTTGGGTCAGCAGCCTGGACGGTTGAGAGCAGTAGAGACAGAATATTCCAGACACTGTTGCTTAAATTACTAAATTTTTAAAAAAGAGGTGATTCTTTGAAAATCTCAAATCTGCAGCTATAACACAGTCGTACATTTGAGCCAAAAAATAGCCTACAGTCAGTTTGAGGATAGTAATCCAAATACTGCATTAGTCTTTAATAGTACTGTATGGTCAATAGTTTGCTTTCACGGCCTTAGCCAGATGTTAGAGAAACAGCTCAAGGGACCATGGTATATTAGAAATCAGGAGGACTTGTTAGCTGACATATGAGTTCTTGTTCTCACTATACCTTATAAATTGTAATTGAATTATTCTTTTTTTAACAATAAATAGCAGAACAATATGGGTACAATGGTTATCCCAAATGTGCTTTTTCAAAAAGCACATTTTTTATTTGTTTTTGCTTGAAGATGTTTCACTCCACATCCAAGAAGCAACTTCAGTTTCCCCTAGACATGTACAATGCTTAGCCATGAAATGTACGGCATTAATTTGCCGTAAAATTTGGCAAATTAATGCCGAATTTGAAAACATTGATCCAAATACACCACATTGTAGTTTAATGCTCAAGAGGGTTTATGAAAGAGAGAGAAAGAAATATAAATGAGAATGGCTCAAAACCACAATGGACTAAATGAGATTGGGATATGTTTTTCATACTTGTTTGAGTGTAGTCCAACATCTGGAGCTTAGTTTGGCATCCAGTTCAAAACCAAGTGTTGCTCAATAGCCTCAGCTAAGAACTGAAGTAGGGTGCATTTTATATTATTTCAGAGTGCAAGAGGATTTTTAGATGTTCAGTTGATTTTCCATTCTTCTGTTTAGTGTGTTGGCCATAATGGTAGCCCTCTCAACAGTCTTATTTTTTGGTAGAAGAATAGCAATCACCGTGGTGTTTTAAAGAATGGACTGTCCCTTATCTTTCTTGTTATATTCCGCATTTCACATGCCTTTTTTTAATGCCTTTTGTAAGTTCAGGTTTTCCTATAACTTTATACAAATTGTTCCTTGGTGTTGGCAAGAGCTATAGACAGCTGTGCCTGATTACTTCAGATTTCTGTGACCCTTCTGATGCTCTTGTGAAGGGCATTATCTCTTGAACATTGTAGCCTTGGTGGAACTTCTGATTGGCATGGATGACTCAGAGGCACTCTTCTCTGAATGTTGAGCTGAATCAGACAATCCTGGAGCCTGCTTATCGTCTCCTTTTGAATCTCAAAGGGAATCTTTGAGAAGGCCTTGAATTTCAGTATCAGCCTTGTAATGTTCCATGCTCATCAGAATCACAATGTTCACAATTTAGACAAACAGAAAATCCCCACGAAAAAACGTTTTCTCCTTTTGCCTTTATAACGAGATCAAGGCATCAGCTAACAGGAACTTGAAGTAGTTCATATCTTCTGCTGATTCATCTTTCTCTCTCTGTGTTTTTTTTTTTCATGATAGCCAATCAGCCTCTCCTAATATGGAAACTCCAGAAATATTAGAATTGATTAGATATTCCGAGAGATCCAAGGTTGAGAAGCTGCGAAGCTCATCCTTTATCCCACAGTCTGTGTGCGCTTTATTAAGCAGAAAATAAACTGAGTTAACTGAGGAGAAGTCTTCGCATTTTCTCAAAAACACTTAACGTGCTTGTTTTCTTTGAGATTGCTGTTCTCTTTCCCCCTCTTTTAAAACCTAAAATGTTAGGCAGATGGAGAAGGCGGCATCTCACTCTTCTGGTCTGGGAATTGGCAAGCTTTTCAGGCTTCAGACGCTGTCCAAAAATCTTATGAAATAGCTCAGATACCATCTGCCAAACAATTCCATTTGAAATTTCATAACATTGTACAATTTTGATAATCTCCTCCTAGAATCTTGCAAGATCTCGAACCGGAAAGTCAAAATTTTAGGAATTTGGTGAGGGATTACCGAAATCTCATTGGAACGTTTGCTATTTTTCTTATTTTGAGAAATATTTTAGTTGGTTGCAATTGTCATTTGCAAGGCATAAGTGTCTAAAACCTATAGGTCCATGTCTGTAATTTGTTGACTACAATATAATGGCTACGTTAGCAGCCCCTGCTTTTTTTTAATTAAGGTTCAACTCTTCCAATTCTGAATTAATCTAAGAAAAGTCTGTTGCTTTCGCTTTCTCAACAGTTAGTAGGGAAAAATTATTTGGTTGGGTTAAAGCATGATAGCAAAACCATTCTTGTCAAGGATTGCATTGCAGCATACCGTATTATATAAGTACTTTTTGTGGATGCCTTTGCTTTATATATATTATGGATGAGGAAGGAAGTCTTGTTTTTAAATGTTGTTATAGGATAGCCCTAAGTTACAGCTTAAGCTGTAATGTGACCTGCAAATCGCATTTCCAACAATAATCGGTTTTTTTCTCCTCTGGAAGAGAATGGTTTCCCATCTAATCTGACTTGCCTTGAATTGGGAATTTATAGTTGTGTACATGCTTGGAATACTGAATGATAACAAACCTTTCCCATATCCGGTTTAGCTGACTAGGAAATGTGAGAAATGTAGCTAAATTAAACAAGCTTCAAGCAGAATAATTTATCAAAGGATAAAATATTTGGTTGGTCAGTTATGACATTGTTTGTCCTAGGCATAAGCTGCCTAGATTTTGCTGGTGGCCAACAGGATACTTTCAGCTGATTGTTTAAGAATCCTTTTGGTATTGTGTTACATGCCAATAGTACACTTTTGAGTGTATAATTCATCCCTTATTTCCACTCTAGGGCTTACGATAAACCACATTAAACACATAACGTCCTTCTCTTTGCTTACGTACTTGTTGAATAAGCTGCACAATTGAATTTAATCTTGTCTTTGCTAAAGTTTATCTCTTCCTTCCCAAAGCCAGGCAGCCGTTCCCAGAATTTGAAGTCAGTAAGCTTCAGTTGTGTCTGACAAAGAAAGTCACAACAATGCATTGGTTTACAGCGGCTTTCTGCAGCCTTATTTAATGGCATGGGCCGTTCTAGGGAGTTCCAATCCCAGCTCAGTTGAAGGGTTCCAGGTTAGCGAAAGCTAATAAGTACATTTAGTTCCTATCCGTGTTAAAAAAAACTGAATTGTGCTTCATTTTCTTCCGATTTAAATATTTAAGATTAAGAGACGGCAAAAAGTAGAAGGTTGCCTGCATCTTGCTTGGGGTGTTAGGCAATGTTCCCTCTGACATTAGAAAATGCCACGCGGCAGTTGGAAACTGCTGCGCGGCATTTTCTTATCACGTGCACGGCCGCGCAGCTTAGAGGGAACATTGGTATTAGGTTAGGTTCTGTTACATCTACATGTTAATTTAAGGAGTGATTAACCATGTTTGCATTTAGAATGATCTCTCTGCCTGTATGTTTAATGTTTGGTACCCAAAGTCCCGAATTAAAACAATACGTTATGTAGAAAAATCCAAAGCATTATTTATGTATTTGTAGCCTGCCTTTATTATTTTTACAAATAACTCAAGGCGGTGAACGTATCCAAAGCACCTTTCTCCTCCTGTTTTCCCCACAACAACCACCCTGTGAGGTGGGTTGGGCTGAGAGAGAGGGACTGGCCCAAAGACACCCCAGCAGGCTTTCGTGGCTAAGACGGGACTTGAACTCACAGCCTCTTGCTTTCTAGTCTGGTGCCTTAAACCACTAGCTCTCATTATAATTGTGTATTATCTTTAAAAAAAAACCTCATATAGCTCTTTTTCAATTTCTGTTGCAGGTGGTTGAAGAGAATGGAGTTCGGAAAGTCATAGTTATGCCACACTCGACTGAATTTCACCCCTCCATGCATCCACCTCCTCCCCATGTGCCCCATTATATTCACCCCCACCCTGCTTTACTTCCCCACCCCCCTCATCCTGTGTACCCTCCGGTTCCAGGAACGGGAGAAATCCCACCGCAGTTCATTCATCAGCATCCACCACCCCCATCGCCTCATCTTTACCAAGATCAAGGTGAGACGTTAGCTGGAAAAGGGGGAGGGGAAAGCAATCTTACAGCAAGCTCACCTGCACTTAGGTGGGCCAGAGCTTGATGCTTCCTTGACTATTTGGTACCTGGATATTTTCAGAACCAAAGCTGAAACTTTCTCTCCCTCTGCAGTTGGTTTCTTATGTCCTTATGGGAATAATGGCAATAGCATTTAAACCAGAGGTCTTCAAACTTGGCAACTTTTAAGACTTGTGGACTTCAACTCCCAGAATTCTGGGAGGCCCGGTCTACCCAGTGCAAAAAAGAAACATGCCAGCAGTTTCGGGAGTGGCATCAAGCTGGCCAAGCCCACCCAGTCAGCCACGTCCACCTGGCCCCCCGAGGTCAACCACAGCCCTGATGTGGCCCTCGATGAAATTGAGTGATACCCCTGCTATAGGGTATAAGGCAGTGGTCTTCAAACTTGGCAACTTTAAGACTTGTGGACTTCAACTCCCAGAATTCTCCAGCCACCATAGCTGGCTGGAGAATTCTGGGAGTCGAAGTCCACAAGTCTTAAAATTGCCAAGTTTGGGGACCCCTGATTTAGACTTACATACTGCTCCATAGCACTTTACATCACTCTCTGAGTGGAACTATCAGCATGCAGCCCCAGCAATCTGGGTCCTCATTTTATTGATCTCAGAAGATGGAAGGCTGAGTCAAGCTTGAACCCTGTCGGGATTGAACTCCAGGCTGTGGGCAGAGTTAGCTTGCAATATTGTATTCTAACTACTGCACCACCAGGGCTCCTTGAGTAACTCTTATTTGAAGCACCTTCCATTTGCATTGTATCTTTGACTCCGAGCTTGGTAAAATCTGGAAGTTGGAGCCTTCACACATTTGGAAAGTGCGAAAGTATATATTGTTTTATTGGGATCTTCTTTGATGCCATTCTATAATACCACAGATGTTGTAGCACGCAGGTACCTCATTGCCAGCTCCTGAGGTTATTTTCAGAGGTGGTTCTGCAAGGCTGAAGGACATTTGTGGAGGCTGAAGGAAAGTCATGTTTCAGAGCTTCTTATATAGCTAACACTCTGTGTTAGAGGTCATTTGAGTTGCTGGCTGAACCCAGCCTTTAATGGAAAAGTTATTTTCCCTTCTCCTGGCATTGTGGTTCAGAAAATGGGCAGGCCGCCTTTGTAGAGGCAGCAGAAGACTTTGGAATGGTGAAGTTGTGAGGTACTGAACCTAACCTATTGAAATGTTTTGGTGTGACCTGAAACAAAACAGTTCCTGCAAAAGAGCCCTTGAAACTTCAGCGAGTTGAAGCAGTGCTGTGAAGAGGAACATGCCAAAATAGCTACATTCAAAATTATAGAAAAGCCGTGATTATGGATAGACTTAGAACAATGTTTCTCAACCTTAGCAACTTTAAGAAGTGTGAATTTTGACTCCCAGAATTCCCCAGTCAGCATATCTTAAAAGTTGCTAAAGTTGAGAAATACTGGTCTAAAGCCATGGTGGTGCAGTGGTTAGAATGCAGTGTTGCAGGCTAATTCTGCCAAATGCCAGCAGTTCAACCCTAACCGGATTGAACTCAAGGTTGACTCAGCCTTCCATCCTTCCGAGGTGGGTAAAATCAGGATTGTTGGGGACAATAGGCTGACTCTGTAAACCGCTTAGAGAGGACTGTAAAGCACTGTAAAGCGGTATATAAGTCTAAGTGCTATTGCTAAAGGATTCACAAACACTCTGTCACCAATGCAGATTTAGGGCAATTCTGTTAAATGCAACTCTACTGTCTGGGAGAGAGAGAAAAAAGAATGAAGCACTTAAGAAAGTAGTAAAGATCATTTATCTATCTTGCCTTCACTTTGTATCACTCAAGGTGGCATAGATAATGCTTCCTATAAAGGAGAATATTTGTAGCTCAGGATTGAAATGTGGGGTCCTTGATGCTTTCTAAGCTTGGTGGTTTTCTTGCAGACATTTCATTACCCAAACTAGGTAACATCATCAGTGCTAGTAAGGAGTCCTTACTAGCACTGATGGTGTTATCTACCTTGGGTAATGAAACGTCTGCAGGAAACAAACAAGCTCAGAGAACACCAAGGACCCCTCACAGTGCTTCCTCCTCCTGCTTTCCCTACAGCAACTACCCTCCAAGTCTGTGTCTGTTTAAGCCTTGAAGGCATTTAAACACAACTCTTCACAGTTGTGTTCCATCTAACGCAGCAGTTCCCAACCTTCCTAATGCCATGACCCACCCCCGCCCCCCACCATGCCCCACCCGCTCCCGCCATTTGGGTTCTTTTACCCTCATGCGCAGAGGGTAAAAGAACCCAAATGGTGGCGTCCAGGCGAAGTCTCCAGATCCGGGCGAGGTCTCCGTTTGCTTCACGTGTTGCCTCTGGGAGCTTTTCGAGCCCCGTCACGAAAGGTGTGCGCGACTTCGGCGGGGCCGGGACAGGCAGCTGCCTGGAGAGAGCCATCCCCTTGCAGAGTCTCTCCCATCTACCTGTAGCGTTTCGGGGCGAAGGAGGTGGCTCTCTCCGGGCAGCCGCCTGTCCCGGCCCCGCCGAAGTTGCGCACGCCTTTTGTGACGGGGCTCGAAAAGCTCCCAGAGGCAACACGCGAAGCAAGCGGAGAAAAGAACCCAAATGGCAGCGGCGGGGTGGGTTGTGGGGCGCCATATGGCCAGGTTTGTGGCAGTGGGGGGGGAGCTGAGGATGCCGGGGTGACCCCTAGGAAATGGTCATTCGACCCCCAAAGGGGTTGCAACCCCCAGGTTGGGAACCTCTGATCTAACGGGTTCTTTTTGACTTTGTCTCTCTAGAGTCCCGTTCCCATGGCAGAGCAAACTTTGTTCAGCGAGACGAAAGGACTCTCAAAATGCAAGAACATCTGAAGAAGAGGCTAAAAGACCGACAGGCCAGCGGACATACGAATAACAAGGCCAACAGCCCCCCTTCCTCACCTCACAAAGCTAACAGCTCTTCCGGCAACAGCGTTCAGAACGGCTACGGAAAAGGGCAGCCAGGCACCGTAGGGCAAATGAAACAGAAGCATATAGGAAAAACCCGAGGAAGCCCCATCCCTTCAGCCGATTCAGGAATGGGAGGTACAGAAAATTTGGGGGGGGGGGTTGGGGGGGGAATGGATGCATGCATTAGTCAAGTGCACGTAAGCTGTGTGGAGCCATTTGGGAGTAGGCTGCCTGTGAATTGGTAAAACCTCCAGGACCGCATTCTACCTCATACTTCCCTTCGACTGGTCAGGTCCCACAGAGTGGGTCTTCTCTAGGTCCCGTCAGCCAAACAATGCCGACTGACGGGGCCTAGGGGGAGGGCCTTCTCTGTAGTGGCCCCTGCAGGCAGGCCCACTTGCTAAAATGAAAGTGAAACTAAAACTACAAGGAGGCAAATTGCTGGGAGGCAGAGGCAGAATTTTATTTTCTTGTGCTAATCAGTTGCTGAAACTGGTAAGTCAAAGGAGGTAAGTCAATAACTATAAATGTCTATAGAATGTTCAAATTAATAGACTTATTTTTTAAAGACTGCTTTATTATTGTTCTAGACAACTTACAAAATGAAGAAGCTTTTTAAAATAAATGCTTGATCTGAAGAGGCCCAGTGCTATTGTATCTTCTTTTAAATAGCAGAGAATAATGTATACTTCCAGAAAGCCACATCAATTTTAACAGCATCTGTACAAGTATAATCTGAAATGTAACAGTGTCCTGTTTTAGTATTAAGATAAGGCAGCTGAGTTAAACCCTGACTTAGTCATGTTTGGAGTAGATCTATTTAAATAATTGGGAGGAATTAGTGTGACTACATTTAAGAAAACTTTCTGGCATTAATATACTGCCATAATGTACATTTCTCCAATTCTTTGCTATTTCTATGGGTGAGGCACACATGCACAGAAATAATAATAATAATAATAATAATAATAATAATAATAATAATAATAATAATAATAATAATAATAATAATAACAATAATAACAATAATAACAATAATAATAATAATAATAATAGTAATAATAACAATAATAACAATAATAACAATAACAACAACAACAACAACAACAACAACAATAATAATAACAGAGTTGGAAGGGACCTTGGAGGTCTTCTAGTCCAACCCCCTGCTTACGCAGGAAACCCTACACTACTTCAGACAGATGGTTATCCAACATCTTCTTAAAAACTTCCAGTGTTGGAGCATTCACAACTTCTGGAGGTAAGCTGTTCCACTGATTAATTGTTCTAACTGTCAGGAAATTTCTCCTTAGTTCTAAGTTAATACACAGCAAACAGTGTATATCATCTGTATTGTTTGCTGGGAGGCAAATTGCCGGGAGGCAGAGGCAGATTTCCCCCCCTTGTTTTCCTCCCCCAAAACTAAGGTGCGTCTTATACTCCAAAAAATACGATACATGCCTTTTTTTTAACCTGTTCTCAAACAGCAGTTCATAAGTTCAGTAGAATGCACTAAACCTCTGTGCAGGCTGCACGGCAAACCAATATGTCTTCCCATCAACTGGGAGATGTGTCCTATTCAGAAGATGAAATGCTTCACCGCTGGGTTAAACTACCATGTTGTGACAGCACAGAAGCGAAGGTAATTATTAAGTGGGACACTGGAGTTCCCTGGGCCAAAGTGATCGGCGTAATATAATTAGGACTTATTGACTGCCCTACAAACAGCCAGTTCTCCAGTGAAAGAAAAGGGAAAAAAATATGCCATCCAGAAAGAAACATCCGTAATCATAGATCCCTTTGTAGTCAACCCTTTGCATTCATTAGCATTCTGAACTTCGAGAAAAGCGAACATAAAATTATCTGGAAACATGCATATCTTTCCCCTTTTCAGTCATTTTAGGCATTCCTAGTGCGGAAGCTTTAATCTTAATTAACAAATGCTTCAAAAGGTTCCCAAGCATCTCCCAGCGCAGGGAATGTAGCCAGTCCTTTGAGGAAAGTTTGCTTATCATTTGGTATGTGTCTAATCTCAAAAATGGACCTTCCCCCCCCCCCCTTTAGGAAAGTTTTCTAATGAAAGAAAAGAAAAATATTCTAAACTGCATTTCCGAAGTGAAAAAGGAGAACTTGCTGTTCGGATTTTAAATATTAGAATTTTAAAATTGGCCAAAGGCCATGCAAGATGTGTGCAAATTCTGGATGGGCTCACAGGGCAAGCTGAAAGGAAGTCTGTGCTGTTTTCCTCCTCCTGAGCAGACTTGCAAGCTTGGCAGATTCGGTGGTCAAAACAAATAAGGCCAGTTGAACTTTGCTCAGCTTGTGTTTTGCTGCTTCTAACAACTTTATCTGTTGGCGCTGCAGTTTTAAAAAAAACATTTAACTGGGGATTTTTGTTCTGTTTCCCCTTCACTTAATGTGTTGTTGTGGTTTTCCTCCTAGAATCTGACACGGAGTCTAGAAAATCTGAAGAACTCTTGAGCTTCAGTAAGCCGACTGTAAGTTGCAATAACTGATCACAGGGGGTGGGGGCCTTTTTAACCTTCTCAAACCAAACAAAGATAGAAAATATTTAAAGTTATATCAAATTTGGTTTTCGGTTCTATATCTTAAATATTACAAGTGAAACATGTCTGTAGTTTCTTTAACTTATGAGGACAAATTCATCCACGTGTGTAGAAATTTAAATAAAATAAGAAGTGGGTGGAAAATGGAACTGACCTAGCCTCTAAGTTCAAGTAAGAAAGGATGAGGACAGCCAAATACATGACACCAGGAATACCCACAAGATGGCTCCAAAGGCAGTCTGGTCAAAGTACCGTTGTATAGAGCCAACCATGCCCTGTCATACCTTATACCAGGGGTCCCCAAACTTGGCAACTTTAAGACTTGTGGATTTCAACTCCCAGAATTCTCCAGCCAGCTATGCCAAGTTTGAAGACCTCTGCCTTATACCCTATAGCAGGGGTGTCAAACTCAATTTCATTGAGGGCCACATCAGGGCTGTGGTTGACCTCGGGGCCAGGTAGACATGGCTGACTGGGTGGGCTTGGCCAGCTTGATGCCACTCCCGAAACAGCTGGCATGTTTCTTCTTTGCACTGGGTAGACCGGGCCGAAGCAATACGGGCTGGCCCCTTACAGTTTCCAGGACGGCCCCTCAGGCCGAATCCGACCACATCATGGGCCGGATGTTTGACACCCCTGCCCTATAGCAATAGCATTTAGGCTTATATAGTAATAACAATAGCACTTAGACTTATATACCACTTCATGTTTACAAAGTCAGCATATTTCCCCTGACAATCTGGGTCGATCTTTTGGCAATGAGCTGAACTAACCTGCAATAGCACTTAGACTTATATACCGCTTCATAGTGCTTTACAGCCCTCTCTAAGTGGTTCACAGAATCAGCATATTGCCCCCAACAATGTCGGCCCTCATTTTACCGACCTCAGAAGGATGGAAGGCTGAGTCAACCTGGAGCCTGGTGAGATTTGAACTGCCAAATTGCAGGCAGCCGGCAGGCAGCAGAAGTAGCCTGCAGTACTGCATTCCTAACCACTGCGCCACCAGAGCTCTTTACTGCATTACTGCATTCTAACCACTGTGCTACCATGTGTCCTTATATACCGCCCCATAGCGCATTACAGCACTCTCTGGGCGGTTTACAATCTAGAAGCATTATTTGCATATTGCCTGCAACAATCTGGGTCCTCATTTTACTGACCTCAGAAGGATGGAAGGCTGAGTTAACCTCGAGCCCCATTGGGATCAAACTCCAGGCTGTGGGGCAGAGTTAGCCTGCAATACTGCACTTCACCACCAGGGCTCATGATGATGCAACCGGCCCATCCAGTTGGGGCAGATGTAATGGCACAGTGCAACTGTCATCATTTTGGGGAAAGCAGCAAAACAACCACATATTGCGCATTTGTATTGTAAATGGTAACCATCTTCCCTTTGGTTTTCAAAGGTCTCTGAGATACAGGCACGTTCAGCAGTTGTTTCTTGGAATGCCCCAGCTGCGGCCCAGAATGAAGAAATGCAGAATCTCACTCCTGAAGCCTTTACTTTTGAAGTCGCAATCTCGAATAGCGGTAAAAATGGAAAATTTAAATCCCTTTACAGGTGAGTCCATTTTCATAATTGAATGGCATAGCTTTCTTAGCTGGCCAATCCAGTGTCAATCAGGATTGTTTTTCAGCTTTGTTTCCATGGAAATGATTTTAAAAGTTGAGCTTATATTTGCTTCTACCGTTGAACTTTTGAATGCCAAATCCTAGAAGTAAATTTTAAGATTAGCTTGCAGACCTAATTTTTATCCTGTGCCACCCTTCCTGATACCTAATCCTGCAAGCTGCATTTGCCAGCTGATTTGTCATTGTAAGCATGTTTTTATTTTAGGATTTTCCCCTCTGCAAAAGGCAGAAGAATTTTTTAGCTCATTATTTTTGTTGTTGCTATGATCTAACTATCTCCCCCCCCCCCTACAGTGGTGAGGATGTAACTTTTACTCTGTCTGAACTCCGACCAGCAACAGATTATCATGTCAGGTGAGCTTGGAAAGCAAAAGTTTATCAATAGCAAGTCAATAAGACAAAGATCACAATGTTTTAAATTTGAAGGGGAGGAGGTTTTTTTTGGAGGGGAGGCCTTCCATCAAGGGGTACAGAGGACACGGAAATTGCACTAGTGCCAATAGAGGACTTTTTTGGGTGTGTGTGTGTTGTTTTTAAACCTCTTCATGGCCCTTGTTGGAGAACGTTGGATTTTGTTGTCAAATAAAATGAATGTAGAAGGGTATTGCGAGTTTAAGGTAGATATTTGGGTCTTGAGAATGGGGAGAGAGGAATCTGGAGCTGTGTGGGTCTCTGCTAATGAATCTACCATAAGAGGGCTATATTTTTTATTTTATTTTATTTTATTTATTAGAATTTGTCAAACAAAAACTAGAACAAGAATAAAAGAATAAAAATACAGTGACAGGGGCGATGGCACTCTATATTCCAAATGAAGTTCCTGAAATAGCTATTTCTCAGAGCCTTATGTTAACCATGGTCTGTTTTTTCAGATCTCAATGTCATTGTATGTTGGTAACTTCTTTGGTTTATTTTGTTTCGTTGTATGTTTGGCATTCCTTATCCTTAAGTTTACTGAACGCTTTATATGCCCCCTTTCGAAACATTTTCCCATCACGAACGAACCTTCAAAATGAACATATAACAAGGAATTATAGCAGAATTTAGAAAACCAGGGTAAGACCGAGGCTTCGTTTTTATAGCTCTATCTATGTCTGTGTTGACTTCATGCAGAGTTTCGGCATTGGGTCATTCCACCAAGGAATCTGTTTCAGAGCTGGTGAGTTTTACTACCGAGAGTTGTGAACCGGATCCCCCAGCAGCACCAAAAGTAGTCAACAAAACCAAAAACAGCCTCACTTTACAGTGGAAGGTAAGAGCAAAGCCAATAATGGATCCTGACCTCTGTGTGAGTCTTCAAAAGAAATACGGATTTCCCCACCCCTTGCAATGATTTTATTTATTTATTTTGCTCATTCTTATAAGCCGCCAAACTCCCGATGTTCCTTACCAAGTGACAACTTGCTTTGAACTCACTCAGCTTACATCACACACAATTTTGTAGTGGGGACACTGGGCAATACTTACTGTATTTTTCGGAGTATAAGATGCATCTTAGTTTTGGGGGAGGAAAATAGGGGAAAAAATCTACCTACCAGGTATTCATCTGGCTAGCGTCCTTAGTCTGGTCAGCTTCAGCACATTATTTTATCCCCTGGTTAAGGCTAAAAAAACCTCCTTCGGAGGGAGTAGCAATGAAAACAAGCCTGCAAAGACTTAGGGCCGGAAAAAAAAAGTCTTCAGAGGGTGTAGGAGTGAAAAAATCCTGCAAGCCTGGAAGATCGTTAGCACCTCATTAGGGCTGGAAAAAAAAGCTACATAGAATAGAATAGAATAGAATTCTTTATTGGCCAAGTGTGATTGGACACACAAGGAATTTGTCTTTGGTGCATATGCTCTCAGTGTACATAAAAGAAAAGATACATTTGTCAAGAATGGTTGTCATAGGGTTCAAGTAAGCAATCAGGAAACAATCAATATTAATATGAATCGTAAGGATACAAGCAACAAGTTACAGTCATACAGTCATAAGTGGGAGGAGATGGGTGATAGGAATGATGAGGAAAACTAATAGTAATAGTAATGCAGCCTAGTGAATAGTTTGACAGTGTTGAGGGAATTATTTGTTTAGCAGAGTGATGGCGTTCGTGGAAAATCTGTTTTTGTGTCTAGTTGTCTTGGTGTGCAGTGCTCTATAGCGGCGGAGTATAAGACGCACCCAAATTTTCAGCCTCTTTTAGGGGGGGGAAAGAGTGCGTCTTATACTCTGAAAAATATGGTAAATATTGTTCTTGTTTTTTAAGCATGCCTGGGGTGAGGGTGGGAGATATAGGGCCTGAAAACATTTTTGGAAATAAAAGATTTCATTTATTTATTAAATTGATATAGCCAACCAACTCACACATAGGAAACTCCAGGTACCATATAGAAAAATCCATTAAAAAACTCCACCCCCAGATCAAGGCTATTGGGGTGTTGTTTAATGAGGCTATACAGGTAGTCCTCAGCTTACGACAGTTCATTTAGTGACTGCTTCCTCCTCTGCTTCCTTCCCCTTGCAGAATGAAAGTCCATTTTATTTACCGTATTTTTCGGTACGCACCAGAGTATAAGACACCCCTTAGTTTTGGGGGAGGAAAACGGGGGGGGGGATTCTGCCTCTGCCTATCAGCATCCTTAGCCTGGTCAGCTTCAGCACATTAGTTCGCTGGTTGTGAGCGCGTGCGAAAACGCCCGAAAACGTAATGCCACAGAGGCCAAAAATGGGGCATGCGGAGGTCTAAAACGCGATGCGCGGAGGCTGCGATTGGCAGCGATGTGCTTTGCCGTTCCCTGCAGCCTTGAACAGCTCTCAAACGGAGCATTTGGAGACTGAAAACGCGAGGCACAGAGCCCAAAAACGCAAGCCATTGTCTGTGGCAATCTCTGCAGCCAGGAAGAGGACGCAGGGTGGGGGCCGGCAAGTGGGCAGGGCTACATTCGGAGTATAAGACGCACCCAAATTTTCAACCTCTTTTGGGGGGAGGGGAAGTGCGCCTTATTCTCCGAAAAATATGGTAATTATATAGCTGGAGAACACAGGTGTTTTTCCTTTAGGCATGAAGTATTGGTTAAAATTAGGAAGTAATTTCCTCTCTAAACAACCTAGCAACCTAACTTTTCTTTCTTTCTTTCCACAGTCCTCCAATGACAATGGGTCCAAAATAACTAGCTACCTTTTAGAATGGGATGAGGTATGTTTCTTGTGTTTAATGAATTATTATAAGTCATAATAATTCTGATATTCTGATCAAGATATTTGGGTAAAACATCCTTCCATGCAAGCGTTCAGAGATGGCTGCAAACTTGCAAGTCCAGAAGGAAGACCTTTTTTTTTTTTTATTGAAAAGTTTTACAAGTACAAAGTACATACAGTTTTTATCTTTTCTACCCCCCCATCCACCCTCTACCCTTCTCCCCTCCCTCCCCCTCCCCCCCTCCCCCCTCCCCCTCCCAGACTTCCCAGAGAAAAACACAAGGTATAAATTCAAAACAAAAAGTATAAAATTACCTAATACTAAAACAGATTGTTAATTCAAAAATATCTTATCCTTTCTTAACTCTTTGTTATGCATAAGCTTGAAAGTATAATCTATTATTTCTTCAAACAGCAAACAAAAAATGCTATTTAAATTATATTAATCTGAAACTTTTTCTGAATATATTCCGTCCACTTACTCCATTCCAACACATATTTTTCATTAGACTGGTCCTTAAGATAAGATGAAACCTTAGCCATTTCGGCCAGATGTGTCACTTTCAATGTCCATTCTTCAATTGTAGGTATATCTTCCTTCTTCCAATATTGTGCCACCAACAATCTGGCAGCCGTTATAAAATTCAAAATCAGCTTAGTCTCTATAGGTGTACAATCCGTTGTTATTCCCAGTAGAAAGAACTGTGGTGTAAATTTAATTTTTTTCTTTAAAATATTTTGTATAATCCACCAGATTTTTATCCAGAAAGCCTTAATTTTTTTACAAGTCCACCATACATGGAAATATGTAGCATCATCACATTCACATCTCCAGCATTTAGGCTGTAAGTTAGGATACATACATGCCAATTTTTTTGGGTCTAAATGCCATCTGTAAAACATTTTATAAAAATTTTCCCTCAAATTTTGAGCCTCCAGAAGGAAGATCTTATCTTCCAGCCAATCCACTTTACTGGAAGGCAAGAAACAGAACTTCCAAAACGGGTTTTCAGCATCTTTTGTTTTACGATATTGGGAGTTTAAGCTAGAATGTGTTAAGATTTCAGGTGGATGTTAAAAAAGCAAGGATGCCTTAAAGGTCTCCAATGAAGATCGTAAATTTCTCAAAATTGTAAAGCAGCATGGGCAGAATCAATGGATAATAGCTAGTGATAACATTGTCCCATTTGATTCCTGCCAAGATTAATTCATAATCTGGCTGTGTAAGTCTTTAACTAAGGCAGTCTTGTGTCCCTATGAAATACGTGTTATATTGTTGGCTGTGGATTGCTAATAAATACAAGGTGGGTTTTTTTAACAAAACAAAAACTTTACCCCAAAAGATTAGCACCAGAATGGTTTTATTACCAGAACCTGTCGCTTACATTGCTTTTTTTTAAAAAAGATATTTTGGGTTATAAAATAATGACATTAAAATTGGCTTGTCAAGGATAAATTGTATGAGATCATGGACTTAGTTCCCTAATGTTAACATGTTTGCTACAAAAATTGATGGCACAGTATAACATGCATCTATCTCACAATGTTGCTTTGTATCTGTGATATTGCTGAACCACCACAATTCCTGGGGAATAATAACAATGAGACTTTGAGAATGGAATGGGCTGTACACCTGACAAATAAATTAACAGGGTGGAAATGTTCCGCTTTTCATGGCCCAATTTGAAGCTATTATTAGGCTAGGGAATCTTGATTGAGAAGAGTTTTATTCTAGATTTTGAACTAAGAATCATGGGTCTAAAGCTGGTCTCCTTTACTAAGATGATGACATGTTTCTGCGTCTAACCACTAATCCAATTCTCCCTTAAGAGAGACCTTTCTTCCTTTCTTTAGGCCAGGGGTCCCCAAACTTGGCAACTTTAAGACTTGTGGACTTCAACTCCCAGAATTCTGGGAGTTGAAGTCCACATGTCTTAAAGTTGCCAAATTTGAAGACCTCTGCTTTGGACTTAATGCAATGTTTCTCAACCGTGGCAACTTTAACATAGGTGGACTTCAACTCCCAGAATTATTTATTTATTTATTTATTTTGTGAGATTTATATACCGCCTCACAGTGCAAGCACTCTCTAAGCGGTTTACACCAGTAAGCAATGTATATTTATATTTATATTGCCCCCAACAATCTGGGTCCTCATTTTACCCACCTCGGAAGGATGGAAGGCTGAGTCAACCTTGAGCCGGTGAGATTTGAACCGCTGACCTGTGGATCACAGTCATTAATTCCCTAGCCAGCCATGCTTAAAGTTGCCAAGATTGAGATACATTGACCTAATGGCTTTTGCGTGGGAAAAATGAGGAGGAGGTGGAGGCAAACTCTGCCCCGTAAGCCTTCCACCTCCAAATATGAAAGATTCTAGCTTAGGCATCAGGGTCAACTGGATCTTTGAGAACTTTACTGTACTTTCTGACTTAATTTTAATTTAATTTTAATAAGAAAAGACTGGAGAGCCATTTGTCTGAAATGGTATAGGCTCTCCTGCTTGAGCAGGGGGTTAGACTAGAAGACCTCCAAGATCCCCTCCAACTCTGTCCTTGTGTTCTTCTTTGAAAAGGGGAAGACCGGAGCCTTCAAAGAATGCTACTACGGTCATCTAAAGCAGCACAAAGTGACCAAGCTGTCCCCCTCTACCAAATACGCATTCAGACTAGCAGCCAAAAATGACATTGGCATGAGGTAAAAAGGGGGCGAGGCGTTGTAAGTTCACCGTTTCCACAAAGACTTGCATGGCTCAGCTTCTTCCCTAAAACCCAACATTTTTTTGTCCTTCCCCAGTGGGTTCGGCGAGACGTTGATCTGCTTCACAATTGGAGTTGTCCCACCACCGCCCCTCCCACCCCAGCTAAGTAAGGCAGGCGTGAACTGGTTGTCACTAAAATGGGGGCCTGCCAATGGCATGTCTTCGGATGACTCTCTGACGTACATTTTAGAAACGGAAGAAGAAGGTTCGGTGAGTAGCTTTTGAATCCAGGTTCCTTGAGTTTAGAGTAGGGAGAGAGAAGACTTGGAAGAGAGCAGCTGCTCTCTGGGGTGGGTTAGAAGGTTGCCTGGTGAATAATTGCGTTCTGTGCCATTTGCCCATCCCGGAGGATCTGGTAGTCAATGAACCCTTCTGAGAGTCATTTAACATCAAATTGTTGCTACTCAAAAGTCTTCCCCTTAGAAGAAGGGGCAGACGCAGTAAACAGTAGAGTTGCGTAATGCTTTGGATTCAGAGAGAAGGGGGAAAAAAACCTGCTTTTGGATGACACTGGAGGATATATGACTGTTTATCGGGAATAATGGCTCTGTCAAACATGGGGAGGAGGTGGCTAAAAGAAACCCATTAAAATATTGGAAAATTGTTACTATTCCAGAAGTTTTTAAAAAGTGTTTTTGGAAACGTGTGATGTACTTGTTTTGAGAAAGGCAATATTTTCTAATAATCAAAGGATGAAGCAATTTGTATTAGTCTGACAAAGCTTCTGGAATATTTTGTAACATTGTGTTGTGTTACATTATGGTACTGTGTTTATTAATAAACCAATGACTATATCTATCTATCTATCTATCTATCTATCTATCTATCTATCTATCTATCTATCTATCTATCTATCTATCTATCTATCTATCTATCTATCTATCTATCTATCTATCTCTATCTCTATCTATCTATCTATCTATCTATCTATCTATCTATCTATCTATCTATCTATCTATCTATCTCTATCTCTATCTCTATGTCTATCTATCTATCTATCTATCTATCTATCTATCTATCTATCTATCTATCTATCTATCTATCTATCTATCTATCTATCTCTATCTCTATCTCTATCTCTATCTATCTATCTATCTATCATCTATCAATCTATCTATCTATCTATCTATCTATCTATCTATCTATCTATCTATCTCTATCTATCTATCTATCTATCTATCTATCTATCTATCTATCTATCTCTATCTCTATCTCTATCTATCTATCTATCTATCTATCTATCTCTATCTCTATCTCTGTCTATCTATCTATCTATCTATCTATCTATCTATCTATCTCTATCTCTATCTCTATCTATCTATCTATCTATCTATCTATCTCTATCTCTATCTATCTATCTATCTATCTATCTATCTATCTATCTATCTATCTATCTATCTATCTATCTATCTCTATGTCTATCTATCTATCTATCTATCTATCTATCTATCTATCTATCTATCTATCTATCTATCTATCTATCTATCTCTATCTCTATCTATCTATCTATCTATCTATCATCTATCAATCTATCTATCTATCTATCTATCTCTATCTCTATCTATCTATCTATCTATCTATCTATCTATCTATCTATCTATCTATCTATCTATCTATCTATCTATCTCTATGTCTATGTCTATCTATCTATCTATCTATCTATCTATCTATCTATCTATCTATCTATCTATCTATCTATCTATCTATCTATCTCTATCTCTATCTATCTATCTATCTATCTATCTCTATCTCTATCTCTATCTATCTATCTATCTATCTATCTATCTATCTATCTATCTATCTATCTATCTATCTCTATCTCTATGTCTATCTATCTATCTATCTATCTATCTATCTATCTATCTATCTATCTATCTATCTATCTCTATCTCTATCTCTATCTCTATCTATCTATCTATCTATCATCTATCAATCTATCTATCTATCTATCTATCTATCTATCTATCTATCTATCTATCTCTATCTCTATCTATCTATCTATCTATCTATCTATCTATCTATCTATCTATCTCTATCTCTATGTCTATCTATCTATCTATCTATCTATCTCTATCTCTATCTCTATCTCTATCTATCTATCTATCTATCATCTATCAATCTATCTATCTATCTATCTATCTATCTATCTATCTATCTATCTATCTATCTATCTATCTATCTATCTATCTATCTATCTCTATCTCTATCTATCTATCTATCTATCTATCTATCTATCTATCTATCTATCTATCTATCTATATTGTGTGTAGCATTTTTTGCTGATAAATGAAAATGGAGACTATTATAGATCTGCTTCGAGCTATTTAGCTCTCATCAGATAGCCATATCCTTACTGGGATTTGAACCTGGGCTGCCTGCCTTGTAAGGCAACAGCTTAATAAAAGGTAGATTTCCCCCCCTGCCTCCTCCAATCTTTGACATGAATGTAGATTCTTTAACTGGGAACACAAATCCATTCTGAATAATTACTGGGATTGTTATGAATGTTTTAAAAAATTACGATGGTCATGAATGTACACATTATACAATCCTCGACTATAAGGTGGAAACTTTACTGAAGAATATGTGAACACTGGACGTATTTTTGCTTTATGCAGGATTACGGCTTCCAAGCAGGGTACAATGGAGATGAGCTGTCTTGCACTTTAAGTGACCTTAGAAGAAACACTTCCTATAAATTTAGGGTAGGTGCCAAATCCAAATGATCAACACATCCTCATGCTGAGAAATCCCTTATTGTACCCTGAAAACGGCTGACTAGTTCCTACAAACTAGGTAAACTCTACGACCTCTTCAAGGCTCTTGGAAAAGTTTAGACCTCCATTAAAGACCTTGGAAATGATCTGATGGAATCCTTCTTTGGTCCTGTCTAGTTCAATACTGAGGAACTTCAAGTAGCACCAACTTTTTTTGTTTTTTTTTAAATTTCTATCTGGAGATACTGGGGATTGAATTTGAGACTTTTCTTTACGCAAAGCGGGTGTCGTTGACGTATGGCTCTTTTGTGAACCTCGCTATGCTCTCCAGTCTTCAGCTATCCTTTATTAGCTTGCAAAATATCTTGTTCATTGATTGGAAAATCATGAAGGTTCTCGGAGTCTGTGGAGTCCTTGGTCCAACTTGGTGCTATCTGACTTTGGTTGTTTGCTTGAGGATGTTGCGTTACCCAACTAGGTTGGCACACGAGTGCCAGCGACTAGACTAGAGCTGGAAGGGACCTTGGAGGTCTTCTAGTCCAACCCCCTGCTCATGCAGGAGAGCCTATACTCTTTCAGATTGTTCAGTCTTTTCTTAAAAACTTCCAAGGATGAAGCATCTACAATTTCTGAAGGCAAATGCACTGGTTAATTGTCCTCACTGTTAGGAGGTTTCTCCTTAATTCCAAGCTACGTCTCTCCTTGATCAGTTTCCATCCATTGTTTCTTGTCTTGCCTTCTGGTGCTTTGGAAAATAAGTTGACCCTGTTGGGATGAGAATAAAATCTCATAGAGGCGATTTAGATCTTTACTTGGAATCCAGACAGTCAGAAATAAAACCGAGATTAAAAGTCTAATAGAAAATATTTATCTCAGTACAAAAACAATAAATCCTGAATAATTACATCTTTGCTAAGAAACGCGACCATTCAGGTCAAGAGCTAAGTCAGAAGTGATTAATGGTGGATTAGGAATGTAGACCTGCGTACATGAACATCATATCACGTGTTCTGCTTGTATTGGAATATACCATAATATTAAGATAGGGGTGCATCACCCTGCATATTTATTTATTTATTTATTTATTTTGTTATTCTTATATGCCGCCCAACTCCCGAAGGACTCAGTTGTATGCATAGACATACAACTGACAATATTCACACCGTGACAGACCCCCTCTTCTTTCTGGCAGCTCTTCAAATGCTGGAATTCCAAATAATGGAATAGTTGAATAATGAAATGCCCACAAGCAAAGAACCAGTCCCAGAAAGCACCAAGGCAAACTTAGTTCAACCCTGAGCTACAGAGATTCTCTTCCTTTGAATTCTTGGGTCTTCCAACTTCCCCTTTCACCACCAAGTTCTGCAAGTCTCATGTGACAGCCCATCCTGTTTACTTTGTGCTCAACCTCATAAATATTTTCACGTGCTATGAAGAGAGAGAGAGGTCATTCTACATGTAAATATATTCTTAGAGTCATTGTGTGGAATTTCAGCCTTTTTTGTGGCACCTGTAGGCCAGTAATATATAGATCAGTGATGGCGAACCTTTTTTCCCTCGGGTGCCGAAAGTATGTGCGCACGTGCTATCGCCCATGCGCGAGTGCCCACACCCATAATTCAATCCCTGGGGAGGATGAAAATGGCCTCCCCCACCACCCTGGAGGCCCTCTAGAGGCCAGAAACGGCCCATTTCCCAACTTCTGGTGGGCCTAATAGGCCCGTTTTTCATCCTCCCCAGGCTCCAGAGGCTTCCCTGGAGCTTGGGGAGGGTGAAAATGCCCTCCTCCACCCATCGGAGGCCCTCCAGAAGCTGAAAACACTCTCCCAGAGTCTCTGTGCAAGCCGAAAATCAGATAGCTGGAGTGCACATGCACGCTGGAGCTGAGCTAGGGCAACGGCTCACGTGCCGGCAGATATGGCTCCGCGTGCCACCTGTGGCACGCGTGCCATAGGTTCGCCATCACTGATATAGATGGTCTAGTGCAGGGGTAGGCAAAGTTGGCTCTTCTATGACTCATGGACTTCAACTCCCAGAATTCCTGAGCTAGCATGATTGGCTCAGAAAGTCTGGGAGTTGAAGTCCATGAGTCATAGAAGAGCCAACTTTGCCTACCCCTGGTCTAGTGGAGAAAGACATTCCAAAGGTGTTTTTTCAAAAGGCAACTGGATTTCATTTTTTCCTTGAAGACAAAAGAGGCTTCTCATCCAAGAAACCGAAGAAGAACTGAAGATGCTTCTTGGATGAGAAGCGAAACGTCTTCAAGTAAAAACACAGAAAATCCAGCTGCCTTTTGAAAAAGCACCTTTGGGACAACCAAGACCTGGATTACCAAGAGCCTCCATAGACATTTAGTGGAGAAAGAGTTTTGATTCTTTGTTCCCCGTATAAAAAGCTTTGATTTTTTTTTCTAAAAAAAAGAAAAACCATGGTACTCATTTTTAACTAAGTGTGTTCTCTTTTGCAATGGGACAGTTGTTTGCTCACAACGCCGAAGGGAAAAGTGGGCCCAGTGAAGTTGTGGAGTATAGCACCTGCCCTGACAAGCCTGGGCCGCCTAGTAAACCGACTGTAAAGGGAAAAATCCATTCCCACAATGTGAAAGTTACTTGGGGTAAGAAAACTTTAATTCCTTTGCTGAAGCAAGCTGAAGCAAGCAGGCAGTATGTCAGCCTCCATACTGCCTGCTTGCTTCGGCTGCCATAGAAATGGGGGTGGGGGGAAGGTTAGGTATTGGGGAGGGGGAAGTGTGCTGGAGATGTCTCTCTTGTGTTTGATTAGGAGGTTAGGGAGGAAAGTTCTCATCACATAGTGCCAGGCTACATGGACATGTTTATAGCCTGCTGAAGGTCAAGGCCTTCCACGGACCAGATGTGGAAGCCCAAACAGCCGGTGCACCCACCTGACATCTTGGGACATGGGGATTGGATGGTTTGCCCAGGGGGGTTATGAGGGAGGGTTTGGGGATTCTTTGTATATGCATTTGTGCTCCTTTTGCCTCAGAACTTGCTTTCCTTTTATCGCTATCAGTTCTTGTCTAGTAAAAGTACTCATCTCTATCAACATGGAGTTGGGGTTTTTCTTTCCTGGACTTTGAATGGAAGTGCGTCTGACATGCTCCTTTGTTCCCTCCCCTCGGCTGCCCTGCCCAATCCTTAGCTCAGGGGTGTCAAACTCAATTTCATTGAGGGCCACATCAATGTTAAGATGAGAATAACTCTCACTAGAGGCGAAAATTGATCTTTGTCCTGAACTCTGACATTAGAAATGAAACCGCAGTTTAAAGTTCTAAGTAAAAATATTTATTTGGTACAAAAACAATAAATCCTCATTATTCTACATCTCTGATATAAAAAGGCACGTCTTGCTTCGATAGAAGCTAGGAACAGAAGGAATGGACGGAGAAAGGAATGTACACATACGTACTAGAACATATCAATCATGTGCTCAGGAATAAACCATTATAATGAATAGGGATGCATCTCCCTGCATATACATGTAACAGACAATATAAAATCACTGCCTGACAATCAAGGTTGTGTTTGACCTTGGGGGGGCAGGTGGGCGTGGCTGGAGGGCGTGGCCAGCTTGACGTCACTCGTGTCGTAGCGACCTGAGTGCTCTGCCAGTGAAAACGGGCTCCCGAGTTTCGTTTTCGGCTGCGATGGCCTCCTGCAACCCTCTGCCAGCGAAAAGTGAGCTTGGGAGGGCCACCCGCAGCCCTTGTGAGCTCCGTTTTCGGCCGCAACAGTATCCTGCAACTTTCTACCAGCTAAAACGGAGCTCGGGAGGGTTGCACATGGCCATCCCAAGCTCCATTTTTGCTGGCAGAGGCACCACGGGCCGGTCCTTCACTGTTTCCAGGACAGACGTATGGGCCAGATCTAAGCACCCCGCGGGCCGGATCCGGCCCACAGGCCTTGAGTTTGACACCCCTGCCTTAGCTGTATAAAATGGAAAGAGAGTGACCGCATTCAGATTGCATTTTTTTTCCCGGTTCTGTAGCAGATTGCCAGTGTTTTCAGAACAAACCTGAGATTAAATAAAAGGCAGTGCATTGCGTTCTGTAGACGAGAGCTAAATTGATCCTGTTCAACTCCAAGCTTTCCTTTCTGAGCCCAGCTCTTTATTTGAAAATAGAGAGAAGCATTGCTGAAGAGAACCTTCCTTAATATATTTTTTTCAGCCCATGCAGTAATTGCAGTTAATTATCGTTGACTTAAAACTTTGGTTTTCTTTTGAGTTCTAAACTGTTTCTGCATTTCTTCTTAAACTAGACCCACCAAAAGATACTGGAGGATCAGATATTTCTTCATATATCTTAGAAATTTCCGAAGCCTCTGCTGGTAAGCATCTGAATATTTCATTTCTCTGTATATTTCTTAAAAATGGAATCAATCACGCTTTGAATTGATCCTGGGGTTTTAAGAAGAAACTAGGCAGCCACTTATCTGAAATAGTATAGGTTCTCCTGCTTGAGCAGGGGGCTGGACTAGAAGACCTCCAAGGTCCCTTCCAGCTTCTGTTTATTCTATATTCTGTTCTATTCTATTCTATTCTATTCTATTCTATTCTATTCTATTCTATTCTCTTCTATTCTATTCTCTTCTATTCTATTCTATTCTATTCTATTCTATTCTATTCTATTCTATTCTATTCTATTCTATTCTATTCTATTCTATTCTATTCTAATGCTATGCTATTCTTATTCCTATTCCTATTCCTATTCCTATTCTATTCTATTCTATTCTATTCTATTCTATTCTATTCTATTCTATTCTATTCTATTCTATTCTATTCTATTCTATTCTATTATATATTCTCTTCTCTTCTCTTTTCTTCTCTTCTCTTCTCTTCTCTTCTCTTCTCTTCTCTTCTCTTCTCTTCTCTTCTCTTCTCTTCTATTCTATATTCTCTTCTCTTCTCTTCTCTTCTCTTCTCTTCTCTTCTCTTCTCTTCTCTTCCCTTCCCTTCCCTTCCCTTCCCTTCCCTTCCCTTCCCTTCCCTTCCCTTCCCTTCCCTTCCCTTCCCTTCCATTCTATTCTATTTTCTATCCCTATCCCTAATACTGCATTTTAAACACTGTGCCACGCTGAGCCATGGTGGCGCAGTGGTTAGAATGCCATATTGCAGACTAATTCTGCCGACTGCCAGCAGTTCGAGTCTCACTGGCTCAAGGTTGACTCAGCCTTCCATCCTTCCGAGGTTGGTAAAATGAGGACCCAGATTATTGGGGGCAATATGCTGACTCTGTAAATTGTTTACAGGGTGCTGTAAAGCACTGTGAAGTGGTATATAAGTCTAAGCACTATTGCTATTCTATTGCTATTAGTGATAACTACTCCCGCCCTACTGATTTTACAGTGTCTGCCTTAAGCCTTCATAAAAAAAAAAAACATCTTATTGCAGATTCTTGTAACTTGGGATTGGCCATTTCTCCTTGGGAAGAGAAGTCATCATCTCCAGTTCATGTCTTTTTAAAGGTTGAAAGGTTGTGTATGAGAGAGAATAGCCAGGATTAACTTTTTGTAGCATTCGACTGTCTCTTCTGCGATGTGGCAAGAGGAATTCTTTGTCCCGCATTCTCCCAGGGATGGGTTGTGAACAGATCTTTCTTTTCCTTGCAGGCAGTAAATGGGAAATCGCCTATAAAGGTTCCACGAGGGAACATGTATGTGCCCATCTCAAGCCTGGCATTTCATACAGGCTGAAGGTTTCCTGTGTTGGTAGAGGGGGACAAAGTCAGGTGAGGCGGGGAAAAAATGTCTTGGAAAAACTGCAAGCCGAGTTTATGTTTTGTATTTGTAAGGTATAGTTGCACATTGTCCTTGTTAAGATTGTGTTGCGGTTGGAATTTGGAAGGAGGAGAATGTGAGGATTTTCATACCTACAGAGTAAGATAGTAATACAGTAATCCCTCGCTATATCACGGTTCACCTTTCACAGTCTCGCTGCTTCACGGATTTGCATCGTGCATTGTGTTCTGCATTCTGATTGGCTGATTGGTAAAACAGCTTGCCAAGAGCAGTGAAATACACATGAGGCCAGGGGTGAAATCCTCCCGGTTCGCACAGCTCAACAACCTGGTGGCGTTCGTGGCGTGGGGCTTCCCCCACCCGCTTCCCCCGCCCACCTGGATGTCAGCATCTGCGTTCCTTTGCCCTCTGCGCATGCGCAAAGCTGAAGTTACTACTTCACGGATTTCGCCTATCACGGGTTCTTTTTGGAACGTAACCCCAGCGAAAAACGAGGGATCACTGTATAACAAATCCAAATCTCTTTTTGCCAGTTAATTGATCTATTTGTTTTACAGTAGCCCTTGACTTAACAACAGTTCATTTAGTGACCATTTCAAGTTACAATGGCACTGAAAAAAGTGACATATGACACGTTTTTCACACTTAGACTGTTGCCAAGCATCCCTAGGGTCACGTGATCAAAATTCAGATGCTTGGCAACCGACTCACATTTACGGCAGTTGCAGTGTCCTGGGGTCATGTGATCCTCTTTTACGACCTCTTGACAGGCAAAGTCAATGGGGAAGCCAGTTTGACTTTTAAGAACCGTGTTACTAACTTTAACAACTGCAGTGATTCACTTAACAACGGTGGCAAGAAAGGTTGTAAAATGAGCAAAATTCATTTAATAAATGTCTGACTTAGTAATAGAATTTTTGGGCTCAGTTGAGGTCATATGTTGAGGACTACCTGTAATTGTATTTGTTTGAGTGTGGCATATTTTTGAGTTGGGTGGCTGTCCGAATGCTTTAGGTCAGTGATGGCGAACCTTTTTTTCCTCGGGTGCCGAAAGCACGTGCGCGCGTACCCACACCCATAGTTCAATGCCCCCCATGTGCCCCCCCATGCATACACACATGACCCCCCCTGCTCCCCCATTTCCCGACTTCCGGTGGGCCCAATAGGCCCATTTTTCACCCTCCCTAGGCTCCAGAGGCTTTCTTGGAGCCTGGGGAGGTCGAAAATGCCCTCCCCCACCCCCCGGAGGTCCTCTGGAGGTCAAAAACGCCCTCGCAGAGCTCCCATGCGAGCCGAAAATCAGCTGGCCGGCGTATACATGCATGCTGGAGCTGAGCTAGGGCAACTGCTCAGGTGCCAGCAGATATGGCTCCACGTGCCACCTGTGGCACGCATGCCATCAGTTCGCCATCATGGCTTTAGGTAAATCAGCAAGTAACGTGTGATTTCTTTTTTAGCCATCTGATGTACTCACTGTCCAGACCTCAGCTGTTCCCCCTGGGCCGTGTCGTCCTCCGTGCCTATCTGGCAAAGCCAAGCCTAAGGAGATTACTCTGCAGTGGGGTAAGATCCCAAATCGTAAGAAAACAAAATATAAAACTATAGAAGTGCAGTAATTCAATTAGAATAAAATTGCCGCGTAACCCAGAAGTGGTGCAGTAACCCCCCAGAGTCCCATCCAATCAACCCAGAGAGTTATGGGGGTTGTAGTTGAACTCCACTTAACAAATATACAGTTTTTCCACCCTGGGAATAGAACTGCCTCAAGAATTCCCATATCTTCTTTCTCTCCAATAAATCTGGGACTACATGCAGCTCATTATACTTTAACAGCAATGTTTCTGCCCCCAGAGGTTTTAGAACACAGTTTAGAAATCCTACAGTTCGGGGAAATGTTAGAAAAGCCCAATAAAATTTAAGTGGCACTCTAAACAGAGCCCACAAAAAAATCAAACTGGACCATAAATAAGCATTACAAAAAAATAAACAGATTGAAAGGCAGATCTCTTTTTTTTTCTCTGGAATGGCTACAAAGCTGGTTGAGCAGTGAGGCAGTGAGTTGAGCCAAAGGTATGGGGTAGAGCAGGGGTCTCCAACCTTGGCAACTTTAAGACTTGTGGACTTCAACTCCCAGAATTCCTCAGCCAGCTTGGAGACCAAGGTTGGAAACCCCTAGAGTAGAGGCATCTCTGGGGCTCTGCCATAAAACCCGGGTCATTTGTCCCCTCGTGGTTTTTTCCTTCTTCTTCTTCAGTGTCATTTATGACTGCTGGAAAAAACAACAACAGAGTAGCCACAAGCAAAAGATAAGGCCAAAATAATCCCTCTCTATTACATGGTTAAATGTAATAACCTTCCTGATTATTTTGCATAAGAATATATCGTATTTTTCGGACTATAAGAGGAACCTAGCTTTTGGGGAGGAAAACAGGGGAGGGGGGGGGATCTGCCTGTGCGTCCCAGCAATTTGCTTCCTTGCAAGCAGGACACGTGATGTGATCTTATGCGCATGTGTGCATTCCTGATTCTCCATTGTTCTCTTGTGGTTTGGCTCTGACCGGGAGCGGTCGCATTTAATTAGCAAGAATGTAATTATTCAGAATTTATTGTTTTTGTACCGAAATAAATATTTTTCTATTAGACTTTTACCTTCGGCTTTATTTCTAAATGTCTGAGTTCCGAGAGAAAGATCAACATCGCCTCTATGGAGATTTATTCTCCTTAACAAGGCAGTTGCGTCATGCACTGGCCACACCCACGCCTGGTTTAGCGAAAGGGGGGGGGAAGTCCCGATACATCACATGACGCCGCCGTGATGACGTGAGTTTGACACCTCTAGAAGCATTTTGTTCATGGTCATGTCCATGTCCTGTTTTGCAGATCCTCCTTCAGTAGATGGGGGCTCAGAGGTATCGGAATACCTTCTAGAAATGGCAAACAGTGACCAAGAAGAACGCCAACAAGCCTACCGTGGCCAATCTTTGGAATGCACCCTGAATGGACTGCTTCCCGGGCGAACATACTGCTTCTGGATACGGGCAGCCAACAAAGCAGGGGTATATATTTCGGTTCTTGTTAAGAGAATAAATGGTTTGTTTAAAGCAGTGTTTCCCAACCTTGGCAACTTGAAGATATCTGGACTTCAACTCCCAGAATACCCCAGCCAGCATTCGCTGGCTGGGGAATTCTGGGAGTTGAAGTCCAGATATCTTCAAGGTGCCAAGGTTGGGAAACACTGCTTTAAAGCAATGTTTTTCAAACTTGGCAACTTCAAGATGGGTGGACTTCAACTGCCCGATGGCCCAGCTAGCTGGGGGGTTCTAGGAGTTGAAGCCCACCCATCTTAAAGTTGCCAAGTTTGAAAAACCCAGGTTTAAAGCATCTGCTGGTACAGCACTTACAGACTGCTCAGGAACTACCTGGAAACCCAAGTCTTCAACTCTGAATGGCTGGGTGGAAGTAGATAGTTACCGTATTTTTCAGAATATAAGACGCACCGGAGTATAAGGCGCAGCTTAATTTTTGGGGAGGAAAATAGGGGAAAAATAATCTGCCTACAATATTCATCTGGCTAGTCCTTAGTCTGGTCAGCTTCAGCACATTAGTTGGCTGGTTTTGAGCTCACATGCTTGCTTTTTATCTTTTTGTTCACCAAACCTGAAGAATTTGTTGGGAAGCCACTGATGATGTAATGGTTGCAGTCTTTCGATATGCATTGACTTGGTCCATCTCTCAGCATTTTTATAATTTTAAGGTACTTTTTTCCCTGCAGCTCGGCCCTTATTCAGAAAAGGCAGAGATCTCTACAGCTCCAGGACCCCCTGATCCATGTTCCACCCCCGTCTTAATGTGCAAAACTGCTACTTGTATAGTAGCTACATGGGAGGTAGGTAGTTTCCTCCCTCCCTCCCTCCCTTCCTTCCTTCCTTCCTTCCTTCCCTCCTTCCAAATGCAATAAATTCATTTTTTAAGGAAGAGTATTCTATAAATCAAAAACTAAAAACTCTACACAGTGTCTGAGGTTGATCAGGTGCATGGCATGCTTTTGGAACGTTCCAGAGCTTTTTTTTTCTTTTTTGTGTCGGAAGCACCAAAGTGCTTTCATGGTGAAAGATTGTGGTAATGACATCACTGTTGCCAGGGGGTGTGCTCAGTTGGAGGCTCCTTTTGCGTCCCTGCGAGGTTGCCCAGAATAGAATAGAATAGAATAGAATAGAACAGAACAGAACAGAACAGAACAGAACAGAACAGAACAGAACAGAACAGAACAGAACAGAACAGAATAGAATAGAATTTTTTATTGGCCAAGTGTGATTGGACGCACAAGGAATTTGTCTTTGGTGCATATGCTCTCAGTGTACATAAAAGAAAAGATACATTTGTTAAGAATCATAAGGTACAACACCTAATGATGGTCATGGGGTACAAATAAGCAATCAGGAAACAATCTATCAATATAAATCGTAAGGATACAAGCAACATACAAGCAACATAAAAGTACCCATTTATCTAATTGCGATCGCCCACTTTCAAATTGCTGGGTTGGCAGGAGCTGAAGCGTGTGACGGGAGCTCACCCCGCCCTGTGGCCAGCAACGCGTCTCGAACGTGAACCCGAAGATCATCAGCCCAGCATTCTAACTTCATGAGCCACCACACTCTTAAAAAAAAATCCCACAGCTAAGATTTTGAGAGCAAGACCTGCTTTCTTTTTCAGCCTCCTTTAGCAATCCTTCTTAACTGCCATACCATATCTGTGTTTACAATACTTATGAATGACGTCTGTGATATTTCTTACTACTTTGTGAATTTGTGATCCTTAGGAATGTCCCCAAATGGCAGGATTATGGTCTAGGGTTTGCTAGCTTCGCATTTTCTAGATACTTAACATTTAATACTCTTAAGTGAAGCTGCAAACCCCAAAATTGACTTTGCTAGAGGAGAAAACCATCAGACATTTGGCCTTCAGGACCAAATACAGTGGTCAACCTGTCTATTGATGATCCAGGAGAGACCCTGGAGGTCCTTCTTAAACCCTGGAGGTTAGATAGGGCCTCTCTGAAAGAAAGGGGTGTGCTTCTACTTTCTTCTAGCAGGCCCCCCTTTTGCAGAATGTTTAAATTACAACCCCACATCATGGGCAATAAATGTGGGACACAACATACACTTGGCTGACTGGGAACAAATTTGGAAATAGAAATTATAAAATAACAAAATCGGCATCCTATAAAGAAAATCATTATAAAATGTTTTATCGCTGGCACTTGGCCCCTGTAAGATTAGAGAAAATATATTCCCAGGGGTCGCCACAAAGAAGAGGGAGTCAAGCTATTCTCCAAACCACCTGGGGGTAGAACAAGAAGCAATGGGTGGAAACTAATCAAGGAGAGAAGCAACTTAGAACTAAGGAGAAATTTCCTGACAGTGAGAACAATTAACCAGTGGAACAGCTTGCCTCCAGAAGTTGTGAATGCTCCAACACTGGAAGTTTTTAAGAAGATGTTGGATAACCATTTGTCTGAAGTGGTGTAGGGTTTCCTGCCTAAGCAGGAGGTTGGACTAGAAGACCTCCAAGGTCCCTTCCAACTCTGTTGTTGTTGTTGTTGTTGTTATTATTGTTATTATTGTTATTGTTATTATTGTTATTGTTATTACTATTACTATTATTATTATTATTATTATTATTATTATTATTATTATTATTATTATTATTATTATTATTATTATTATTATTATTATTATTGTATCCTAATTTATATTGGATTTGCGAGGCACCTTCTTTCACACGTGGTGGTCGTGTCCCGAAGCGAAGAAATATTGGACAAAGATACAGAATTGGTTACAGGAAATAATAGGAACAATAGTAGAATTTACCCCAGAACTCCTTTTATTGGGAATATTCAAAAGACAATATGATAAAAGTATCAAGTATCTGATTTTGCACATTACAACAGCTGCTAGGATTGCATATGCGCGATGCTGGGGGAACCCCAATACGCCCATCGAAAGCTTGATAATTAAGAAAATATTTGATTGCGCAGAAATTGACAAATTAACCCTAGAACTTAGAGGACAAAAAGACTCAGATTACTACGAAACATAGGAAAAGTGGTACAAATGGATTGATGATAGAAAGTTGAAGAGAAAACGTGGGATGAAGATGTAGAATTAGAAAGTATTGTAAGATAATGTATAAATTGTATAAATACAATAATAATTTATGTTAAAGGCTGTAGATCTGCTTAAAGAATTGTTATGATATGTAAAATGCGAAAAATCAATAAAGACATATTAAATAAATAAATAAATAAATAATTACAACCCCCACATCAATCAATAAAAGTGCCATAGCAATCTTCTGTGAAATTCATCTGCAGTTTATAAGTGCAAATGTTAACTTCTCAACCCTTCTTTTCTAATTTCTCCAAGAGCCCGACGTGTAATGGGGCAGAAGTTAGTGAATACAGACTAGAATGGGGACAAATGGAAGGATCTATGCATATAGTCTACACCGGCCCACTGCTGTGCTACGAAGTGAAGGGTCTTTCCCCTGCAACTACTTACTATTGCAGAGTACAGGTATGTACGTATAGATTTGGGAAGCAGCAATTTTTTTTCCCTGAAATTTTAAAACACAACATGTTAAGTCCCTGAGCTATGTTTAGTAAGGAAAATAAATTGAATTTTTTCAATGCTCGTGGAAGTCTGAATAATTGATTGAAGAATAATGTCTGAAGGTCCACCAAACCATAGTTGTAATGATAAAAGTCTCCTTCCAAGTCAAAGTTGACTTCTAATGGTTTCATGAATATATTCATGTGAAGTTTTTGGCAATTTCTTTTTTCTGAGATATTTTTTGAAGTCATTTTAAAATGACTATAGCATTTAAGCATTGGGATTTTCTGATAGTCCCATTGTTTTCTGCAATGTTTCTTTTTTTTAACCAGCCACCTATCATGTCAAAATCAGTCTGGTGCTGCCGTCTTGTGTAGCAAAAACGTACTGTTACTACTTTTACTATTACAGAATAGGAACATTTAAGAGAAAAGAGTCTTAAGTCAGAGAGAAATTTGGTATATCAGTTTGTCATAAAACTCCAAGGAGTTGAAAAACAATGTTTTTCAAAGTACTGTTATATTTTCAGAGCTCTTCTGCAGTAATCTTCGTAGGATTGGACAACTTCTTTCATTTGGACTTTTTTTTTCACCGGTTCTGGTGTGAAGTTAATACCACCCAATGTCTCCATTCCAGTTCAGAGTTAAATAAAGCTTCATGAGTATTAGGATAAAAATAGTGATTTGTATTTCTTAACTTCTATGGACAACCTTCAAATCTCAGAAAGTAATATTTCTTCTCTTTGTGGCCTAGATCAATGTTTCCCAACCTTGGCAACTTAAACATGTGTGGACTTCAACTCCCAGAATACTCCAGAAGCTGATGGCTTTTGCAAAATTCTGGGAGATGGAGTCCCTATGTTGCCAAGATTGAGAAACAGCCAGAATACTCCAGAAGCTGATGGCTTTTGCAAAATTCTGGGAGATGGAGTCCCTATGTTGCCAAGATTGAGAAACAGTGGCCTAAATCAATCTCAGTTACTCATGATTGGCTAAGAAAATGCCCTTTCTAGCCAGTTATTTATTTATTTATTTATTTATTTATTTATTTATTTATTTATTTATTTATTTATTTATTTATTTATTTATTTATTTATTTATTTATTTATTTATTTATTTGTGAGATTTATTTGTGAGATTTATTTGTGAGATTTATATACCGCCTCACAGTGCAAGCACTCTCTAAGTGGTTTACACCAGTAAGCAATGTATATTTATATTGCCTCCAACAATCTGGGTCCTCATTTTACCTACCTCGGAAGGATGGAAGGCTGAGTCAACCTTTAGCCGGTGAGATTTGAACCGCTGACCTGCGGATCACAGTCAGCTAAAGTGGCCTGCAGTACTACACTCTAACCACTGCGCCACCTCGGCTCTTGATTGAACTCCTTTCTAGGATGATTGTTCTTACTATTATTGATCTGGTTATTTAGGATTAAATGCACATCCAAGGGTGCCCATGTTTGCTAGGCTGGGATTATGGGAATTAAAATAGAAATAAACCTAGAAATAAGAAATTTTCTGACAGTTAGAACAATCAACGAATGGAACAGGAGTTGCCTTCAGAAGTTGTGGGAGCTTCGTCACTGGAAGCTTTCAAGAAGGGACTGGACTGCCATATGTCAGAAATGAGAAACGGTGTAGGGTCTCCTGCTTGGGTTGGGGGTTGGACTAGATGACTTACAAGATACCTCCCAACTCTGTTAATCTGTTAAAAAATCCAAAACATCTGGAGAACATTGTGTGGAAGAGCCTAGCTTGAGACTTCACACTTGTTCTTCACGCTTCTCTCTCTTTGTTTTTCAGGCTGTGAATCTGGCTGGCCCTGGACTATTTGGGGAAATCGGCACAGTGACCACACCAGCTTCAGTGCCAGCTGCGGTGGCGGTATTGAACTTGCTTGAAGAAGATCAGTTGGAAGGTCCTCTTCCCTTCTCCACGTGCCTTGCTCTTCACTGGGAGGAGCCTTGCTGCCATGGGGCAGAGATCATTGGCTACCACATAGAGTATGGGGAGAAACAAGTCTTAACGGTCAACAGAGTCACAAGCCATGTTGTGGAGAACCTGCAACCCGACACTTTATACAGGTGATTTGGCGATTTTTGATCCCAGTACGGGTGGTTGGATGGGGCCGGCTTGTGTCTGAAGATCTTCATCTAGTAAATTTGCATATGCTGCCCATCTCACTTGTCAGGTGACTCTGGGTGGCACACGGCATCTTTACAGGTAATCCTCAAGAGTTTGCAAGAGTTTGTTTAGTGGCCGTTCAAAGTTACAATGGCTTATGAAAAAACTTATGACCAGTTTTCACACTTACGTATTTTTCGGAGTATAAGACACACCTTAGTTTTTGGGGAGGAAAACAGGGGGAAAAATCTGCCTACCAGGTATTCATCTGGCTAGCGTCCTTAATCTGGTCAGCTTCAGCACATTATTTTATCCCCTGGTTAGGGCTGAAAAAAATCATCTTCGGAGGGAGTAGCAATGTAAACAAGCCTGCGAAGACTTCCTCAGAGGGAGCAGCAATGAAAAAAATCCTGCAAAGACTTAGGGCTGGAAAAAACTTCTTCGGAGTGATTAGCAATGAAAAAATCCTGCAAGCCGGGAAGATCGTTAGCACCTCGTTAGGGCTGAAAAAAAACTTTTTCGGAGGGAGTCGCAATGAAAACAAGCCTGCAAGTCGGGAAGAGACTGGAAGATCCTTAGCACCTGTTAGGGCTGGAAAAAACATTCTTTGGAGCAAGTAGCAATGAAAAAAATCCTGCAAAGACTTAGGGCTGGAAAAAACTTCTTCGGAGAGAGCAGCAATGAAAAAATCCTGCAAACCGGGAAGATCGTTAGCACCTCGTTAGGGCTGAAAAAAACTTTTTCGGAGGGAGTCGCAATGAAAACAAGCCTGCAAGTCGGGAAGAGCCCGGAAGATCGTTAGCACCTCTTTAGGGCTGGAAAAAAAGCTTCGAAAAAGCTACATTTGGAGTATAAGACAGACGCACCCAAATTTTCAGCCTCTTTTAGGGGGGGAAAGATGCGTCTTATACTCCGAAAAATACGGTATCTCCCATTACTGCATCTCTATGGTCACACAATCAAAAATCAGATGCTTGGCAACTGACTCACGTTTATGACGGTTGCAGTATCCCGGGGTCATGTGGTCGTCGCCTGTTGTGACCTTCTGACAAGCAAAGTCAACAGGGAAACCAGGTTCCCTTCACAACCGTCTTACTAACTTAACAGCTTCAGCGATTCACTTCACCGCTTTGCACAATAAGTCGTAAAATGGGGCAGAAGTCTACTTAACAATTGTCTCGCTTAGCAGCAGAAGTGTTGGGCTTAATTGCAGTCATAAGTCGAGGACTGCCTTTAAATCAGAGCAAAGATTCATTCATTTAAATCACTCAATGTCTACAGCCTTCCTCTCATAGAAGTGACTCTGGGTGGTGATCTTCTCCTAACATCAATTTTTTTTCTCCGTTTCACTCCTTGATAGAATCCGAATTCAGGCCTTCAACAGTCTTGGAACTGGTCCCTTCAGTCCATCCATTAAAGCGAAAACCAAGCCTTTACCTCCGGATCCTCCGCACCTGGAATGCGTGGTCTTCAGTTACCAGAGCCTTAAGCTGAAGTGGGGGGAAGGTCCTAGCAGAGCTTTAATTGCCAATCCCACCCAGTTCAATTTACAGATGGAAGACAGGCTGGGCAGGTGAGATCAAACTTGGGAATATGTTGGCCTCCTCGTGTTTGGGCTCGGGGTATGGAGGGGGAAAAGTGTCTTTGAAGTGGCAGCTCAAGATTTAGAGAAAACAATAAATGTACCCAAATCTGCGAGGCACGGAGAACCAATTAAAAAAAAAAAACGTATCTGCCCTCTTTTTTTATCTTCAGTGTTCTCTGGAGGACTACCTATATCGCCATAATACTCCCCAAAAATATTTTTTATGAGGTTCCCATCATCTAATTGAATGACTATACTCCTTAGATGTGCCACAGATATTGAATGGTGTAATCAGGGAGATAACAGAATAACAGAGTTGGAACAGAGGGACCTTGAAGGTCTCCTAGTCCAACCCCCTGCTCAGTCAAAAGACCCTTATACCAGTGATGGCAAACCTTTTTTGGCTCAGGTGCCACACCCATAATACAATGCCCTCCCCCCGGTGCACATGCGCACAATCCCCGCGCTGTCCACCCCCACGCATGCGCACAGGCCTCACTGAAGCCTCCGGACTTCCGGTTGGCCCGTTGGCCCGTTTTTTGCTGTCCCCAGGGTTCAAGAGGCTTTCCTGAAGACTGGCGCTGACATAGGGCAATAACAATAGCACTTAGACTTATATACCGCTTCATAGTGCTTTACAGCCCTCTCTAAGCGGTTTACAGAGTTCAGCATATTGCCCCCAACAATCTGGATCCTCATTTTACCCACCTCGGAAGGATGGAAGGCTGAGTCAATCTTGAGCCGGTGAGATTTGAACAGCTGAACTGCTGAACTAACAGTAGCCTGCAGTGCTGCATTTAACCACTGCGCCATCTCGGCAACACCTCACATGCCCTCAGATATGGCTCCGCGTGCCACCCCTGGCACGCGTGCCATAGGTCTGCCATCACTGCCTTATACCATTCCAGACAAATGGCTGCCCAGTTTTTTCTTGCATGAACGTGTTCAATTGCGGGGAAACGAAAGGCAGCTCATCAAAACCCAAAGATCTGATTAAGTGGACTTATTTGAGATTTATTTCTCTGCCACTTTCCATTAACAAAAAAGAAAACCCTGCTTCACACTTGCTGCGACAAATGGATGAAAGCAAATATTTAATTGGGGAAATAGCCTTCATGGATGGTGCACGCCTAATAAACCTTGGAGGAGCGTGATCTTTTGAGAGTTTTGTCCTTGGAATGTTGTTCAGTCTTTGCCATTCGCTAACAGATAATGTTTGTCTGTGGTTTGCAAGGTGGCGACAGCTGTCCCGATCAAATTCAAGCTAGTAGGGACGTGTCACATATTGTCAGACAACAGTGACTGTTTTAGCCCATGCTTTGAATGTGAATTACACTCAATAAGTGGCTGAAAGTCTTTAGAGATTCTCAGTCATCCAGGTCATGGTAGCAATAGCAATAACAATAGCACTTATATACCGCTTCATAGTGCTTTACAGCCCTCTCTAAGAGGTTTACAGAGTTCAGCATATTGCCCCCAACAATCTGGGTCCTCATTTTACCCACCTCAGAAGGATGGAAGGCTGAGTCAACCTTGAGCCGGTGAGATTTGAACTGCTGAACTAGCAGCCACTGAAGTAGGTTGCAGTAGCTGCATTTAACCACTGCGCCACCTCGGCTCATAGCCGAGTTGTCCCAAAGGTGCTTTTTCCAGGAGGCAACTGGACTTTCTTGTTTTTTGTTTGAAAATGTTTCTCCTTTCTCATCCAAGAAGCTGCTTCAGCTCTGAGAGGATAGTGGGGGAATGGAAGGATTTCATTCCGCAAGGAGTATAAATCCTTCCATTCCCCACTATCCTGTCAGAGCTGAAGAAGCTTCTTGGATGAGAAGCGAAACAACTTCAAAGAAAAAACAAGGAAGTCCAGTTACCTCCTGAAAAAGCACTTTTGGGACAACAAGAGGCTGACTTTTGGGTTTACTGGCTGAATCAGGAATGCTTAAGTAACTTTCAATGCTTAAGTATTTCACTCTTTGGAACTTAAAGGATGATATCTTTGATACGCCAAACCTTTCAGGGTGTCCATCATTTTTAAAAGAAATTTGCCTGCACGATTGGAGGGTTGTCCCAAAGTTGCTTTTTCAAAGGGCAACTGGGCTTTGTTTTTGGATTGGAGGGTTTGAGTTCAGAGTATTTTTCAGATCTTTTCTCTTCCCTCTTCAGGTTCATCACTGTCTACAGTGGCCCTTGCCACACCTATAAAGTGCAGCGGCTTAGTGAGTCTACAACATACTATTTTAAAATCCAGGCATGCAATGATGCCGGTGAAGGGGACTTTTCCGAAGTTTACGCATTTGCCACAACCAAATCGCCACCGCCTGCCATGAAAGGTGAGCGGCCTTTAGCATATATTAATGGCGTTCATAAATGGAGCAAGAAAAAAAGGAGGTGTTTTTTTTAGTAAGATCAAAGAATTTGAAAGAAAACAACGAACCTTGTTAATAAAAACGGTGACGGTTCACAAAGATTATTAGGTGCAAATAGAAATGCATAACTATTTCCATAGCAAGGAGGATAAAGCAGAAATGGTTAAATTGATTATTTTATTCAAAGAGGAAACTATATTCTCATTTGGATATCATTTCTGGATTTTGTGCTTGTGAAGGAAAAAAAATGAAACTTTGGTTTTGTTGATCAAAAAGATTTGTCGTTATAGAAATGGCTAGTTATATATTAATGTGTAAAAAACAAAAAGTTGAGGACGGAATGTTTTAATCTTGTACTGTGCAAGAAGAGTCGGAAGTCAATGCTTTTTCTTTCTTTCTTTCTTTCTTTCTTTCTTTCTTTCTTTCTTTCTTTCTTTCTTTCTTTCTTTCTTTCTTTCTTTCTTTCTTTCTTTCTTTCTTTCTTTCTCTTTCTTTCTCTCTTTCTCTCTTTTTCTTTCTTTCTTTCTCTTTCTTTTCCTTCCTTCCTTCTTTCCTTCCTTCCTTCCTTCCTCCTCTCTTGTATCTCACACCCCTCCCCCTTTTCCTTCCCTTAATTTCCTATTTTATTTTATTTTATTTGTATTTTATATAATAAAGCAAATAAAAATTTGGAATTAAAATAAATGGAGCAAGGTTTGACCCCTTAAAAGGAGAGGTTCTTCAATGCATAACTGTTTGCTTCTGCTTTGATAGGTGATATTTAACCGGGGGAGGGGGGGGCAGGGGTTTGTTGGCCAATTATAGTTTTGAAAGAAATTAGATTGATTGAGTTAAAGGCAGGATGTTTCTCCTCCTGTCACTTTGCTTTAGAAAAAAAAATTAGATGGCCCTCAGATAAAGTGCACAAAATGAACTGAAATGCAGAATGTATCAGTCTTCCCAAACCTTATCCTTAATAATCCAAAATCACTTCTTAGAAAAATCCTTATTTAAATATCCCCGTTGGTTAATGAGATTGTGTCATTTCCCAAAGAAAAAATAATTTTTACCCAATTTAGGGTAATACACCCAGATTCAAAGTCTTCGGTATTTTTCATTATCTGCCCCCGAAGAGAGTAATATACAGGTAGTTCTCCACCTATTTGTTTTGTGACCACTGAAAGTTACGACAACACTGAAAAAAGGGACTTACGACCGTTTTTCACATTTATGACCATTGCAGCCTCCCCTTGATCACGTGATCCAAATTCGGATGCTTGGCAATTGGCAGGTATTAATGGCGGTTGCAGTATGCCTGGGTCATGTGATCGATCCCCTTTAGTGACCTTCCGACAAGCAGATTCACTTACATACAACTGTGTGTGACTAGCTTAACAAAGACAGTGATTCTGTGGTAAGAAACGTCGTAAAATGGAGCAAAACTCAATTTCTCGCTTAGCAACAGAAATTTGGGGCTCAACTTTGGTTTTAAGTCGAGGAATACCTGTAACCCAGTGAGACAGTATCGGGGGAGGTGGGGGGCATTCCAAATCCTTAATTTCAGCAGCACCTTCTTAAATTATTTCCACCAAATGCGCATTGGGAACAGAACCAATGTAAAATTACTGTATTTTTCGGAGTATAAGACGCACCGGAGTATAAGACGCACCTTAGTTTTTGGGGAGGAAAATATGGGGAAAAATCTACCAGGTATTCATCTGGCTAGCGTCCTCAGTCTGGTCAGCTTCGGCACATTATTTTATTCCTTGGTTAGGGCTGGAAAAAAACTTCTTCGGAGGGAGTAGCAATGAAAAAATCCTGCAAGCCGGAAGATCGTTAGCACTTCCTTAGGGCTGAAAAAACCTTTTTCAGAGGGAGTAGCAATGAAAACAAGCCTCGTTAGCACCTCCTTAGGGCTGAAAAAACCTTTTTCAGAGGGAGTAGCAATGAAAACAAGCCGGGAAGATCGTTAGCACCTTGTTAGGGCTTGAAAAAAAAGCTTGGAAAAAGCTACATGCACCCAAATTTTCAGCCTCTTTTAGGGGGGGAAAAGGTGCGTCTTATACACCGAAAAATACGGTAATCTTCCAAGAAGAAGCTCAACTTAGATGGAAAAAGACTTGGAGGAATAGATTTTGGTAGAGTGATCCTTGACCAAGTTGCACTTTGAAACGTGGATTAAATTCATTCAGGGAGAGAGATGCACCCTCTTTACTGTCATTAGCTAAAAGGAGGACAATATATAGCATGAATGTTTAACTTCCAACTTGTTCCAAATTGCAGCACCCAAAGTCCATCAGCTGGGAGACAATGTCTGTGAAGTCACCTGGGAGCCTTTACAGCCAATGAAGGGCGATGCCATTGTTTACATATTGCAGCTTGCCACTGGGAGGGAAGTGGATCAGGTAACCCAGAATGATCTTTTTTTAACAGATATTATGGGTAAAATCCCCCCTTCCCCCGCCCCAATACAGTAACTCTGAATGCATTGTTATAAAGCAGGAGCATCCAACCGTGGCAGCTTTAAGATCTTGGCCAGCTGGGGAATTCTGGGAGTTGAAGTCCACAAGCCTTCAAATTGCCAAGGTTGGACACCCTTGTTATAAAGCAGGGGTCCTCAAACTTGGCAACTTTAAGACTTGTGGACTTCAACTTCCAGAATTCTCCAGCCAGCCATGCTGGCTGAGGAATTCTAGAAGTTGAAGTCCACAAGTCTTAAAGTTGCCAAGTTTGAAGACCTCTGTTATAAAGGGTCCTCTTTAGCACACGAATTGTCAAGCGCAAGGGAAATCAGGATATCCAGGCAACTCAAATGAGTATAAAGGTTTATTGCAAGCTTAAGCTCTCTACAAGAATCTGAACTACTACCTGTCAAGGGAAATTGGCGGTAGATAAGTCAGTGGAATTCAAGGTGGGCTGGACTTAGGTCTCTCGTGGGACTCATGACTGATGACACATTTGACCCCTCGGGCTCAGCCTGGTCATCTCCTACCTAAATCCCTCTTCCCAATCAGACCACTAGGCGACCTCTCAGAATAATAAGAGTTGGAAGGGACCTTGGAGGTATTGTAGTCCAACCCCTCAAGCAGATTTCAGACAAACGGCTGTCCAGTCGGGCTGAATCACAGCTTATGGGGTGATGTGTAACCTGTTACTCCAGTCTATTCTCTTGAATGTTGCCCAGATTGCCAAACATTGTATTAAATGTGACTATTCCTTAGTGGTAGACCATCTTCTTTTCAACTAGAAAGTCCTAAGATTTCTTGGAAGGACCAGAAAGGCCTTCTGTCTGAACCTCAAGGCGAGAGCCACTGCCATAAATGTGAATGATATGGAATTCATAGGCCTTATAGATAATAAAGCAATATTTAGGGTGCCCAGCAGGATAGCCATCAGTACCAAGATGCGCACATCCAGATCTTTCAAGAATAGAATTCTTTATTGGCCAAGTGTGATTGAACAAACAAGGAATTTGTCTTTGGTGCATATGCTCTGTACATAAAAAGACAAGATACACACATTAAGAATCACAAGGCACAACACCCAGTGACAGTCATACGGTACAATAAGCAATCAAATCATAATGGGAAACAATATCAATATAAATCGCAAGGATACAAGCAACAAAGTTACAGTCACAAGTGGGAGGAGATGGGTGACAGGAATTATGAGAAGACCAATAGCAATAGTAATGCAGCCTAACGTGAATAGTTTGACAGGGTTGAGGGAATTACTTGTTTAGCAGAGTGATGGTGTTCGGGAAAAAACTGTTCTTGTGTCTAGTTGTCTTGGTGTGCAGTGCTCTATAGCGTCGTTTTGAGGGTAGGAGTTGAAACAATTTATGTCCAGGATGTGAGGGGTCTGTAAATATTTTCACGGCCCTCTTTTTGACTTATGCAGTATACAGGTCCTCAATGGAAGGCAGGTTGGCAGTAATTGTTTTTCCTGCAGTTCTGATTATCCTCTGAAGTCTGTGTCTGTCTTGTTGGGTTGCAGAGCCGAACCAGACAGTTATAGAGGTGCAGATGACGGACTCAGAACCAGCTTCTATGGCCCGTCTGATGTTTCAAAAAGTGATTTGCTGCAGAGCAAAAAGCCAATTCCAAGCGTAGTGTTTATTTCATGACTGCAGTGCAGAGTGTTCGAAGGGGTTGCCCACCTGTCCTCCCCAAAGCAGAGAGAAGCTTAGATAGGAGCACCTAGGAGGCAGTGCAGGGATCATCAGCAAGCAACCTTATCAATCTGTTTTCATTCAGTGGGGGTTCCAAAAGCTGCCCATACCCATTTTGGGAACCTGACCAGAACATCTCAGAATTTCCGGTAGGCTCCCAAAGATGGAAGATTTCTGGCTTTGCGGAACTCGGTCGCCTTGTTCTCCGATCTGATGTGTGTCTTCTCCTGCTCCTGCCTCAGATCTATAAGGGACCAGATACTTCCTACCGCGTCCCCAACGTGCAAACAAACTGTGAATACCGATTCAGGGTGTGCGCTGGGCGCCAGTATCAGGACTCCGCTGGATGGCAAGAACTCTTTGGCCCGTATAGCCCAAGCACCACCTTCTCATCTCAAAAGCAGGAGCTGCTTTCTCCGTGTTCGGACCCGGCTCCGGAGCTCCTGAAAAGCAAGCGGAAGGCCTTCAGCGACGAACAGTTTGCGTTCCTGCTCCTTGTAATCTTCGCAACGGTTGCCATTTTGTTTGCTGTTATCATTCAGTACTTTGTGATCAAGTAAGTCGGTGGCCACGAGAAGTGACTTCCATCACTCAGCTTATAATTTTTCATATGGAAGTTTTACGCCTTGGGTATTTATGTAAATTCCAATTAAAATGCTAGCTGGGAATGATGGAATAAAAGACACACATTTCCATTTTTGCTGCTGAGTAACAGGTTGGATGGACAGGATGCCTTCCCCCCTCCTCTCCTCCCCATCACCACCTTCCCTTCAAGGGGACGAAGAAACCCCCGGGGGAGAGGAGGAAGGGCAGGCTGACAGCGAAGAACATCCCTATTACAGCACGGTGGTGCATCTTCTAATCAGGGTTAGCTGTTGAAAACAGCAAAAAAAAAAAAAAAGCTGCCTTAATTCTCAAGAGTTTTGACTTAATTTTCACAGTAAGTCCTGAATTCTCAAATCGAGCGAGAAGGGAAGGCAGGAGACGAGCCCTAGCATTTGGGGACCATGAGATATAGCAGCAAAGATGCTCATTACGCTTAAAAAGAGAATCCTGTATTCTAGGATGCAGCGCAAGGAAACCATCTCGGATACGCTGTAGATTAAAAAAAGAAAACCCTACCCAAATGACTTTTAGAGATAGCGTAATGTTAATTTTTCCAGTTCTTTTAACGCGGGAGTGTGTGGGGGAGAGGGACACACTATCCCTTCTAGGGCAGCAGCCCGTAGCAGGTGTGAGCCTTTTTGAGTTTTTAATCCACAAGAGCCCAAGGTGTCCAATTTACCTGGACGCGTTGTTCTTGAAATGTGGCGAGAGGATCTCCCTTCCCCCATCCCCGGAAGTGTCCATTTCTGATTGAGATGCTTTCTGCCGTTGGCCCAACTCAACTGTCTCCTCTCTGTGCCTGAGAGACTTAAGAACACCCTGTGCTTCTAACTTTAAAAAAAAAAAAATTAAAACCGCTGCAGCGTTGGTTTTCTTTGTTTTCCAAGGGAAAAAAAAAAGCACAGCATTTTTTTTTGTCTTTAATGAGAACAAAAAAAAAAGTGCATTTATGATAAATGTTTCACTATTTGGCTCAAACTGAGCAAAAATGTTTTTTGTACTATTCTTAACATGGAATTAAAAAGTCGACTATCTGGGGGATTTTTATTTTTATTTTGGTTTCGTTTTGTTTCTCCGGGCGCCCTTCTAATGTCATCTGCTTGATTAAGTCATGTGTGAAAATTACTTCCCCCTCCTCCTTTCTCTCCCATCTTCAAACCCCCCCCAAAAAAGGGTTAGGTCTTAAGTTTTAACGTAATTATCCCCTCTTCCGTAGCGGTTCCGTGTTCCACTGTTTGGTCTTGTGAGATTCCAAGTCTTTTCCATTTGTGATGGAAATTTCAGTAACATCTCACGGCTTCAGGTCACTCATGTTTTCTTTCATTTAGTTGGGTGGGTTGGCAAGGGTGGGAGGGCGAATATCATGCACTACAGAGGAACTGTTCTGTGCAAGGCCTCTGCAGCAAATACCTGTAAAATAAAAGTAATTAAACATTGTCTTTACAGTCATGCTAAGTTTGAAAGCTTGGAAACCATCCATTTTGTTCTTTGGAAGAAGAAACTCAAAAAAGAGAGAGAGAGAGGGAGAGAGAGAGAGAGCAAAAAGACTAGGCATTATCTTGAGTTTTCCATATTGATAGGGACTGAAAAGTTCCACCTTACAAAACATCCGAATGCTTTGTATTTGTATATGGGAAAGTGGACGTAACTTGTAAAACTCATATTTAGCTTGAAACATCTGTTTCCAGAACAACACAACTGGCTGTTAATTCATCATGATAGCTTATCTTTTGTGGCATTGTGTTGCATTTCACACCTGGGGGAAAACACACTCACACTCACACAACTACACACACACATACACACACGTAAATGATATCATATCACTTACTTATCTTTAAAGTAGATTTATGGTGCAATCTGAAATTTATCTCCCCCCCCCCCAATAAAATGTACTCTCCTCTTTTATGTGATCTATTTATTTTGATTTAAAAAGAAATTCTGGAAAAATGTATGTTTGAATGTATTGTTCTACTTGTAGCAGAACTTTTTAAGTTAATCATTTGTTGTAATGGAAGCCTCTGCTCAGTGTTGAAAAGAGTTTTATACAAATGTTTGTGTCTTTAGTTTGCAGGAATGTTTACAACCTGTTCTCCTTCATTTCGTTTCATACTTCACTTTTTTATAAAATAAAATAGATTTGTCTTCGGCAGATTTCTGTTGCGAAAGTGACAAAAAACCAAACAAAAATATATAGGTGGGGAGAGAGAAATCTCACCGAATTGGCAGCAGTGTGAGAGATACATTTTTTTAAAATTAGATTTTCTGAATAAAATACTAACCAAAATTATGACTTCCTAGAAAGTTAAATCTTTAATTTGTATTTGTAATTGCCACAAAATGTTTATTATATTTCCAGGAAGTTTACTGGAAAGCATAATGTAGAATTTTATATTTACAGCTATACATTCCAGATTGACGTACCTAGTGGCATTAATGTATTAGGTCTCCTTTTTCTCTTGTATTGTAATTTTTGCCGTATTTCATACTTATGTTAAACCTGCCAGGCATCGTATTACTAAATTGTAACTATCAAATAGATAATATATTTAATATGGCCAATAAAAATAAATAAAAAATGTTCACATTTGGGATTGTGAAGTCACTGTGTCTCATCTATCACACGTACATACCGGACAGTGTACAACCAGGCTCTCCAAACTTGGCAACTTTAAAAGTTGTGGACTTCAACTCCCAGAATTCTAGGCGCTGAAGTCCACAAGCCTTAAAAGTTGCCGAGTTTGGAGACCCGTGGTGTACAGGAACTGGCCAGAAGCGTAGAACAAGCACTTTCAAAATCCTGCTTTATTTCTTCTTAACACCATCCACAAAGAACAATATCTTACAGATTTACAGATTATTAGAGTTGGAAGGGACCTTGTAGGTCATCTAGTCCAACCCTCTGCTCAAGCAGGAGTCCCTACACCATTTCGGACAAATGGCAGTCCAATCTCCCTTTGAAAGTCTCAAGTGTTGGAGCTCTCACAACCTCCGCAGGCAAGCTGTTCCACTGGTTGATCGTTCTCACTGTCAGAAAGTTCCTCCTTATTTCCAGGTTGAATCTCTCCTTGTCAGCTTCCATCCATTATTCCTTGTCTGGCCTTCTGGTGCTTTGGAAAACAGCCTGACCCCCTCCTCTCTCTGGCATCCCCTCAAGTATTTCTTGAGTCCTTGAAATAATGTTCTCCTACTGATAAGAAATAAAGAAAAATAGAATTAATCACAAGTGCAACCATTTAGATACAGTGGTTTCTGCTATCTGGGAGGTGTCCAGTTTGAAAAATGGACTTGCAGCTTTACTATTTTACAACACCCCGCCCCCAATTTAAACCAGCCAATCAGCTGCTCGTGCTGGCCTGCCTTAGCCCCACCTCCTTTCCACATCCGGGCCGTTTCTAAGCAACGCGGAGGCGTCAATTCCGGCGCGACGCGAGAGAGCCCCTCGAGAGAAGGAAGGCGCCATGCTCTCCGTCCCGGGCACCGGGGCCGGCTCGTCTTTGGGCTTCGGCCCGGGCGAGGCGTCTTCGGGCGCCGGAGCCGGCGGCGACTTCCTGACGCGCTACCGGCTGGTGTCGTCCAAGCTCCGCAAGCGCTTCCTGCGCAAGCCCAACGTGTCGGAGGCGTCGGAGCAGTTCGCGGCGCTGGCGCGAGAGCTGCGCGCCCAGGAGAGCCTCCCTTACGCGGCCTGGTGTCAATTGGCGGTGGCGCGCTGCGCCCAGAGCTTGGGCCACCCGGCGGGCGAGGCGGCGGCCTTGGCCGAAGCGGCGCGTCTCTGGCTGCGCCACGAGCGGGAGCTCCGGCTGCGGCAAGGCCCCGGCTTGGGCCTCTCCGACTACCTGCCGGCCGCCCACGGCTGCGTGGCTTTCGCCGCTCGCCTCCACGTCGACTTGGGGCAGCCGGCGCTGGCGGCAGGGCTGTGGCTGGAGCTGGCCAACGAGCTGCGCTCCGCCGGCGAGCCGAGCCAAGCCGTGCCGGCTTTCCTGCGCGCCGCCGACCTGCTGGCCGCGGGCCACCTGCCCTTGGAGGCCCTGCACGGGCTGCTTGACGTGGCCTCCTGCCTGCTGCTCGGCCGCGACTACGACGGCGCCCTGGCGGTACTGACGCAGGCCCAGCAGCTGGCCCAAGGGGGCGGCGGACCCTCCACCAACGCCCCTGCCTCCTCTTCATCCTCTTCCTCCTCGCTGCCCGGCGCTTTCCTTGACCACCTGCTCCACTGCGAGGTCACCCGAGTGCTGCTCTTGCTCCTGCTGCAGCCTCCGCCGTCCAAGCTGCTGCCCGAACACGCCCAGACCTTGGAGAAGTACTCCTGGGAAGCCCTGGATGCCTCCTCGGGCTATGTTCCTCCGCAGCTTTTCTTGCTACTCCAGTCAGCCGTGATGGCCTGTCAGGAGAAAGACTTGGAATCGCTGAAGGTTTTGCAGAAGGAACTGTGGCCACTGCTGACGGCGGAGCAGAACAACCTGCTGCACTTGGTGGTGCAGGAGATGATCATCCCCTCCGGTCAGGGCTTCTGACTGTGTTTGTGCTCCTCGTGGTAGTTTTCCAATGCTCCATCCATGGATCGGTCTTGTGGAAGAATCGAAAGAACTTGAGCGAAACTTCCTGCAGTAGTCAGTGGGAAGGAGGTGAAACTTACAATTTTCGTTCCTCTGTGCATTAAATGTCACTAAGCTTCCCACAGGATGAAGTGAGGACACTTATAAGCCCCAATACGTTGGATTATATCTCCTACCATTTTTAAGCATATTTCTTTGCCCGTGCCTGAGGGAGTTTTGTTCTAACATTCCTGGTTCTTTCTACCTTGTCATTCCTTGAACTTAAAATACGATTGTGAGAGAACTGCACATATTGTTTACTGCTGGCCCATATTCTATTTTGCAGCTTCTTAGAATTATTCCTTCATCCCACAGGCCACAAGGGGAAAAAACTATATGAGATTTGCAATGTTGGCTGAAAACCGATTGGAACAGTTCTCTTGTTTTCATTGAGAATGATGGGAAGCTTTAAAAGCCATTTTGATCAGTGTTGCCAAATGTATTATGTTCTTCTCAGTGCTGTGCTTCTGATGGGAGACTATATGAAAATCAGCATGGATGACGTGAACAACAATTTGGGAGAGTTGAGGGAAATTCAAAATATTTCTGTATTTGAATGGGATTTCTAAGCTGTGTTCTCAGGGTTCTGTATTGGATTAATTTCTGCCTTGAAATAATCTGAATGTTTACCTTGCCCAAGTCTTAGCTGGTTGTGTAATTGAATTTGGATCTGACTTGAGTTCTTTGAAAATAAACTGGTTTCTTAATTGGGATGTGGGAAAGTCTGACATTTTTTAAAATAACCTTTCCCCCCCAAGGTATATTCAATTTTAAATACACACTGTTAATTTTGAACAAGTGCCCCTGTAAAGACTTGCCTCTCCTCCCTCCTCAAGAGTGTTATTTATTTATTTGTTATTAGAGTAGAAAGAGATTTGTGCTGCAGCATTAAAAACCTTGCCATATTGATTTTTGCAATTCTTCCCCATCATAATTAAAGCATTTCAGTAGCTGCATTCAAACCAACCTTCATCAGCTGGTATGTGCTTGTTTGATTTGGGCTTAATTTATGTGACATTTTATTTATTTATTTATTTATTTATTTATTTATTTATTTATTTATTTATTTATTTATTTATTTATTTATTTATTTATTTATTTATTTGTGAGATTTATATACTGCCTCACAGTGCAAGCACCCTCTAAGCGGTTTACACCATTAAGCAATGTATATATTTACATTGCCCCCAACAATCTGGGTCCTCATTTTACCTACCTCGGAAGGATGGAAGGCTGAGTCAACCTTGAGCCGGTGAGATTTGAACCACTGACCTGAGGATCACAGTCAGCTAAAGTGGCCTGCGTCACTGCCTCTAACCGCTGCGCCACCTCGGCTAGTTAATTGTGACCCTTTCAACACACTACGATTAGGTAAAATGCTGGCATACTATATTTTAAGATCAATTTGACCTCATGTCTGTTGCAGGAGGAACATTGAATGTACGTCCCCTGCATGCGCCCCGCCCCTCATGCATTCGTGGCAGAGACCCGAAGTTCAGTTGGCAGGTGCGCACACATGTGCGGTGGAGCTGGGCTGGGGTGACGGCTGGTATGCCCACAGAGAGGGCTCTGCGTGCCACCTGTGGCACGCATGGCACAGGTTCGCCATCACGGGTGTAGGGTCTCCTGCTTGGGTGGGGGTTTGGACTAGACGACCTACAAGGTCCCTTCCAACTCTGTTAATCTGTTAACTTGCTTTCACTTTATGAGCCAAACTGGCTGAAGCGATGAAGAAAGCTTTCCCAACTGATGTCAGTGTGCAAAGTGCTGCCTCCTGTATCATCCAGTCTAAGTACCAGTATAACATTCTCAAGTGAAGCTGATTCATCCTCTGGCCTCCCAGGCAAGGCACACATTTTCTGCCTATATGGGCCAAGGGTTGGCGGTCGGTCTCTTGCTTACAGAGAATTCACTTGAAGTCCCCCCATGAGCAATGATGATGTTATCCGTTCAGTCAGAAGTCAAAATTTTGGCGATTCTGTGGGCCAGTCTCCACATCTTCTGATCTTGCTCTGCTTCTTTTGAGTTTTTCTATGCTATGTCTGGTGTCGGCTTTGATGGTGTTCTTTGGTGGCCTTTTACCGCTAACTTTTCCAAACATAATTGCTTTCTCTGGTGAATTCCCCTGCATGACACTGCCCAAATAAGTGAGAGTTCCATTTTGTCTTCTAGTGATATCTCTGGTGTTACGCGCTCCAGTACTTACTTGCTAGTCACTTTTGCTGTCCAAGTAGTATGCAGGAGCTTAAACGAATTGATTTTCTTCCTTTTTTTAAGGTCCAACTTTGAGAACCATCCATAAGCAATAGAGAAAGCAATCCCCTACTGTGCTACTGTCACTATTAGGTTGAAAGTAGGGAAAGTCTCCAGGGACTATCCATCAGATTTCAAATAAGGTCCAGCTAGTATGGTATTTCTCAAATCTGGAAACATTCAGATATGCAGATTTCAACTTTTCAGAATTCCCCCAGCTAGCATCCTCTGGCTTGTGAACACATGTATAGTTAGTCCTTGACTTACAACAGATAATTTTGGGGTCTCCAACTTGTGGACTTCAACTCCCAGAATTCCTCAGCCAGTGCATGCTGGCTGAGGAATTCTGGGAGTTGAAGTCCACAAGTCGTAAAGTTGCCAAGGTTGGAGACCCCTGAAATTTGAAACCATTCAAAGTTACAATGGCACTGAAATAACTGAGTTATGACCGTTTCTCACACTTATAACCGGTGCAGTATTCCCATGGTCACGTGATCAAAACTCAGATGCTTGGCAGGTGACTCATATTTATGACGGTTGCAGCGTCCTGAAGTCACGTGATCCCCTTTTGCAAACTCCTGACAAGCAAAGTCAATGGGGAAGCCAGATTCACTCAACGACCGTGTCACTAATTTAACAACTGCAGTGATTCACTTAACAGCCGTGGCAAGAAAAGAAGAAAGGTTATAAAACGGGGCAAAAACTCAACTTTACAAACTCACTTTATATATAAAAAAAACAAATTTATGTTGTCTCCCCTTAACCATAAAGTTTGGCCTCTATTGTGGTCGTGTCGAGGAATATCTGTAGTTTATATCGACCCGCAAACAAGAGAAGAGCGGGTCAGTCTACCCTTCGTTAGTCTACATATTGTCGTTGTTTCCCCCCCACACACACTGGTCGTTTTACTCTCAATGATCCTTTCAGCTCCGCCCCTCTGGCGCGCTGCCTGCCGGGATGGGAGACGGAAGTGGGCGGAGAGCCCGTTTCCGGCGCGAGCAGGGTGGCGGGATAGCGCAGCAGCGCGTGGCGCAGCCAAGATGGCGGACGGGACAGGTGGGTGCTAGACGCGCGTCCCGGCGGATCGGCTTTTGCGCCCTCAGGATCTCGAAGGGCGGACAGGGAAGAGGCGGCTGGGTGCGGGTGAAAAGGCACCGGGGCTCACGCGGGGCGTCTTTTTCTCCTGGACGCCCCCGACGCCCCCGTTTCTTGAAAGGCCCGTGAAGGAGGGAAGCACGTGCTTCCCGGGCGCGCGGGGGAAATGCACTCTGGCCATGCACAGGAGCCCTTGAGAGGAAGGGGGCAAGGGACTGCAAGGGGAGGGTGCCGCTGCTGGGATATCGGGAGTAAGGGAGGCAGAAAGTTCTCCAACGGGCTTTGGAAAATTGGGGAGCTCCAAGGGGGTCTCTTGTCCTTCGGGGTGGGAGCCCGAATTTTCCCCTTGCAGCGCCACGGGGATGGCCTGGCATCAACGTTTCCTAAAGGGAGCTTTTCATTTTATCCAGAAGTGCATTTTGTGACTCCCGCAATCGGAGGCTGGCTTGGAAAATTCAAGTTGGGACGTTTCATTGTTGCTCCTATTATTTTATCCCTCCTTTTATGTATAAGTGTGTGTGTTTCATTATTTCGTTTCATTATTGTTCCTATTTTATCCCTCCTTTTATATATATGTGTGTGTGTGTGTGTGTGTGTAATTCGTTTCATTATTGCTCCTATTTTATCCCTCCTTTTATGTATATGTGTGTGTGTGTATAATTTCGTTTCATTTTTATTCCTATTATTTTTCGTGTGTGTATAAAAAAATAGACTCACTGCAAACATTCCTAATGCTCTGGCCGCCTCTTTTTCCCCCAACAACAGCCCTGTGAGGTGGGGTGGCTTGAAAGAGAGTGACTGGCCTAAAGTCACCCATTGGGCTTTGATGGTTGTATTTGATATTAATGCATGTATTACCGAGTTTGGATGAATGCTTTGCACCACTTCCCTGCTCATTAGTACTCTCTTTACCCCTGCTTTTGGACAAGTTTAATATTGAGTTGCATGGCTGTGTCTAATGTGAGTTCCTTGCAATGTATTGCAATTTTGTTGGTGTGATCCCAAAGAGTTAGAGGTTGGTGGAAGGGGAAAAAAGGGTAGACACGTGGTTGGTCCTGGTAGGCCATTTTGGAAGATACATCTTTACATTGCAATCCACCAAATGTGTTGATGCTAAAAATGCATCAACCATGAATATATTTATCCTGTCCTTATATATTTATAAGGAGTTTGAAATGAAGAACCTTCTCTAAAGTATAAGTTCTCCAATTTTTTTCATTCTCTTTGAACCCTAAACATCTGGTTACAAGAATAGTTGGAAGTTCTTGTTAAAATAGAAAGGTGTGTTGAATAGTGTTGGCTGCCTTGAGATATTTGTAAAAATGATAATGGTGAGATACAAATAAATAAAAAGTTTTGTACCACCCTCATTCATCCAGCTTTTGTCAGCTCTTTACTAAAATAATGTGTGTAAAGCCCATCAGCATTAATCAAACCACTAAAGCTTGGTTTTGGTGGACCAATAAACAGCATTTCCGGATCTGTTTCTATCTTTTTAAGTTTGCAATAGATGCTAATTTTTATTAATATTTTTTTGCTTATATTACTGTAGATTCAGTTTCTAAGAAACACAAGAAGAAAAAGAAGTCTTTGCCGGATGAAGATGTTGCTGTAAGTTGGCCAATTATTATAGTTTGCCAATTTATGCAGCAAGCTGTTTTAAGCCCCAATTATACCATGAGTGTTCCCAAATAAATGTATAATTTAACTTGCATTTACTGGAACATTGTTATTTTTTTAATCCCACAACACAAAGATTAGCACTTCTACAGTATCATTAACTACAGATCCCATTATTATTTTTTGTAGCTCTCATAATACTTTCTCATGTGTCCATAATGTGTATATATATCCTGAGAAAGAATTTGTTACAGGTAGTCCTTAACTGATGACCACAATTGAGCTCAACATTTCTGTTACTAGGCAAGGAGATTGTTAAGTGAGTTTTGTCCCATTTTACTTTTTTTTTTTTTGCCACAGTTGTTAAGCGAATCACTGCCGTTCTTAAGTGAATCATGCTATCATTAACCAAATCTGGTTTTCCCCATTGACTTTGCTTGTCAGAGGCCAGCTAGGAAGGTCACAAATGGTGATCACAGGACGTGCAGCTATCACAACTACATGCCAGTTGCCACGTGCCCCAATTTTGATTATGTGACTTTGGGATGCTGCAATGGTCCTAAGTCTGAAAATGGGCCAGAAGTCTTTTTTTCAATGTCCTTGTAACTTCAGACAGCCATGAAACAAATGGTTGTAAGTTGAGAGTACCTGTACTATTGTCTATTCTACTAGGCCAGGGGTGTGAAATTCAAGGCCCGTGGGGTGCTTAGATCTGGACTGCAGGCCCACCCTGAAACAGCAAAGAACTGGCCCGTGGTATCTGCCAGCAAAAACAGAGCTTGGGAGGGCCACACGTGGCCCACCCAGACTCCGTTTTTGGCCATGACAGCCTCATGCAACCCTCTTGTCAACAAAAATGGAGCTGTGGGAGGCTGTACGCGGCCCGCCCAGGCTCCATTTTCAGCTGCGACAGCCTCCTGCAACCCTCTGCCAGTGAAAACACAGCCCAGGCGGGCTGTGGACGGCCTCCCCGATGACGGCCATCATGGCGAAAAATGGAGCCTTGATGAGTGACGTCGAACTGCCCCCCTCCCCCGAAGTCAAACACAACCCTGATAAGTCCCTCAATGAAATCGAGTTTGACACCCCTGCAGTATCTTCCCATCTGACTTATTTTTTAAAGTACCCTCTGCAGCATAGCGAGAGAAGTTCAATGATCTGAGCGTTTATTAATGATTTTTTCATTTCTAGTTTAAGCAAAAGTAAAGTCTTCCTAGAATCAAAGTCAACGCCAGACTTCATCGATAAGTCTGTGGCTTTCTTGGCAACCTTTTAGAAATGGCTTACCATTCCCTTTTTCTGGGATGATGGTTTTTAATTTCCTGGTTTAGCCTGAAGTCATGGAATTCCTGTCTCCCATTCAGCTCTGGTCCCTGCACAGCTCTTTAGCCCCACCAGATGGCACTACCATCTGCGGAGATTAAGAACTAAATTCCTCATTGGCCAAGTGTGATTGGACATACAAGGAATTTGTCTTTGGTGCATATGCTCTCAGTGTACATAAAAAGAAAAAAATACATTCATCAAGAATCATAAGATACAACACTAATCTGCAGAGATTAGAACGTGCTACCATATTCCTTACTGAAAACTCTTTTTTGCAAGTCATGAATAATGTGAAACAAGCATGTGTTGTTTGTTTTTAGAGGCAGTTTATCTTAAGGCCAATCTTTGCTGCAAGTCAAGTTTTCAACACACTTGTTCACGGTCCCGGTTATTAATCTACTAATTCAATTGTTTTTAGGATATACAACATACAGAAGAATTCCTTATCAAGCCTGAATCAAGAGTGGCCCAGCTGGATACATCACAATGGCCTTTGCTTCTCAAAGTAAGATAATTACAGCAGTGAAATAAGTTGGTTTAATGTCAGAGTGACATTATTGTGCAGACACAAGATAATTTACAATTCGAAAAACACATCTTCATTTTTAAGAGTAAGTTTTAGGTATTGCTATCTTTATGAGCTGACTGTCAGGTTCCGGATAGCCACGAAGAAAGAAAAGCTCAACAACGATGAATTGCTGTGGAAGGTCTTTAATTCTCTGGCCTCCAGCACTAGTCACGATCACCCAGTGTATATACAAAGTACAATCTTATCAGCGTCAAACCTCTAGTGCACCCACCCCCATTTAAAGCTACCGCGCGCCCCACCATGCAAGTCCACCGCTTCACCCACGTGACTAACAGCAAACCATGTTTCACCTAACATAGGCTCGTACTGCGCATGCTCCAAAGCTCCAAACTAGTTCCTTTAACAAGAATCCTGGCCGCCTGTCAGCTGAGTGGCGGCAGCGTCATTAGCAGGCTCCCAGCGGCACGTTATAATGGCGGCTCAGCCAGGCATTGCCAGATGGCGACGCAGAGCTCCCACGACATGGCTGCGAGATCGGAACCCTCCAAACAGCACCGTTGAGCTCCTTGGCATGGCAGCAAACGCAGGAGCCTCCTGGCTTGCTCCGTTAACATAGTGGCTTGTTAGAATGGTGGCGTGTCTCCTGGACGGTGGAAGGCAATGGCGCCAGCCCCCCCCCCCCCCACCTGAATGGCAGCCCCAACAGGTTGGGACTTGACCCTGACAGTGTATATTGCACATGAACTGAGGTGGCGCAACAGTTAAGAGTGCAGTACTGCAGTCTACTTTAGCTGACTGATCAGCAGTTCAGCTGTTCAATTCTCACCGTCTCATGGTTGACTCAGCCTTCCATCCTTCCGAAGTAGGTAAAATGAGGACCCAAGATTGTTGGGGGCAATATAAATATACATTGCTTAATGGTGTAAACCGCTTAGAGAGTGCTTGCACTGTGAGGCGGTATATAAGTCTCACTAATAAATAAATAAATGAAATATTATGCTCCAAGGAATTTATGTAGAGAAGAGAGGCAATTTGCTGAGGCTTTTTGCCAAGATCAGACGTATAATATCTAATAAACACTTTTGGGGTATAGCCCAAAATACATATTTCCCTATAAACTAAATATAATTTTGCTTTGTTTTGGGGTTTGTAGAATTTTGACAAGTTAAATGTGAGGACTGCGCACTACACCCCGCTTCCTTCTGGCTGCAATCCTTTAAAAAGAGAAATTGCTGAGTATGTAAGGTAAGATTGTGTTTCACAATAGAAAATCATATTTTCTTCCACCCTGTCACCAAGAAGGTTTCTTCAGCAACTTTTCTTATGGAATTTCGGAATCACAAAGGGCCATTATCTTCTCTCCTTGGGTTTTCAGAATACCTATTTTTACGTGCGAGTTTCTGTTTAACAGTTACCCAGTTCTGCCATTTCTTTATAACAGTTGGCAGTTTGGCAGATAAAAACCTATCCATTGTTGTGGCACATAATGTGTAGTAAATCATCTGCTAAGGAATGTTTACTAGTTGGCCAAATCAAAAACAAGACAGAAGCAAAAGGGAATCTAGTTTAATATTTTACAGATAAATGTTCATTGCCGCTTAAAGTTACAGTGAACCCTGTAATGTGCTTGAAAACTTTTTTGGGGAAGCATGGAATGCCTTCAAATCTATGTTGATACCTGGTAATAGCCTGGATTAGTCCCTGCTGTTTTCTTGGCAAGATTCCAGAAGTGGTTTGCCATTCCTAGGGCTGAGAGATTGGGACTGGTCCAAAGTCATCCATCTAGCTTCTTGCCCAAGGTGGGACTAAAAGTCAGTGTCTCCCAGTCGCTAGCCTTAAACTTTAAACATGTTGTTAAGTTGTTGTTTTTTTACCTGTAAAGCTTATCGTTTTAAATACCGTATTTTTCGGAGTATAAGACACACCGGAGTATAAAACGCACCTTAGTTTTTGGGGAGGGAAAAAAAAAATTCTGCCTACCAGCATCCATCTGGCTAGCGTCCTTAGCAAACAGCCTGGAACAGGTATATTAGACTTGTAAAGCTCCGTTTCAGAGGCTGCTTTTTCAGCCTTGCAAAGCTCCGTTTTAGAGGCTGTTTTTAGTCTTGCAAAGCTCCGTTTGAGAGGTTGTTTGAGCCTTGCAAAGCTCCGTTTTAAAAGCTGCTTTTTCAGCCTTGCAAAGCTCCGTTTGAGAGGTTGTTTTAGCCTTGCAAAGGTCCGTTTCAGAGGCTGTGCGGGGCTACATTCGGTGTATAAGACGCACCCAGATTTTCACCCTCTTTTAGGGGGGAAAAAGGTGCGTCTTATTCTCCGAAAAATACGGTAATTATCTTAAATCTAACCACTGATTTTTGTCCTAGGACGGGCTTTATCAATCTAGATAAGCCTTCCAACCCATCTTCCCATGAGGTTGTGGCCTGGATCCGCCGCATTCTCCGTGTTGAGAAGACAGGCCATAGCGGCACGTTGGACCCCAAAGTTACCGGGTGCCTGATTGTGTGCATCGAGCGAGCAACACGTTTGGTCAAGTCCCAGCAAAGCGCAGGTATGTCATCTGCTTTGTGTCTCTAATCAAGAAAAAGAGAGAGCCTTCAGCCTCGTGGTGGAACAGTAAAAATTCAAGTGGCCCCTCCTTACTACTCTTCTGTCATCTTCCAGGCAAAGAGTATGTGGGAATCGTTCGGCTGCACAATGCAATTGAGAGTGAAACGCAGCTTTCCAGGGTAAGTTTTGGCCAGTCAGGAAGTGAAACTTTCACCTGTCGTCTTTTATGTCTAAGCTATGAATGGGAATGTCAGTTGCACCAGCAAACCATGGTTTGAACATAGAATGATTGTAGGGATAGAAGGGCCTATAACCATGCTGAGAATTTGGCTCTAATGTTGATGGGCGTTTCAATATCTGCAGGTTTAAATGGCCACTCTGTCTGTGTTTGGTCTTCCTTAATTTGATGCTTCCCTGAACCAGTTGAGGGTATAGTTAAAATTCCTTTCATCTTTACTTTTGAGCTGCTTGACGTAATACTATTTGATATTTTCTTTCTTTCTTTCTGTAGGCAATAGAGACTTTGACAGGTGCCCTCTTTCAAAGACCTCCCCTCATTGCTGCAGTGAAGAGGCAGCTGAGAGTCCGAACCATTTATGAAAGCAAACTGGTTGAATATGATCCAGAAAAAAGACTGGGTAATGGCACCCTTTTTTCCCCCACTCAGGGAAGGGGGGGTGTTGTGGCCCACCAGCGGCCAGCAGAACTGGCAGCAGATTTGGACAGTGGGGAGGTTGGGGGAGAACACTGGCCAGTCCTGGAGTCTGTGGAAGGCTCTGACGAGTGCTCTGCGTAGGAGTCAGAGATGGGGCCAGGGCCGTCTGACAGTTATCAGTTGCCTTTGGAGTCAGACATCAGTGAGGCAGACGAACAGCTGGAGCCTGTTCTCAGTGTGCGCATGCGCAGAGTTGACAGACGAAGGGAACAGCTGAGGAACAAGGGTCGACTTGGGAGTAAGGCCACAGGTGGATGATGCATGGCCCCTCCCATAGGGAATAAAAGAGGAGCGAAAGGGGAGGGGAGTTTGCAGGAGACAATTAGTTCACTTAATTGGTTCGTGACTCTCAGAGACTTCTTGCCAAGTTTTGAAGATATCGGCCTGGCAGCTCTCCAAGCCAGATAAGGTCTGTGACTGTAAATGCACCCTTGAAAGACTTTGTTGGATGTGAATGAGAAGAATTCACAGTAACTCAATAAAAAGGGTTTTTTGTCGGGACAAGGAGTCTGCTTCGTGGTTTGGGAACGCCTAGGTCAAAACAGTGGGTTGGCCCTTCTGGGACCTGGCTAAAAATAAAAGCCCCATTCCTGTCCCTTCCTGCAGCTCTTTCTCCGGAGCTTAGCCTTCCAAATCTTTCCCTGGAGCTTAGCCTTCCATGGCTGCTTTTGCAGTAGCTTTGCTGTCCCTCCCGCCATTAGCATTTTCCGAGCCAAATGATGTAGAAATGATGACATAGCCTATCGTGCAAAGATGACATTTCATCTATCACCCAATTCTGATGGCTTGGATTGAAAGGAGTCTGATCGTATTCCTACTGACGTTGATATTCTTCAGCATCAAGTGTTTTTTATTTTTTCTCTCTCTCTCTTTTCCAGGTATCTTCTGGGTGAGCTGTGAAGCCGGAACCTATATCCGGACACTTTGCGTGCATCTGGGTTTGTTGCTGGGAGTTGGTGGTCAAATGCAGGAGCTCCGGCGAGTCCGCTCTGGGGTCATGGGAGAGAAGGTGAGTCAAGAATGTAACCATTCAAGCAAGTGGCCTTATCTACCCAAAGGGTTGAGTTCAGTTCAGGGTTCTCCCCCCTGTGCTGGTAATTAAACTTTGGGACAGTAAATAGTTGGGAGAATGTTGGGGTAGAAAGTTTGGTTTTTCTGCCAGTCCACCTCTCTCAACCCACAATATTATATAGCAATGATAGCGAACCTTTTTTTAATTGGGTGCCAAAAGGGCGCGTGCATGGTTACACCCTTAATGCAATGCCCTCCCGCCGCGCATGCGTGCACCACCACCCCCGCTGCCCCCCTGCGCATGCGCCCAGGTCTCACTGAAGCCTCCAGACTTCCTGTAGGCCCGTTGGGCCATTTTTTGCCCTCCCCAGGCTTCAGGAAAACCTCCAGAGCTTGTGGATGGCGAAAAACAGGCCCAACAGGCCTACCGGAAGTTCGGAAACAAATGTCCGGTAGGCCCGATGGGCCATTTTTCACCTTCTCCAGGCTCCAGGCTTTCATGAAGCCTGGGGATGGTGAAAATGGCCTCTCCCCCCCCCCTCGCCTTCAGAAGGCTGAAAATCAGCTGGCCAGCGCGCACATGCGCAATGCAGCTGACGTAGGGCAATGCCTCACGTGCCCTCAGATATGACTCCACGTGCCACAGGTTTGCCATCACGGTTATATAGCATCCAAATGAGATGAAATAGATCAGGGGTGTCAAAATCAATTTCATTAAGGGCCGCATCGGCTATGGTTGACCTCGGGGGGGGGGATTGGGTGTGGCCAACTGGGTGGGCATGGCCAGTTTGACGCCACTCACGGGACGTGGCTGACTGGGTGGACGTGGCCAGCTTGACATCACTCCCCAAACTGTTAGCATGTTTCCTCTTCGCATTGGGTAGACCGGGCTGAAGCGACGCGGGCCAGCCCCTTACATTTTCCAGGATGGCATAGACTGGATCCGGCCTGTGGGCCTTGAGTTTGACACCCCTGAATTAGAATTACAGAGTCCAACGAACAAACGAAAAACATGAAGATAGGATTTTTCCTCCCTTATTAGTTATTTTAGCCTGTGGTAGTTTTTACCTTTGTTTTTAAAACTTTTATAGCGTTGTGTAGGTATGTGTGGAAAGGATCCATCTTCAAAGAACGGAATTTCAGCTTCCTCTCGTGAATAATTCAATTGATTTTAACTGCTATATAGTTGCTAGAAAGACTTCTATTAACCGAGGACTGGTGGGGAATCTCATTCTAGGATCACATGGTGACCATGCACGATGTGTTGGATGCTCAGTGGCAGTATGACCACAATAAAGATGAGACTTACCTCCGGAGGGTCATCTTCCCTTTGGAGAAGTTGATGGTTTCACACAAGCGGCTTGTTATGAAGGACAGCGCGGTAAGTGCCCTCTGATGGCGTTCCGGTTGGCGGCGTGGAACTCCAGTCGCTTTGGCTCAGCCTGATCTACCTTTCCAGGGGGGTTGCTTAAAAGGAAGAGGAGAGGCGGTTGATTTTAGGCTGCTTTAAACGTATACATCAGAAGTGTCACTCAAGGCCCAGGGGTTGGATCCGGCCTGCGGAGCTGCCCTGGAAACAGCGGAGGACCGGCCCACGGGGCCTCTGCCAGTGGAAACAGGTCTGCGTACGGCCCTCCTGAGCTCTGTTTTAGAATAGAATAGAATTCTTTATTGGCCAAGTGTGATTGGACACACAAGGAATTTGTCTTTGGTGCATAGGCTCTCAGTGTACATAAAAGAAAAGATACATTTGTCAAGAATCATGAGGTACAACACTTAATGATTGTCATAGGGTACAAATAAGCAATCAGGAAACAATCATTATTAATATAAATCGTAAGGATACAAGCAACAAGTTACAGTCATAAGTGGGAGGAGATGGGTGATAGGAACGATGAGAAGACTAATAGTGATAGTAATGCAGCCATTGTGAATAGTTAGACAGTGGTGAGGGAATTATTTGTTTAGCAGAGTGATGGCGTTCGGGGGAAAAACTGTTCTTGGGTCTAGTTGTCTTGGTGTGCAGTGCTCTATAGCGACGTTTTGAGGATAGGAGTTGAAACAATTTATGTCCAGGATGCGAGGGGTCCGTAAATATTTTCACGGCCCTCTTTTTGACTCACTGGCAGAGGGTTGCAGGAGGTCATCGCAGCTGAAAACGGAGCTCGGGAGCCCATTTTTGCTGGCAGAGCACTTAGACCACCACAGGCGCTCACCCAACACGAGTGACGTCGAGCTGGCCACCCCCCAGCGTCAAACACAACCCTGATGCGGCCCTCAATGAAATGGAGTTTGACACCCCTGTTATACATGAAATGGCACAATATAAATCCAGAACATAAATACTTAATTTGTGCCCGGGATTGCTTCCAGCCCAGAGATGGAATCAGTATTTTTTTTTTACAGATGAGTTGATTTCCCGAGTCGGGTCGCTTAAATCTGAAATAAGATCAAACTTGTTTATGTAAATTGGCATTTTAAGGAAGCTGTGAATTTGTTGTGCTGCAGCAGGCCTTTTTTTTTTTGGTAGGGCCCCTGTTCATTTTCTCCAACATAAGTTTTATCATCACTTTTGGCGCACACTGGCACACATTAAAAAATGAAATTCTGAAGCCTGCTCTCACAAGAAATTTTATAAACACACACACACACACACACACACACACACACACACACACAATATATATATGTGTGTGTATACACATACCGTATTTTTCGGAGTATAAGACACACCAGAGTATAAAATGCACCTTAGTTTTTGGGGAGGAAAATAAGGGGGGGGGAATCTGCCTACCAGCATCCATCTGGCTAGCGTCCTTAGCAAACAGCCTGGAACAGGTATATTAGCATTGCAAATCTCCATTTGAAAGGTTGCTTTTTCATCCTTGCAAAGCTCGGTTTGAGAGGTTTTAGCCTTGCAAAGGTCCGTTTCAGAGGCTGGGGGAGGGGAAAAGGTGCGTCTTATACTCCTAAAAATACGGTATATTCAGGAATGAAAAGTGCTGCCAAATTAATTGAGGCAAGACACTCTGTTTTAGCTTTCCTCTGTGCTACTTGTGCACAACGTTAAAAGCTATGAAAGGTGGCGGTGTTGTACGTTTGCAAGATTTTGAAACCAAAAGAAGCAGTTCTGGATGAAATGTAGAAATCCCCGCTAAGCCTAGTCACTGCTTTTCATTCAGGTGAACGCGATTTGCTACGGCGCAAAGATCATGCTTCCTGGATTGCTGCGGTATGACGACGGGATTGAAGTCAACCAGGAAATAGTTGTGATCACCACAAAAGGGGAAGCTATCTGCATAGGTAAGGATGGGAAGGAAGTTTATTGTCTGCAGCTAAAAGTCTGTAGAGATTCTCAGTCGTCCAGGTCATGGTTGTCCCGAAGGTGCTTTTTTCAAGAGGCAACTGGACTTTCTTGGTTTTTCCTTTGAAGACGTTTCACTTCTCCTCCAAGAAGCTTCTTCAGCTCTGACAGGATAGTGGGGAATGGAAGGATTTATATTCCTTGCAGACAGCTGATCCTTTGCATCTTTTTAGAGCAGTGTTTCCCAACCTTGGCCACTTGAAGATATCTGGACTTCAGCTCCCAGAGTTCCCCAGCAAGCAAATGCTGCCTGGGGAATTCTGGGAGTTGAAGTCCAGATATCTTCAAGTTGCCAAGGTTGGGAAACACTGTTTTAGAGAGTCATTGAGGTGACCCCGAGGACACAGATAAACCTCCAGTTGGCCTCAACAGCTCTCTAAAAAGGATGCAAATGGTCAGCTGTCTGCAAGGCATATAAATCCTTCCATTCCCCACTATCCTGTCAGAGCTGAAGAAGCTTCTTGGATGAGAAGCGAAACATCTTCGAAAGAAGTTGCCTCCTGAAAAAGCACCTTTGGGATTGTCTGCATCTGCTCTTCTGATGACTTTTTCCAGTCACATCTTTCCTTCTAGAAGTCTATGGAGTTTCTTTTTATGCTACCAGAATAATTGATTATTCTGGGCAGTATCCTATAAGGCAGGGATGGCGAACCTATGGCACGCGTGCCACAGGTGTCACGCGGAGCCATATCGGAGGGCATGGGAGGCGTTGCCCTGTCAGCTCCACGGCAAACCGGAAGTTCAGAAAAACGCACTTCCAGTTTGCCGTTGTGCTGTTTTTCGCACTCCGGAGGGTTCAGGGAAGCTTCCTGAAGCCCCGGAATGCAAAAAACGACGAAACGGACAAACCGGAAGTGCGTTTTCCGAACTTCCGGTTTGCCCGTTTCATCGTTTTTTACCGTCCCAGGCTCCGGTAAGGCCTTTGCGCGGGGGTGTGTGTGTGCACATGCGCAGGGGCAGCATGGGGGGGTTGTGCGCATGTGTGGGGGGAGGGAATGGGTGTGTGTACGTGCCCTTTTGGCACGCGAACCAAAAAAGGTTCGCCATCACTGCTATAAGGTCTGTTAGCAATGTAAATCACAGACAAATTACAGAGAGCTAGTGACAAATAATTGCTCTATTGTGGGGTTTAAATTACTTAATATCTTTTACTATATGCTACTTTGAAGTTCCCTGGTAGATATGTAATTACATCTCTAAAAAGTATATTAACTTTAGAGAGCTACTTTGTTTTGGTGGTTAAGGCATCAGACTAGAAAATGGACACAGGTGTTCTAGTCCTGCCTTAGGCACAAAACCAGTTGGATGATCTTGGGCCAGTCACACACACTCAGCCCTAGGAGAGAGGCAATGGCAAACAGCATGGGAAAAATCATGCCAAGAAAACTGCAGGAACTTGTCCTGGCAATGTCCAAGAATTGGGCACGATAGAACAGGGAGAAAAAAACCCTTGCGTTTGCCTGCTTTTGGATGTAAAAATGCAACCACGGAGATCAAGTAAAACAATGCTATACATTTGTTCTGGACAAAGTGAACGTGTTTCTATTGCCATGGCACGAGAGGGAAATTGCAAGGTTTACAGATTGCGAAGAGCTGCTTTTCCAGAGATCAGAAATGACATTTTGCGCTCTTTTTTCCCTTTTGACTCTCGCAAGGCAGGTCCCTATAACTGTGGCACAGCTTTGTGTCTCCTTGCTGATCTTTGTCCTCAGCATCCACCTGCACTTGCTCAGGGCTGTATGTGAAATGATGATGACGTTTATCCATTCTCTGAGCGTGGCTTGCTCTGCCTTTCCGGTCGCGTTGTGGCTTCAGTTCTGCGGCCTCGACGTTCCGTGGCTTCTAAACACCTTCCAGGCTTCCAGTGTTCTACTGGAAGCTGTGGGGATGTTTGGATAGCTGCTGACTGGAACTGGGCAGAGGAAGCGGAGCCAGACCCCCTTTCCTACGGGGCCTGACTCAGCAAAGAAGAATGAAACTCTCTGATCACATTTTGCTCTGATGTGCCTTTCTTACAACGACAAATCCAAAGTGCAAAAATACAGGGGGGAAATGATAACAGTATACTTCTGCAGAGGTAGTCCTTGATTTATGACCACAATGGAGCCCAAAATGTATGTTGCTAAGAGAGACTTACTGGGTTTTGCCCCGTTTTATGACTTTTCTTGCCACCGTTAAGTGAATCCGGCTTCCCCATTGTCTTGGCTTGTCAGAAAGTTGCAAAAGGAGATCACATGACTCTTGGGAGCATTTAGATTTTGATCATGTGACCGTAGGGATGCTATAACGGTCGTAAGTGTGAAAAGGGATCATAAGTCACTTTTTTCAGTGCCGTTGTAACTTCGGTCACTAAATGAGCTGTTGTAAGTCGAGGACTACCTGTACAGCTTGGGGATTTTTCTCAGGTGGTAAACATGTGTTCCTGCTTTGTACGCATTGGTGTGTTTCCCAGGTGAAAATTCAGAAGGGAAAAACACCTGCTTTCTAGAGGCAGAATCGTTTCAAGATAGGGCACCAGGAAGAAAGGGTGCAGTGAGAGATTATCTTGGGGAGGAACTCTCATATTTCTGCTCAGCAAGTTCAAGCAGAGAATTAAAAAGTTCAAAGAAGAGCAACTAAGATGATCAAAGGCCTGGAGACTTAAGCCATATGAAGAACGGCTGCAGGTTTTGGGTTTGGCTGGTCTAGAGAAAATAAGAGATAGGGGGACAGGATAGCAGCGTTCCATTATTTGAGGGGCTGCCACAAAGAAAAGAGTTCAGATTATTCTCCAAAGCACCTGAGGGCAGGACAAGAAACAATGGTTGGAAACTAATCAAAGAGAGAAGCAACCTGGAATTAAGGAAAAACTTCCTAACAGTGAGGACAATTAACCAGTGGAACAGCTTGCCTCCAGAAATCGTGGGCGCTTCATCACTGGAGGTTTTTAAGAGGAGACCGGACAGTCACTTGTCAAGAGATGGTATAGGTTCTCTTGCTTGAGCAGGGGGCTGGACTAGAGGGCCTCCAAGGTCCCTTCCAGCTCTATTCTATTCAAAGCCCTTCCCAAATTGATTGCATCTGCATAGCAAACTCCGAGGCTGCGTGAAGCCACCTTGGTTAGGAACGCTCAGCTTCTCTTTTCTCTCTCTTCCTTCAGCTATTGCTTTGATGACAACGGCAGTGATCTCGACCTGCGACCATGGCATTGTAGCCAAGATCAAGCGTGTGATCATGGAAAGAGACACTTACCCTCGCAAGTGGGGGCTTGGTCCCAAAGTAAGTTTTACTTGCCTTTCTATGAGGGACTAGCGGATTCTTGGAGACTGTGGGTTCCTTGGTGCTCTGCCTTACTTGCAGAGTTTAACTACCCTGCCTCAGTTCATGATGATGTTACTTAGTCAGGTAATGAAATGTCTGCAAGAAAAGAGCTGAGCTCAGACACCGCCAGGTCCCCGTAGTTCAAGCCTGAGTTACAAATATTCTCTTCCATTGGGATTCTACAGAGAAACAGTTTGGTTCTGTGTAGCAATGCTGTCAAGAAATAAGAGAGCCATTGGGTCATCCACTTTTCAGGTCTTTAGCGATGTACTTGAGGGTGTTGGCATCCTCCATGTTTGGTCTCTTTTCCCTGGACTTTTTAAACAGAGATTTCCTTTTAACTTTTGAATACTTTTTAAAGCTTGACTCAATTTGAGGAGCAGCCCTTGATGCTAAATCTATTGTGGCCTGCCAGCTGGCGGCAGACTCAGACAGTGAGGAGGTTGGGGAGGAACATGGGCCAGTCCTGGAGTCTGGGGAAGGCTCTGATGAGTGCTCTGCGTCGGAGGCAGAGACGGGGCCAGGGCCCTCCGACAGTTATCAGCTACCTTCTGGAATCGGAGATAAGTGGGGCTGAAGAACAGCTGGAGCCTGTTCCCGGTGTGTGCATGCGCAGAGCTGTCAGGAGAAGGGAACAATTCAGGAACAGAGGTCGACTCAGGAGTAAAGGCACAAGGGGATGCTGAATGGCCCTTCCCATAGGGAATAAATAGGAGCAAAAGGGGAGTGGTGTTTGTAGGAGACATTAATTCATTTTATTAGTGTAAAGATTTGCTTATCTGAGCACATGACTCACAGAGACTGCTTGCCAAGTATTTCCTTGTACAGCTTTGCTAGTCAAGAAGCTATTGGCCTGGCAACTATCCAAGAACTGATAAAGTCTGTGTTTACCATTCACCCTTGAAAGACTGTTTGCCGGGACTTTGCCGGATGTGAATGCTAGGAATTCACATTAGCCAAATAAAAAGGAGTTTTTTGGGGACAAGGAGTCTGTTTTGTGATTTGGTGAAGCCTAGGTCGGACCAAAATCTTTCTTGGTGAGCCAAATGATGTTTAAATAGCTCAATGAGCACTCTGTGCAAAGATGACACCCATCTATCACCCAAAACTGATGGCTCTTCAGCATAGACTGGGCATGCAAGAGTTGGAGATTTCAGCTCACATAAAGCCATCCTACGCTTTTGGATATCCGTTTTATCCATGGAGCTCTTGCCGCCTTTAAAATGTGGCGGCGAACTGGATGTCAGTTTGGTTTTTATTTTAGGACAGCGTATCAGCCAAAGGCAATGTCGAAATTGGAACGGTCTCCTTATTTCTCCTCAGGCTTCTCAGAAGAAGATGATGATCAAGCAAGGATTATTGGACGCTCGCGGCAAACCTAACGAAAAAACCCCACAAGCTTGGAAAAAAGACTACGTAGATTATAACAGGTAATGATTGCAGCACTTCTGTTTTAAGTCCTAGCAATAGCACTTAGACTTGTATACCGCTTCACAGTGCTTTTACAGCCCTCTCTAAGCGGTTTACAGAAGTCAGCATTTTGCCCCCAACAATCTGACTCCTCGTTTTACCTACCTCAGAAGGATGGAAGGCTGAGTCAACCTTAAGTCAGTCAAGATCGAACTGCTGGCAGTGGGCAGAATTAGCCTGCAACACTGCATTCCAACCACAGGGGAGGGAGGGAGGGCAGTAGCAATAGCACTTAGACTTATATACCGCTTCACAGTACTTTTACAGCCCTCTCTAAGCAAGTTTACAGAGCCAGCATTTTGCCCCCAACTATCTGGGTCCTCATTTTACCCACCTCGGAAGGATGGAAGGCTGAGTCAACCTTGAGCCAGTGACGATCGAACTGCTGGCAGTGGGCAGAGTTAGCCTGCAATGCTGTATTCTAACCACAAGGGAGAAAGGAAGGAAGGGCAATAGCACTTGGACTTACTGTATGTACCGTTTCACTGTGCTTTTACAGCCCTCTCTAAGCGGTGTACAGAGTCAGCATCTTGCCCCCAACAATCTGGATCCTCATTTTACCCACCTCGGAAGGATGGAAGGCTGAGTCAACCTTGAGCCTTAGTGAGAGTCAAACTGCCAAATTGGAGGCAGCCGGCAGTCAGCAGAAGTAGCCTGCAGTACTACACTCTAACCACTTGCTGGTTGACATGCTGGTTTCTGGCCTCTTAAATCACCTGCCCTAGGGAAAGCGAGCGGGAGCTGCAGATGGGAGATGGTCCTTTTTGGTTTGGGTTTGCAGGCAGTTATCCCTTTCTTGCCTGCTCTCCATGGCTCTAGAGGGAGTCAGCCTGCTATAGGAATCTGGGAAAGCTGCTTCCTGGCTCCCTGCATGTGGGTGTCTGCCTACTGCCAGCTTTCCAGACATTACATTTCCCCTTCAGGGTAAAAGTGGGTCAGAGCAGGGTAGATTGGCACTTCATCTTTAGCTGAAGGAATAGTGCAAACAGAACTCCTCTGTTTCTTCACAGGGTTTCTGTAAAGAAGGAGGCAGAAGAGAAGATGGAGCCAGAAGAGATTCAAGAGCAGCCAGAGAGATTGCCAAAGGTTGGTTGGCTGGTTGATGGATTGCAAAGTGTTTCCGATGATTTTGAGCGCAACATTTATTTATTTAGTGAGATTTATATACCGCCTCATAGTGCAAGCACTCTCTAAGAGGTTTTCACCAGTAAGCAATGTATATATTTACATTGCCCCCAACAATCTGGGTCCTCATTTTACCTACCTCGGAAGGATGGAAGGCTGAGTCAACCCTGAGCCAGTGAGATTTGAACAGCTGAACTCAAATGATCACAGTCAGTTAAAGTGGCCTCTGCAGTACTGCACTCTAACTGCCTCACCACCTCTCCTGGCTTCAAGCATTCGGCAATGCACTGAGCTTTGGGCAGCTGTTCTTTGAGTTTGAACAAGACTTGAAACAAGTTAGTTTTGCGTGCTCAGATCAGCTTGAAACCAAATGATTTGCAAAGCTTCAGTTCCACTTAAAAAAAAAATAGAGAAGATAACCAGATTTTATAGATCGCAGACGCAGGCTATTCTGTTTCTGAAAGAGTAAAAACAGCAACTCGGCTGCAAAATCTTCCCCCAGAGATCCGAATTATCCCCACCCTGCTGGCCTTCCGAAAAGCCATTAAGACATGGCTCTTCCTGCAGGCAGGGGTCTGAGGCTATTTTACATTCGAGGTCTCCCCCATGTATGTATGTTGTTGTATGCCCTTTTTAAACTTTTTAAAAACTGTCTTTTAAATGATTTTATTGGTTGCTGTTCTTTAAAATGTTGTACGCCGCCCTGAGTCCTTAGGGAGTAGGGCGGCATAGAAGAACCTCCAAATAAATAAATAAAATAAATAAAATAGGCTGCCCTGGCCAGAAAACTTCTGATGTTCTCGTCTTGTTTCCTTTTCTCAGAAAAAAAGAAAAATCGAGAGCGATGGAGATCCAGAACCAGTAGCTTCATCTCCCCCGGCCTCTCCGGAGGAGCAAGCGGAGATGAAGAAGAAGAAAAAGAAAAAGAAGGAAAAGAGGAAGATGGAGTCTGCAGAGAGCAGCGGAGAGTTAGTTGAAATGGTAAGGCCCCGTGTAATCCGTTGCCACGATTTTGGCGATCTCTTGGGCCGCGCGGTTAAAAGAGCCACGTCCTTGCCTTCACATACACGGGTGAATATTTCAGCCGTTGACAATCGAGCACGTCTGATCACACAATACGTTTTATCGAGCCAAAGCAAATTATACAGGTGGTAGTCCTCAAATTATGACCGTAATGGAGGTTGCCCAGCATAGTTGTAACTCGTGGTGGACATTAATAGAATTACCTACATTACAACATTTTTTGCAGTAGTCCTTAAGTGAACCAATGGATTGCTTTGGCCATGTTTTTGTCCAAAATTGGAAGTGCCGGGTTTTGCCAAAAGGTTGCGAAATGCAACCATGGGATGATACAACCTGCCTTTAATGCTGCCAGGTTGCTAAGCATCCAAAGTGTGGTCAGGTGACAGGACAGGAGGAGGGCAACCATCAGAATTTTGAATCCAGGTATCCCCAGGGAGGTCTGTTGGAAGGTCAAACGGTCACTAAGTGAGCGGTCATAGAGATGATCTGTACAGCATTTTCATACCACCTTGGTAATTTTTTTTGTGGTATAGCCAGATGTGCAAATCCTGGAAAGGTCTATGTGGAAACAAGATAATTCTATAACCCACTGAAAACATCTGCAAATGTTGTGGGTATGACAGGCTGGACCTGTGATGGCCCATTCACAAGAGCAAGGTGCACGTCCAGAGCAACATCCGATAATAGCAATAAAAGGGAGGTTGCAACAATTGCACAAACATTTTTTTCTATTGCCGTGCCAGTTTAAAAAAAGCCTTCAAGCTACCTCCAAATTACTTTAGCCAGCATCCTTGGGAACTAAATCTCCTTGGAAATAACATTGGAATCTTTGGGGTCTCCAGAGAAGAGTGACAGGCATTCGGATCTCTCTTGATCTCTTCTCTTCTTCCCCCAGGTCAGTGATCTGAGCGTGAAAAAGAAGAAGAAGAAGAAGAAACGAGAAGAAGTAGAGGAGAGTTCAGAATAATTCCTCGCTACCATCCAGAGCCAGCAGCCTGGACCAGTTTGGGAAGGCAAAAAACAATACAAAAGGCCTTCGCAGGAAAAAAAACCGCAAGACTGGATCAGCGCGTAGAGGCGTGTCCCGATTGCTGTGCAAATTATTGGGGCAGGCCAAGTGTGGCACCCCCCTCTCTATCCTGTTCTAAGGATAGTTTGAGATAATTGAGGCAGCAGACTCGCTCCCTGGGACTTTCAGAGTACTATCCAGGAGATGCGATACTCAATCTTGGCCCTGTTGGCAACCCTCTTTTTGTACCGCTTCGGCCCAAAGAGCTGCTGAATGTTGGTGAAGATTTAAGAGGAGAAAACAGTTAAGCCAGATATTGTCAAGATGCTTCCGTTTTAAAATGTTTTTGTAACCTTTTCTGTTTTTTTTTTTTACTTGCCTTGATTCAGAACAAGTCCAGATTTTTCCCACTCAGGGGGCTAAAGCTTTTGTTCCTTCAAAAGGGATCACTTGTATCGAGGAGGAAAGGGGGGGGGGGCATCAGCCATCCGGTTTAACAGGAGTACAGAATTCAAGGATTTATTTTCTCCACCCTCCCTCCTCCATTTTCACTCTTCCCAAACAACGTCTCCAGAACAGGGTTGTGAAAATCGATCTCTGCTCGCAATTGTAGTAGAGAGACATCGCCCTATTTCGGCAGTGATGGTCTGGTCCGGTCCGATCCTATCCCGTCCTCCCCTTTCTAAGGCAGAGTACCGATGCTACTTTTAAAAAGCTTTTCTAATTAAAAGTTCACATATCTGATTTCAATTGTGCTTTCTTTGGCTGGACTAGGCTCCTGCAAAACTCTAGGGAGAAATGGACAGCAGTTGAGATAAGAGAGGCCTGGAGGAGGAGTAGCAATAGCAATAGCACTTAGACTTATATACCGCTTCATAGTGCTTTACAGCCCTCTCTAAGCGGTTTACAGAGTTCAGCATATTGCCCCCAACAATCTGGGTCCTCATTTTTACCGACCTCAGAAGGATGGAAGGCTGAGTCAACCTTGACCCTGGTGAGATTTGAACAGCTGAACTAGCAGTCAGCTGAAGTAGGTTGCAGTGCTGCTTTTAACCACTGCGCCACCTCGGCTCCTAGTACCATTTCCCACATTGTCTTTCTCCGAATATAGCCTTCATCCTCAAATTATAACCATAGTGGAGCCTGGAATTCCCATCGTAAGTTGAGGCACCAACCCCATTTTACAACCTTTTTTTTACAGTGGTGGTTAAAAGAAATGCCACGGTCATTAAGCAAGACAATACATTTTGATGAACTTTTTTTTTTCAGAAAAGACCAGTGTTTAGCAAAAAAAAAAAAGGGTGGTGGTGGGAAAAGTGATTTGTGTCACTATGGCACACTACAGCTGGCTAGAAAGGTGGGCCAGGTGCCAAGCATCCGAAATGAAGTGACTGCAGGAGGGCTGTTGAAACTCTCAAAACCAGGTCACAGGTACTATTTTGGGGGTCGGGGGTGTTTGTCGTAACTTCAAATACTTGCCAAGCAACTGGTCATTAAGTAAGGACTGCCTATATCAGCAAGATTCATTGTATTCATGTTGCTGAGAAGAGAGTGGTAATATCGCCATAGTTTTTATGATGTCATGAATTCAGCATGCTGGCTGGAAATTCTGGGAGTTGAAGTCCACACATCTTAAATTTTCCAAGATTGAGAAACACTGCCACAGTGTTTGCTGGTTTAGCTAACTGCAATGTGCCTTAACCAAGAGGAACTACTGTATTTTTCGGAGTATAAGACGCACCTTTTTCCTCCCTAAAAGTGGCTGAAAATTTGGGTGTGTCTTATACTTCAAATGTAGCTTTTTTCCCCCAGCCCTAACTAGGTGCTTACAGATCTTCCCAGCTCTTACCTTGCAGGCTTTTTCATTGTTACTCTCTCCAAAGAATGTTTTTCCAGCCCTAAGTCTTTGCAGAATTTTTTTTCATTGCTCTACTTGCTCCGAATAAGTTTTTTTCTAGCCCTAACTAGGTGCTAACGATCTTCCCAGCTCTTACTGGCTTGCATGCTCTTTCATTGTTACTCTCTCAGAAGAAGGTTTTTTTAAGTCCTAACCAGGGGATAAAATAATGTGCTGAAGCTGACCAGACTAAGGACGCTAGCCAGATGAATACCTGGTAGGCAGATTTTTTCCCCTATTTTCCTCCCCAAAAACTAAGGTGCGTCTTATAGTCCGGTGCGTCTTATACGCTGAAAAATATGGTATTCTCCACTTCTTCAGGAGCCATCCATCGGACTCTGCAAGCTGCAATATATTTCATCGGATGCATTTCATCGGCTTGCAACAGTTTTCTGCCCTTTAATAAAATTCATTACAGTAATCCCTCATTTTTCACGGGGTTACGTTCCAAAAAGAACCCGTGATAGGCGAAATCCGTGAAGTAGGAACCTTTATTTTTTTAACCCCTCCTACCCGGCTTCTGCGTTTTCGGCGCCCAAAAAAAGCCTGAAAAATCCTCCAACCTCTCCCACTCTTGACGTCTGCTGTGGCTGCTTGGCACTGATCTCCTGAGCGAGCTTGTAGGCCGTTCCCTCGTCAATGTGGTGTGAACGGCCATTTTCCCTCAGGGAAAGCTGACAGCGCGGCACGCCCTACAGCTGATGAGCGGCAGTCCTGCGCACGCGCAGAGCTCATCGGACCGCTTTACTCGCCTGCCGCTGCCAGACTGAAGCAGGAGACCACCACGCAGGCGCAGAACTCATCGGAGAGGTTTGCGAGTCCCGGAGCCATGCGCTTTGCCGCTGACTGCCTGGCCGCCCACGCAAATCCGTGAAGCAGCGAGACTGAAAGGTGAACCGCGATATAGCGAGGGATTACTGTAGTCCGTTTAACTTTGCTACCGTTTTCAGTTCTCGTCCGCCATGATCTAACATGCCTCTCCTACAACGTCAAAATCTACCTTCAGATTCCAACATTCATTTAAAAAAAAAACGGGTCGACTCGCCAGTCACGTTTTTGAATCATATTTTATTGCTGCTTGTTAAGTTTTCCCTGTAATGGATTCAACCGAATGTTTCTATTGCACATTTTGTTTCATATATTTTTTTGGCATCTTCAAGAGCATGGGATTTAACACATGGTCATCCATGCTCCCTTCTGCTTATCCCTGTTAGTTACAAAGATAGTTATTTCAGGGCCGTACCGCCCCTGGCGGTGTGCTTGGGTGCAGTGGTAAAACAAACACTTTTGTGACAGAGGCCCAAAAAAGAAAAATGCTCCTAGTTGAACAGGACCTTCAGAGTTCTCTGCCCTCCCCCCAAAAAGATGATTGAAGGAGTAAATTTCATTCATGCAGAGGTTTGGAAGGCGCCTCTTGTCACAAGTGGGAGAAAAAAGAAAACCCAGGAAAATGCATTGGCGTTAAAAACACAGCTCTTAACATTCACGGCATTATGGCTTTTACCTAGAATTGTGTTCTTGGTATCCCTGTTTAAAACCTTATTGATAGCGGAAGAAGGGTATTCTTGGACCGTCCCCTGCTGCTAACATCTGCAAATAAATGGAAATACAGAACAAAGAGGAGGAACAAGCCGCATCCACAGATGCTCTTCTGTGGCTGTTTGCAGCTGGAAGGACGACTCGATGTGGCAGTAGCAGGCGATGGTGCAGCTCCAAGAAGGTTTTGTGTTGGGCAGAAGCATAGAGCAGGGAAGAGGCTTGATCCTTCTATTGTCCTCAACATGCTGCAATTGCAATGAGGTGGCCTAAGTGGTGCTGCCAGCTCAGTACACCCACGAAACTGGCACCCACTGTGGGGAGCTGCATGCCCGATCGAAAGCTGCCTGCAGTTGTTCAAGGCTCTCTTCTACACCGTTGTTCACCAACACCAAATCAAAGTAATGGGCGTATCTGCTCCGGATGGCCTCTGTATCCTTCTGAAGCTGCTGCAAGGTTTCTATCTGTAGAGAAAGAAAATTTACAAGGGTGAGGCATTGGCCTGCAGGTGTTTTGCTTACAAGGGCTGTGAAGAAATGATACTTGACTAAAAAAAATTTATTTATTTATTTATTTTGATGGATTTCTATGCCGCCCAATCCCTAGGGATTCAGGGAAATAACATCTGTGAAGACCATCAGCTTTAATAAGCCAACTCTCCTCTTTGTCTGTTCTATCTACGGATGCATTTCAAACTGGTTTATATATGTGTGTGTGTGTGTGTGTGTGTGTGTGTGTGTGTGTGTGTGTGTGTGTGTGTGTGTGTGTGTGTGTGTGTGTAGGATTTTTTGCTGATAAATGAAAATAAAGGGAGACTATTATAGATCTATTTCGAGCTTATTTTGCTCTCGTCAGATAGCCATACCCCTTACTGGGATTTGAACCCGGGCCGGCTGCCTTGCAGTGCAGCACCTTATCCATTAGGCCATAGGCTCTGTTCCCAATCAGCTCCTTCACCAGGAAAGGGTTATATATGTTTTTCTGTCGTGTTATCCTGGTGTACCCAAATATGGGACAGAAAGCATATATATATATATTCTGAGGTTTTCGCGGGTGTTTGTATGTAGGTCTTTGGGTATTCGGGTTTTCTCCCGCGTGGAATTGGAAGTGTCTTGGCGACGTTTCGATGAAGTTCATTCATCATCTTCAGGCTGGTGTCTTCTGCTTCCTGCTTCCTGCTTCTAGGAGCAATGTGAGATTGCTGCTGTTTTTTCCTTTTAACTGCCAGTGGAGGTTTGAACTGATAGGATGGGAGCTTGGCTGTGTTCTGATTGGTTGGAGGTGTGTTCTGATTGGTTGGGGGCTTGGCTGTGCTCTGATTGGCTGGGGGGGTTAGCTGTGCTCTGATTGGCTGGGGGTGTTCTCAGGTTACTCTGACTTGCAGGGGCATTTGAGCTGGTGAGCTGCATTGCTGCTGTTTGGCTTCTGGTTTGTGGTCCTGCCACATATTCATGGAGGGTGTCAGTTTGCTTCATGTATGGATTGGAGGGGTTTAAAGTGGCTAATGATGCAGCAATAATTGTCACTAAGTCGAGGTTTACCTGTAATTGATTTGAAGAAAACTCAAAAAAGGTTTGGACTTTTATAATAATCCGCGTGTGCATCTTTTATTCAACTAAGCCACGGGTCGACAGAATCTTCCAAAAATCACAGCAACTAAGAGGTTTTAGGTTATATACCAGGAATTGCTGAAATTCAGGTAGCTACATCTGCTCTGTATGGATAACGCACTCACGGAGGAAGGGTTGAGTAAAAAGCTATGCTCAAAGAGAGCTAAATGTTAAGGAAGGAGAATTCTTCATTAATCCCCAAGGAGCATTTATAACTTCACATTAAGGCCCCACTGCTAGATACCTGATCCGCTTGCTTTGGAGGAACAACGAACACAACGAAAGGGGAAAACTCAGGAGTGTGGATGATTTTCAGTGTCTGTCAAAAGAAAGAGAGAGTCAATTTCTATTTCTCTGACTTATTACTGCCTGTTACACTTCAAGGTTTGGATTGCTGTAAAGCAGGGGTCTCCAACCTTGGCAACTTTAAGACTTGTGGACTTCCAACTCCCAGCTTTGCTGGCTGAGGAATTCTGGGAGTTGAAGTCCACAAGTCTTAAAGTTGCCAAGGTTGGAGACCCCTGCTGTAGAGCACATGGACATGGATATGATTAATTTCCATTCTTGATTAAAGTGATGGTTGCTCTATTCTTGATTCTGACCTCTTATTTATGTCTATCTGAATAGAGTATTTATTTATTTATTTATTTATTTATTTATTTATTTATTTATTTATTTATTTATTTATTATTTGTTCTTCTATGCCGCCCTACTTCCGAGGGACTCAGGGCGGCGTACATCAGTTTTAGGAGAACACTAATAATAAACAGTAATTTAAAAACAACAGTTAAAAATATACAAAAAATTAAAAATGATTCACAATCAGCCATACCAAGGGGGGAATTCAGATGGATTTCATCGTCCCCCCCTGCCTGCAGGAAGAGCCATGTCTTGACGGCTTTTCAGAAGGCCAGCAGGGTGGGGATGGTTCGAGTCTCTGGGGGAAGTTGGTTCCAGAGCGCGGGCCCCCCCACAGAGAAGGCCCTCCCCCTAGGGCCCGCCAGCCGGCATTGTTTGGCTGACGGGACCTGGAGGAGGCCCACTCTGTGGGCCCTAACCGGTCGGAGGAAGTATGAGGCAGAATGCGGTCCCGAAGGTAACCTGGTCCTAGGCCATGTATGGCTTTAAAGATGGTGATCAACACCTTGAATTGTACCCGGAGACCAATGGGCAGCCAATGCAGCTGGCGGAGTATAGGTGTAACGTGGGTGTACCTTGGCACACCCACCACAGCACGCGCAGTCGCATTTTGTACAGAGTACAGAGTTGGGGATAGTATAAAGGAAAATTGAGTCTTCCATTGAGGGATGCACACTCAATTTGCTTTCCAGTGCCAATTGCTCTACTGCACATCAATTTTTGTGTCATTTCCCAATTGAGGAAGAATAAATGGAAAGATCTATCATACGTCAAAGAAGACTCAATCATCCAGGCCAAAAGTGTCTAATGGTTGAATCATGGCAACTGGGCCAAACTTTTGATAATCTGAGACGCTTCGTTGCTTGATGAAGTTGCTTGGATGAGCAACGAAATGTCTCAGATGAACAAAGTTTGGCCCACTTGGCCATGATTCAATCTTTAGATACCTACTTCCATCTTTTTTCTTGCTTCTGATGTGTCTTCATATACTCGTTTCTCGTTTCCCTCAATATTTATGAAATTTACATTTTTTGCCCTCTTTCCTTTCTCTTAGTGCAGTAAGTAGAAGGATGCTGACAAATTTAGCCTGCTGATTAAACGAATGACCGGCTCCTTACCTGAGGCTCAATGTCCAAGATTGCAATTTTGTCCTCTTGATGGATCTTGTGCAAAGTTTCAAATTTGGTGCCAAACATATAGCCCTGGTAACTCCCAAATTCCAGGAACTCGTTAGCAGAGATATCTTTTGTCATGTCTTCTGTGGAGACAAAGTGGTAGTTCTTCCCATCCTCTTCATTCTTCTTTTGGGGTCGAGTGGTATCTGCAAAAATCAATGCAGTGTAACAATATTGCAGGAAGTGACTCACCATAGAGTCTGCCTAAATTACGGAGGAATTTGGAGGGTGCAAATTAAGTGAATTGTAGCATCTACATGGAGATGGGTGAACCCAAGAAAAGTCTTTATATTTGTAAGCCTGGGTCCAAAAGTACTTGGGAAAAATTGTGACGAAGAATCTGGGGAACTGGGTGGAAATACCAGCTCAAATAAGCTTGGCAACTAATTGCTGGGCATGGAATTCGAGTAGGGTGAATATATTGAGCCGAGGTGGCGTAGCGGTTAGAGTGGAGTACTGCAGATCACTTTAGCTGACTATGATCCGCAGGTCAGCGGTTCAAATCTCACCGGCTCAAGGTTGACTCAGCCTTCCATCCTTCCGAGGTAGGTAAAATGAGGACCCAGATTGTTGGGGGCAATATAAATATACATTGCTTACTGGTGTAAACCGCTTAGAGAGTGCTTGCACTGTGAGGCGGTATATAAATCTCACTAATAAATAAATAAATAAAAATAATGGCTTGAGGGGCTCTGCGAGCAGAAATGTGCAATAAAAACCTTCCAACTTAAAATATGCGTCTTCCTCAGATGGAAAGAGCCAAGAGGCATGTTCTGAGCCGGGCAAATTCCCAAAGGAGGATGGAGAATTTAGAACAGTTATTTTTCAAACACAGCAACTTTTAAGTCTTCCGCTCCCAGAATTCCCCAGCCAGCATTGCTAGCTGGGGAATTCCGAGAGTTGAAGTGTGCACATCTTAAAGTTGCTAAGCTTGAAAAACTTAGTGATCTAGTGTCTCCTCTCAAAAGAGACATATTAAGTTAGGTTTCATGTGGGCAGACATACATGGAACAGGATATCCGAACTTGTCCGGGTATTTGTTGAGTAGCGTGTTCTTGATGTGGCTTCGTCCAACACCACTTGCCCCTGATCCAAAAGAAAAAAATAAGTTGGGCGTCACAAAGAGAGTTATTTTTATCTTGTTTTCCCCATCTCATATTGGCAGGAAGCTGCTGTTCGTTTCAAGCAATGTTACTCTCAGTGAAAGCTCTTAAGGACTGAAATATCCACCTCGAGTTTAAATGCGTTATGCCTATATTTTAATATACCAATTGCTAGTATGGGAGTGGATAAAAAAACATACTTTTTTCTTATGTTTCACTTCGTTATTTAAAACATTAGAACTGTAGGAATTCATTGATTTAACGCTTGAAGAAGCAGAGCGAAGTATGACTTCATTACCTATAAGCACCAAAGTTTTTCGCTTAAAACCTGGCAGTTGGACCACCTCCTCGTAAGATACTACATCAAGCTGGTCAAAAACTAGAAGGGAAACGAGAAAGAATTTAGACAAACTCCAGAAGACTGTGAATTCCACAAATATCCTTCAGTTGTGTTACGGTATGATCTCCTTTAATGTTCTGGAGAACTTCGGTGATTGGAAACTTCAATCCAGACGTAAATTTATGTGCTTTATCCAAACCATAAAGTCTAGGGCAGTGATGGCGAACCTATGGCACGCGTGCCACAGGTGGCACGCGGAGCCATATCTGCTGGCACGTGAGCCGTTGCCGTAGCTCAGCTCCAGCGTGCATGTGCATGCTGGCCAGCTGATTTTCAGCTCGCACGGAGGCTCTGGGAGGGCATTTTCAGCTTCCGGAGGGCCTCTGGGGGAACAGGGGAGGACATTTTTCCCCTCCCCAGACTCCAGGGAAGCCTCTGGAGCCTGGGGAGGGGAAAAACAGGTCTACCGGGCCCACCAGAAGTTGGGAAATGGGCTGTTTCTGGCCTCCAGAGGGCCTTCGGGGGGGCAGGGGAGGCGGTTTTTGCCTTCCCCAGGCATTGAATTATGGGTGTGGGCACTTGCGCATGCACGATAGTGCGCGCACACGTGCTTTTGGCACCCGAGGAAAAAAAGGTTCGCCATCACTGGTCTAGGGGTTTTTTTCTGCTGGAGAAATTGTGGTTGTGTGGATCACCGACTTCTTTCCTGACTCGGGTCAGCAAAGCAGGACTTTGCAACACAATGGGATTTTTGACACAGCTAGCCCGCTAACCTAAGAATGAATGGGTTTGCTGCTTTAGGAATGGCCAAGAGATTTTGAGTATAAAAACAGTTAAGGGCAGCCTCTGGCATCGAGCGTTCAAAAAACAACAGAAAACAGGATGCTGGAGACAAGACCAGGATGAACTAATTGAAAAAACAGGCCAACCAGAAGAAATTGTGATGTTCAGGAACCTGCTGCGTTGTTTCCTTTCAACTGTTTGTTTCTCTGATTATAGAACTGGATTCAAAAATTGTCTTTCAAGGGAGAATAGAGTTTTTGATGATGGGACTGAGGAATGAAAAATAGATTGGACCACTGCAACAAATCCTAGGAACATGGCAGGTGAAAGGAAGGATTTATTATTATTTTTGGTGGCTGGGGAATTCTGGGAATTGAAGTCCACCCCTCTTAAAAGTTTCCAAGGTCGAGAAACAGTGGCATAGAGGTCTAGTCTACTCTGGAAGAACTTCAATGCAAGTTCTTCACGCCATCTCAAGAGACGTCCTTCCTTCACACAACCAATATGCAGTCCTGGTGGAGCATGTGGGGTTCTTGAACTTACTCAGTTCCATAGTTGGCCAAGGGGCACATGTGAGTGTCCCATTTTTCATTGTATGGCCTTCCAATCTGCTGCCCCACAGTCTTCTATGCATCTACTTATCCCAACAGAAGGCACATGAATACAATTCCATTAACAGAGGCTCCAGAGCACCAGAGAGTGACAAGATCAGTAGTGGGTTCTAAAACCTGTTACTACCGGTTCGCGCGCTTGTGCGCGTGATGCTTCTGCACATGTGCAGAAGTGTCCTGGGTGGGTGGGCGGAGTGTCCTGGCTGGGTGGGCGGAGCATCCCGGCCAGGTGGGCGGAGCATCCCGCCGCCACCGCTACCGGTTCGCTGAACCGGGAGCAACCCACCGCTGGACAAGATGTATACATGAAGATGTATACATGTACACAAACCAATGCTCCCAAAAAATGTTTCTGATGCTTTCCAAGTGTATAGTCTTCCCCCCATCCCCATCTCACAATGGCCTCTCAGTAAAACCATAACAGCTGCTCTACCCCGTCATCCAGCGCAAAGGCTGGCTTCATATAAAGGGATTAAGTTAGTTTGTGGTTAGTTTTGTTGTGCGAATCCCTCTCTTAACATCCCGAACTAGACTAGCAGGTTAAACTAGCACGTATATTGGCTTGGCCCCCAAATTACTGTGCAAACAGAGCCAGAAAGTGCATTAGGAGCTGGTGGTTGTGCAGGACCCATCAGAACACCGAAAGTTGTGTTACTTACTTGAGCTGTGCTTTGCCAAGTACTTGTCTTTGCACTTTTTCTTCTTGCCAAAGGGAGTACAGCTCTGGCCTTCGGGCTGATTCTCTTGGGTTGCGCTGGCAACACGCCTGCAGGAAGGTTTCAGTGACAGCAGTCAATCTTCTGAACAAATGGCTTTTCTTTAATCTACTACCTCATCCCATCTCTGTCGTTCTCAAAAAGCTTGGAAAGAGGGAGAAGGTGGCTTTCTAACTGTTGGTTTCATCGAGGGATTGCACTCTGTGCCATGGCTGCTAGAAGGGCACCAAATAAGGACTGAGTATATCAAGTACCAAGGGGAGCTCAAGAACTGGGGTTCAGCCTGAGGTGGCCCTGGGTATCTTCATCTATCAAGCTTCAGCAGGTAGCCGGCAGAGACCAATGAACCTTCTCCTGTTCGGCCGCCAAAATGTGATTCCCTCTTAATAATCATCATCATCTTATTTAATGACCCCATAATCCCTTGTGGGGTGGAATCTGGGCAACTGAATGGAGCTAGCAGAGTGTTTTAATGGCCGGATGCCCTTCCTGTCGCCAATGCGGAGCTTTGTTCAGCAGATAAATTTTCATTGTGCCCAGGGAGAGAAATATCTGCCTCTACCTAGGATCGAACTCACAGCCTCCTGATTATGAGGCGAGAGCTCCACCTCTAAGCCACCGCACCACTCTTGATCTCTCTCTTAATCTGTGACATCATTTAATATGCCTTCAACTCAGGGGTGAAATTCAAATTTTTTCCCTACCAGTTCTGTGGGCGTGGCAGGGGAAGGATACTGCAAAATCCCTATTCCCACCCCACTCCTGGGGGAAGGATATTGCAAAATCTCCATTCCCACCCACTTTGGGTCCAGCCAGAGGTGGTATTTGCCGGTTCTCCAAACTACTCGAAATTTCCGCTACTGGTTCTCCAGAACCTGCTGAATTTCACCCCTGCTTCGACTGCAATATTCTTACTTCCCATTTAAAAGCCTTTTAGAAAAGACCTTCAAGAATTAAACCCAATTACTACTGTGGATGATGGCATGAATGCACCCATAAGAGTGATACCAAGCAAGTTTTTTTTATGAGCGGGAATTGACAGAATTCCAAAGTCAGTTTCAGCAATGTTGGTCAGCCTGGCCTCCACTTCTCTGGGGGGGATCAGTTTGCAGAAAGCTTATAAAGCTAATAATTAGAGAGCTAATAATTGGTAGAGTGGTTAAAGCACCAAGGCTAGTGACGGATAGGAAATTATTCCTATCAAAGAGGTGATATAGGATCTTGCTTCCTTGAAGTCATCCTTACTTAGAAAATAAAACCGAGATTCAATTCTAATTAACAAAATATTTATTTTAGTACAAAAGTAACAAAAGAGTATAAATGTTATTAAACTACATTGTCTCAGCTAAGAAATCACGTCTGCCTTGGGCGAGGCTCACAGGAGAAGAGGGAAGGAGGAGACTCCTGGAATGCACACATGCGCAGTAAAACATATCACGTCTGCTTGATTAGAAAATACAATAAACCTAGAAATAGTAGAGATGCTCAACTGGCAATATTCACATCATGACAGCTAGAAAACCAAGAGACCATGAGTTCTAGTCCCAACTTAGGCACAAAATCAGCTAGTGACCTGGGGCCAGTCATTTCCTCTCAACCCTAGGAAACAGGCAGCGGCAAACCGCTTCTGAAAAACCTTGCCAAGAAAACTGCATAGACTAGCCCAGGCATTCGCCAAAAATGAAGACTGACTTGAAGGCATAATAAATAATAAGCAGGCAAAGCAGGACCTACCATTCTTGGAGCTCCAGAGATGGAATAAGCCCTGCCGAGCCATTGGAAGAACCTTCTATCCGGCCTTGCCACCAATTACTATCATCTTTATTGATAATCTCGATTACATCTCCGGTTTGGAACTTCAAACCAGCTTCTTTGCAAGGGATGAGGTTGTCCTTCTGCGGGTCGTAGTTAAACTGGGCTCTGACAAACATCTGTTTGGGAGGGGAGCAATCAAGAAAACTCAGTAGGTCAATCAACTTTATTTTGATCTCGCGAATGGCGTTAATTTGACTGTAAAAGGCAAAGGTTTTACAAGAGACACCTCAAATTATGAAGGAAAATGTGACAGGGAGAGGCCCTCATGACAAACACCCAACCTACAGTTTTTCCTTCTAATGTTTGTGAAGGTCCAGAAGATGATGATAAAGAAGATGATGATAAGATGATGATGATAAGCGCACCAGCGTGCCTACCGTCCCTGTCCTAATGTACCTTTTTATTTTTATTCGTATTCATTTCAGGTATTCAAATCATGTTTATACTCACATGTACTTTCTAATATGTGTTTGACAAAATAAATAAATAAAAACAAAATAAAAATACATTTAGATACAAATCAAACTGATCTGGCTGGCTGGGGAATTCTGAAAGTTGAAGTCCACACAAATTAAAGTTCCCAAGGTTGAGAAACATGGGCTTAGAAGCTATAAGGAGAATCTGATCTACTCTGGAAAAGCTCCAGTATAAGTTCTTCATACCATCTCAAGAGAAGTCTGTCCTTCCTTCCTTCCTTCCTTCCTTCCTTCCTTCCTTCCTTCCTTCCTTCCTTCCTTCCTTCCTTCCTTCCTTCCCTCCCTTTCCTTCCTTCCTTCCCTTCCTTCCTTCCTTCAGTCCTTCCTTCCTTCCTTCCTTCCTCTTCCCTTCCTTCCCTTCCTTCCTTTCCTCCCTTCCCTTCCTTCCTTCCTTCCTTTCCTCCCTTCCCTTCCCTTCCCTTCCCTTCCTTCCTTCCTTCCTCTTCCCTTCCTTCCCTTTCCTTCCTTTCCTCCCTCAACCAATATTATTCACCTGAGCCTCTGCATTTCCATGCATCTTTGTCTATCTATTTCTACCAACTTGTTTTGCAGGACAACCCATTCCAGACAGACAGCAGAAAATGACCTGCAAACCAGACCAGCAAACAACCTCTAATTGCGTTACTGAGGCAGCCATATTTCTTACTGTAACATCTGCACAACATGCAATGATGTGTGACAATTTCCTCTTTTCCTTCCCCAACTGGCTTTTCTTTTCTTTTCTTTTCTTTTTTGTATTTTGCATTGCCCTATAGGCTGTAAACCTAACAATAATATCTGTGTTGTTGTTGTTGTTGCTCTCAAAGCCATCCTTGTGTCGCCTTACCAGTCGAAAAGCAGGTTATAAATACTATAAATAAACAGACGAAAATAAAACCAGCATTGCAGTCATTCTTCAAGAGAGATGACTCCCTGACATGAGCTGCCACTAGATCACCCAGCTAGCAAAAGCTTCCCGGGATCAATTTTTATTGGCTTTGCAGCAGTCAAAAGTTGGAAGAGATCCACTAGGTGGCAAAATATATAAAGGGGGAGAGAAATGGAATCTGTAGTTTGGGAGTTCTTGGGAAAAACTGATGCATTAAACAGCACAGATCAATTCTGCAGTGGTTCCTGAGTAGGGCTACAGTGTGTTCAGCATGGTATCTGGTTTATTTCCAAGAACAGGAAAGAGGAGCCACTTTAAATAGCTTTTCCCCACAAGAATCTGCAGCCCAACAATGTGATGTGACTTTAAGGGCAGGTGGGAATCCACAGAACAGTTTCTCGTTGAGGCTGCCAGCAAAGATCAAGATCTTTGAGCCGAGGTGGCGCAGCAGTTAGAGTGCAGTACTGCAGGCTACTTTAGCTGACTGTGATCAGCAGTTCAGCTGTTCAAATCTCACCAGGCTCAAGGTTGACTCAGCCTTCCATCCTTCTGAGGTAGGTAAAATGAGGACCCAGATTGTTGGGGGCAATGTAAATATACATTGCTTACTGGTGTAAACTGCTTAGAGAGTGCTTGCACTGTGAGGCGGTATATAAATCTCACTAATAGATAAATAATAAATAAGATACCAGCCCTCTTGTTCTTAAGTGAAATGCCTAGAGAATTATTCCCTTCTGCAGAGGTTCGTTAAACTTTAATCAGCCTTTTATCCTGCTGTTTTCTTTTTTCTCTCTTTTAAATAATTAATCTGTGTGGATTACTTGCTTCCTGGGCATGCTACAGGACTCTGAACTTTGCTTGGCTTTGCTTTAAGGAAAGAACGAGCTACTTCAGAACAGACAAAAAAGTTGCAGTCCAAGAATTTGTTTCTTGTAACAACCCCAAGTTCTTTGTGCATTTTGCTGCTGGACCTCCATTCTGTAAAGTGCAAAGCAGTAATGTGTGGATTTTTCAACCTTGCCAACTTTCAGATATGTGGACTTCAGCTCCCAGAATTCCCCAGCCAGCAACCTCATTGTGAGGAGACAGGAGTAGAATTTGGCTGAGCAGATCAAGCGATGATGATGATGATGATGATGATGATGATGATGATGATGATAACAACAACAACAGAGTTGGAAGGGACTTTGGAGGTCTTCTAGTCCAACCCCCTGCTTAGGCAGGAAACCCTACACCACTTCAGACAAATAGTTATCCAACATCTTCTTAAAAACTTCCAGTGTTGGAGTATTCACAACTTCTGGAGACATGCTTTTCCATTGATTCATTGTTCTGTCAGAAAATTTCTCCTTAGTTTAAAGTTGCTTCTCTCCTTGATTAGTTTCTACCCATTGCTTCTTGTTCTGCCCTCAGGTGCTTTGGAGAATAGCTTGTATCCCTCTTCTTTGTGGCAACCCCTGAGATATTGGAACACTGCTATCATGTCTCCCCTAGTCCTTCTTTTCATTAAACTAGACATACCTAGTGATACATCCATGTTACATGATACATCCATGTTACGTACCAGTTTCAAAATCTATTCCTTTTTTTTTTGTAACTGATATTTTTTTAAAAAAAAAATCACAGTAAGATTGCTAATTACAAATGTTCTACCTACCTTGAGGGGCAGAATACGGTTCTGCTGGTTGGGAATGATCTTTAGGGTCACGGTTCCCTTGGTTTCTTTCTAGAGGTTAAAAGGAAAGAGAGAGAAAACATTCTCTAGATTAAGAAATGGTTTCCAGACCAACCATGGAATAAAATTTCAAATGTTCCTTCTTGAGTCACCTAAAATGCAAATCCGGATGAGACTATAAGTTACTTCTGAAATTCCACAGAAGCTATAGGACAGTGGTGGCGAACCTTTTTCGGCTCGCGTGCCAAAAAGGGGGGGGGTCGTGCTCGCGTGCGCTCGCGCGCCCACACCCATTCCCTCCCCCCCCCCACGCATGCACACAACACCCCCCCATGCTGCCCCCTGCGCATGCGCACACTCCCCCACCCCCGCGCAAAGGCTTACCGGAGCCTGGGACGACGAAACCGGCAAACCGGAAGTGCGAAAAAAACGCACTTCCGGTTTGCCGGTATGCTGTTTTTTGCATTCCGGAGGGTTCAGGAAAGCTCCCTGAAGCTCCGGAATGCAAAAAACTACAAAACAGACAAACCGGAAGTGCGGAAAAGTGCACTTCCGGTTTGTCCGTTTTGTAGTTTTTTGCATTCCGGAGCTTCAGGGAGCTTCCCTGAACCCTCCAGAGTGCAAAAAACAGCACACCGGCAAACGGGAAGTGCGTTTTTTCGCACTTCCAGTTTGCCGGTGGGCAACCCTCGCGTGCCGGCTTCTATGGCTCCGCGTGCCACCTCTGGCACGCGTGCCATAGGTTCGCCACCAAAGCTATAGGAGATACCAGGCTGAGGCTGAGGGTGGAATCAAAGGCACCATCAGTTTGGAATCTCTACGCCCTCATAACAGAACCGGGTCCATCCTTTTTTTAAAAAAGTCTGTTGACTCTTATCTGGCACCAATTCGCCTTGACTGTTAGTAGGTCAGATTCTTGTGCATAAGTAGCATGAAAATAAACTTGTAGTAATTTTGAACCCTATCCTGACTTCTTGAACCTGACAAAAGCATTTCAAAAGATATATATTGTTCTGGCAGTCCGGGAAAAATGAACTTATGAGCTTAACCAGGCAGAGGATCTAATGTTCAAACCATACCTAGCAGTATTTCTCCTGCAAAATGTGCTGAATTTCAAAATTCAAAGCTAGCTGACCCCAAGGGGAAATAGCAGGCGGGAAGGAAGTCTGGCTCACAAGTAACACTGAGTCTTAGAGTGGTTTGATGGTGTCAGGCTTCCCATAGTGAGTAAACTCAATTCTTATGGCTTAACATTACGTGTGGATTCTACCTAATCCCTTATGTGTGAATTCCATCTAATTTTCGAACCATAATTAAAAATCTTGGGTTGGCATGCTGGCTGAGATGCTAAACCTCGATTCCCAAACTTACTGAAATTGTGGACCATTAAATAAATTTCAAGACCACCCAGTTAAACAACCGCATCTTTCACGTGTTGTTGTCTTCAAGAATATATTTTTCAATGAAGACGGTAAGAGTTGCATCTGGATATTTCTTCTCATAGCCTCCTTTTTAAAATAACCATTTAAGGCTAAACATGTACCCCAAAAGACCTGGCTTATTACAGATTAACAGAGTTGGAAGGGACCTTACAGGTCATCTAGTCCAACCCCCTGCCCAAGCAGGAGACCCTACATCTGCCTCTACCTAGGATTGAACTCACAACCTCCTGATTACGAGGCAAGAGCTCTACCTCTAGGCCACAGCAGCTGGGTAATGTCCAATGATTTATTCTCCCCCACTTCTGGGAACTCTAGTCACCCCCGATTTCTGTTCCCCAAGGAAAGCTTAGATCCATCCTGCCTTCCTTGGACCCCAAACCTACCAAGATCTTCTGCAACTGGTCTACAGAATGGTTGGCAACACTCTTCCCGTTGATCTCCAGAATCTCATCGCCCACATGAAGGAAACCTGCCAAGGTAGGACACACAGAATGGTGAAGCATCAGAGCAGATTTGCTAGAATGCCAAGAACAAGAGAGAACAACTTATAGCTTGAAAAATGGCTCACCCCCTACCCTGCAGTTGGGATGGGTGGGCCCCCTTTTTTAAAACCTGTAAAAATTAACTCCCAAATGTTAAGGGCAAGAACGCTGGGAATCAGGAAAGGAAACTGTAGAAGAAAGGACCCAGCAGGCTTCAGAATTAAAAATGAGAAACAGTTTTCCTCTCTCCGTCCAAATAGCAGGAAAGAAATGGGGAACCGTAGTCCCACACTGATACAGCAGGTAGTCCAAAATTTACAAGCGGACTTGAAGAGCTGTGGTGGCATAGTGGTTAGAATGCAGTATTGCAGGCTGACTTTGCCCACTGCCTGCAGTAAGTCCCTAATGTTTTCCAGGTAGAGTTTTGTCTTCATGGGTATTTTTGTCATCTGCATATGATGTTAGAGCCTTGGTGGCGCAGTGGTTAGAGGGCAGTACCGCAGGGTATTTCTGCTGCCTGCTGGCTGCCTGCAATTTAGCAGTTCAAATCTCACCAGGCTCAAGGCTGACTCAGCCTTCCATCCTTCCGAGATGGGTAAAATGAGGACTCAGATTGTTGGGGGCAAGAGGCTGACTCTGTAAACGGCTTAGAGAGGGCTGTAAAAGCACTGTGAAGTAGTATATAAGTCTAAGTGCTATTGCTTTTCCTTCCTTCCTTCCTTCCTCCCTCCCTCCCTCCCTCCCTCCCTCACTTCCTTCCTTCCTTCCTTCCTTCCATCCTTCCTTCCTTCCTTCCTTCCTTCCTTCCTTCCCAGTGGTTAGAGTGCAGTACTGCGGGCTTCTTCTGCCGGTTGCCTGCAATTTGGCAGTTCAAATCTCAACCAGGCTCAAGATTGACTCAGCCTTCCATCCTTCCGAGGTGGGTAAAATGAGGACCCAGATTGTTGGGGGCAATAGGCTGACTCTGTAAACCGCTTAGAGAGGGCTGTAAAGCACTGTAAAGCGGTATATACAGTGTTTCCCTGAAAATAAGACATCCCCCAAAAAATATTTAAACGCATGCGCAGCCAGTCCCCGCCATTTCCTCTGGTTAGGGTTAGGGAGACAGAGCTGGAAATGAGGTAAGACGGCAAGAGGAGCCCCGTCTTGCTCCACGTGCCCCAAAATAATAAGACCTCTCCAAAAATAAGGCCAAGCGCTTATTTCGGGGTTCAAAAAAATATAAGACAGGTTCTTATTTTCGGGGAAACACGGTAAGTCTAAGTGCTATTGCTATTGCTACAACCATTTGTTTTAATGAACTTTCAAAGTTACCACAGCACTGGCAAATGCGACTTAACAACCGGTCCTGGCAGCATCCCTACAGTCACGTCATCGAAGTTGGGATTGCAAAAATGGTGATAAGTCCGTTTTCTTCAGTGCCATTGTAACATTGAACTGTCACTGAAATGAATGGCGGTAAGTGAAGGGCTACCTGTATAAGGACCCCTCGGGAAGTTCTCAGGATCCCCGATTCAGCGGTTAAAAATGGGGGAAAGAGGAGTCGGACATTAGCTCTGCCATCGGAGGGGTGATCCAAAAAGGCAGGAGGTTCTTATAGTACAGATAGTCCTCGACTTGCGACCCCCAAGATTTAGGTGGCTACATGAGACATTTGTGAAGTGAATTTTGCCTCGTTCCACAACCTTTCTTGACACATTTGTTAAGTGAATCCCTGCAGTGGTTAAGTTAGTAGCACCGTTGTTAAGTGAATCTGGCTTCCCCACTGACTTCGCTTGTGAGAAGGTTGCGAAAAGGGATCACATGACCCCTGGACACTGCAACCGTCATAAATACAAACCAGTTGGTCCAGCCAACTGGATTTTGATCACGTGACCACTGGGATACCGCAACGGTCATAAGGGTGTGAAAACGGTCATAAGTCCCTTTTTTCAGTGCTGTTGTAACTTTGGATGGTCACTAAGTGAACTGTTGTAAGTCAAGGACTGCTTGTATTTTTCCAGCTCAGCTTCTACTTACCTTGCCTGTGAATCATGCCCCCATGAAGGATCCTGGCCACCATGCAGCTTTTCTTCTCGTTGAGCTTCAGAGTGATCCCCTGGAAAAGACAGGGAGTTCATAGGAATAGAAATTAGAAGAGAACAGAAGAGAATAGGAATTGGGATGGGATGGGATGGGATGGAATAGGAATAGGAATAGGAATAGGAATAGAGTAGAGTAGAGTAGAGTAGAGTAGAGTAGAGTAGAGTAGAGTAGAAATAGAAGAGAAGAGAAGAGAAGAGAAGAGAAGAGAAGAGAAGAGAAGAGAAGAGAAGAGAAGAGAAGAGAAGAGAAGAAGAGAATAGGAGAGAATAGGAGAGAATAGAATAGAAGAGTAGAGTAGAGTAGAGTAGAGTAGAGTAGAGTAGAGTAGAGTAGAGTAGAGTAGAATAGAAATAGAAGAGTAGAGTAGAGTAGAGTAGAGTAGAATAGAAATAGAAGAGTAGAGTAGAGTAGAGTAGAGTAGAGTAGAGTAGAGTAGAGTAGAGTAGAGTAGAGTAGGAATAGGAATAGGAATAGGAATAGGAATAGGAATAGGAATAGAAAAGAATAGTAGAGTAGAGTAGAAGAGAAGAGAAGAGAAGAGAAGAGAAGAGAAGAGAAGAGAAGAGAAGAGAAGAGAAGAGAAGAGAATAGCAGAGTAGAGTAGAGTAGAGTAGAGTAGAGTAGAGTAGAGTAGAGTAGAGTAGAGTAGAGTAGAGTAGAGTAGAGTAGAATAGAAATAGAAGAGTAGAGTAGAGTAGAGTAGAGTACAGTAGGAATAGGAATAGGAATAGGAATAGAAAAGAATAGTAGGGTACAGTAGAGTAGAGTAGAGTAGAGTAGAATAGAATAGAAATAGAAGAGTAGAGTAGAGTAGGAATAGGAATAGGAATAGGAATAGAAAAGAATAGTAGAGTAGAGTAGAGTAGAGTAGAGTAGAATAGAATAGAATAGAATAGAATAGAATAGAAGAATAGAATAGAATAGAATAGAATAGAATAGAATAGAATAGAATAGAATAGAATAGAA